>CM076584.1:1678464653-1678808098 GCA_034641835.2 Pinus albicaulis | reverse complement strand
AGGGTTAATGGTAGTTAGTCTTGTCGTCTAGTTAATTATATTTATATTTTGGAATCTAAATTATATGTGAAAATAACGATTGGATGTCATAATAAAGATATATTTTTTTGTCTAAAGTTTATTAATGGATTGCTATTTTTGTAATGAAAATAATTTGTATTGTAGCTTAATTGATTGATACTTTTATGATGAAGTGAATTTGTATTGTTGTTTATTGTAGTATACTATTTTCATGAGATTTAAAATTGGACACTTTAAATATATATTAAAAATTGTTGTCGAATTGATTACTACTTTATAATGAAAATAATTTATATTATTGTTTAATGTACAACACTACTTTGATGAGATTTAAAATTGGAACTTTTAAACACACATAAACTACCTAACTACAAAAAAAATTATGAATAATTAATTTAAATGAAATAAAAAAAAAATATTATTTTAGAATATTAAAAAACATTGAATTAAAATATATATTTATTTCATGATTCTTTTAATTGTTTTTAAAATTTAATATTTTGTATCAAAATATTAAATATATTGTTAATAATTATTTTAATCTTATTTTTAATATAATATTAATAACATAGTATTATTTTTCTTTGGATTCCTTTGTCATTTGGAAAAGTGAATCACTACATTTTGAGAAGTGATGTATTAAATTATTTTCAACCTATTAAGATATAAAGAAATGAGATATATTAAAGTGGATGCTGGTCAAAATTAATAATAGGTCTAAAAATTGTGACTGCATAAATCAATCTTCCTTGGTTAGCCTCATGTCACTAAAATAATAAATTCATGAATTCAAGGTGATTATAAACACATCTAAGTGGGATGGAAAATATTTTTTAATGATGTTTTTATTGGTCTTTATGATATTATTATATATATTTTTCAACTTAGATAAATGAGATAACTATTTTTATAAATTTTTAATTAAGATTGAACCGAATATATAAAAATTAATGTATTTTTATTTTTAGATTTTTTAAATAAATAATTTGTAATAATTAATGTTATTTTAATTATTAAAAATAATAACATAGTTAGTAATACAACAATTTACTTTATTTTTTTTATTTAACAAAAATAATATTATTTAACTAGATATGTTATATTATTAATCTATATGAATATTGTTTCCTATCCAAAGTGTTTAACATCTCATCCGAATATGATATAGATGTTAGTAGCATGTAAATAAAAAATAGTTCAAAAGAAAAAAAATTGATTTAGAAGAGAAATTATATGTATATATATATATATATATATATATATATATATATATATATATATATATATATATATATATATATATATATATGAATGATAAATTAATTAAAATTATCTTAAATTTAATTTAAACCATTAATAAAAAAATAATTTTAACATCTACCACTAATAATATCAATATACTTATAGGTAAATAAAATAAAATGATTGAAAGTGCAAGCTTCTGATCCATAACATTTTTAAAAATATATAACTCTTCCGGGAAATCACATAATAAATTTCGGAATCTACCCATTTCGAACTACCAATTGTAGTTCATTCTGATGATGAATTATAGTTGGTAGTTCGAAATGCGTAGATTCCGAAATTTATTATGTGATTTCCCGAAAGAGTTATATATTTTTAAAATAAAATGATTTAAAAATAATATTATATATATTATATATTTTTATATTTTTAAAATTTTAATAAGATAAATGAATTACAATTATCTTAAATTTAATTTAAACAAGTAATGCAAATATAAACTTTAACATCTACCACTAATAATATCAATATATTAATATGTAAAGAAAATAAAATGATTTAAAAAGAATATGATATATATATTTTAAATTTTTTAAATTTTAATAAGATAAAAGAATTAAAATTATTTTAAATTTCATTTAAACAATTAATGAAAATATAATCATTTCTAATCTCAAAGGAACTTGGGTGTGAGAGAGATTACTATATCTTTTTCTTCTTAAACCTAGTCACAACTAGGAGATTTGAACTTTGGATTTCTCACTTATGGCATGACTCACATTACTTCTATCACCAATTAAGTTGCTGCTCAAAAATAATGAAAATATAATTGAAAAATGATATATTTTAACAAATTATATAAAATTATAATTACTTTACATTTAATTTAAACATGTAATACAAATATAAATTAAAAGTGATCTTTTCAAAATTTAATAAATTTATAATTAAAATATTTTTTTGTTAACAATATTATGTTAATTAACTGAAATATATTTAATATGATGGCATTAAACAAAATTATAGTAATATGAAAAAAATAAAATATTAAAAAATCTAAATTAATTTGTTTCAAAGAAGAATCTTAATGAACTTTAATTATTGATCAAACTATCATATATATATATATATATATATATATATATATATATATATATATATATATATTATCAATTTGTCAATCATGCAACTTAGCAATGATTTTAATTCTTAAGGATCGAATTATTATAATCTACAACATTATTATATAAATGTTTTTCCGTATAAGGTTTTTGGCATTACTATCTTGATATGGAATAAATGTATATACATCAATCTGGGTATAGCCCTGAATGCTTATCCATAAATCATTTTTTTCAAATGTATAAGTCTTGTATCTTTACAATCACTATATTTTTTTATGTAATGTTAAATTTATTTTCAATGTTGAACTTTCTCGATTCTAGGATTATTATTGTTGGTTGGCTATACATTGTGGAGACAATTTGATAGCACTTTTATTTTGATATCGTTGTTGATTTGAAACCCTAGGCAATCGAAAATCAGGATGAGAGCTGGAGAGGTTAGGGTAAATAACCCTCTCCCCGTTTGCTTCTTCGGCTCATTCGTTGCCACCCTTAGATGCAAGTTGTTGCTCTACAACTACCGCACACACTCCATGAGGTAAAATCTATGCTTTGGCTTGATGTTCGGCTGACAGCGAATGAAAACACTGATATTTTGTTTAGTTTGGTGGAAATGCTTCTTTGGTTTTCCATTTATGCGATTTTTCCTACAATTTTCATTACTTTTTATGTGTAGGATATGCCTCTGTTCTCGAGGAAAGTCAGTTTTTCTCCTGCATTTCCATCCATTTGATTTTGAGTTATTTTATGTTTATGGAATGATTCTTTTCAGAGGGTTTTATGGTGACGCTTATCTATCCATCGAGCGTTTATATTTACTTCGGATTTAATCCAGGTTCTAGGTTGTATTTTCCAGCCCACTACTCCTCTGCCATGTCGACGGAGGAACCCGAACACTACTATCTCAGGCCCTCCTAGTCTATGGCCATCGTTTGCTGAAGGTACTATTTTAACCCGAACACTACTATCTCAGGCCCTCCTAGTCCGTAGCCATCGTTTGCTGAAGGTACTATTTTATTTCACTGGTTGTTCACTGCAATATATTTGGGTATTTTTTGTCTCGTTTTCCTTATGGCTATATCTTACCATTACACTACTCATACCCTTCTCTTACTATTGTTTTGTCAGGTACGCGTCAAGAGGGGAAAATCTTCTCATCGTTGCCTCTCTCGGCCATCTCGATATGCAACTTAACGGGTACTCTTTTTTTTTTTTTTTTTAAGGTTTAGTGTAAATGGTCTCTTCCTTCTGGAATTCTGAGGTCCGTGTCCTCTATCTGCACAGGAGTAGTATCCCAATTTCTCTATTCTACATGCAGAGTCTTATTCTAAGACTCTTTAGAGTGTTGTAGAGGTTTCTAGCTTATATGTAAATTTTTAATCTTTCTTTTGGTTAATTTATGGAGTTCACTATGTTGTCCTCTCAACGAGGAGTTTAACAGTCAAAGGCTCTCGGCCCTATTACTAATTCATGTATTTAGATTTTCATTTTGGCACAGTTGTGCGTTGTTCAATTTTTTAACCCTTATGGATAAAATGTATATTGAAAACAGTTACTCTGTTGGCCCAATTATTCAGTTAAAGGTTATAAATATATTTGGTATAATTCCGCATAAATTTCCATCATTACTCTATATGTTGTATTTTATTTGAAAGACGGAGATTCGAATCTTGGCATGTGAATATTTCAATTGAACCTCTGTGTGTATTCAACCATGCTATGAGTAACTATATATCATCTTTTGTTTTGGTTTTCCTTACATGTGTTTACTCCTTATAATTGTTCCTGCAATTCCTTTTTACAAACTTTGGTTTTAATGTTATAGCTATTTGACCAGAAGAACCTGAACTCGACCCTGCCACCGCAGGGCTCAGTTCTAAAATTCCGAGTCCATTTCTTATATGTCTCATTACAAAGGGTTTAGATTATGATATTTCCTTTCCTGTAATTTATATAACCTGTTATTTCAAATTCTTTCCTTTTAAAAGGTTTAACTAGAACTATCTGGCATGAACAAAAATCCTTCGAAAGACAGAATAGTTATGCTCTGCCAATCCTATTTACAAAGTAAGATATTTAGCCTCCTATAGACTTACATAATTGCTTTATGTTCTATGTGATTTTTTCTCAATTTACTACATATTTCTGCATGCATCTCAGGATAGTATTTCTTCATAATTTACAAACAAATTCATAGCATCATAGTCTTTTAATGAACTCAGATCTCATCTTCCAAATCACATTGATTTATCATTACAGAAGTAAATACTTACCTCTAGCCTTTACATCCTTAACTTATGGTTCCTCCCAACCTTGGGAGAGGCTAATACATCCTCTTATACCCCCATGCTCCACACTAAGTCTTAGGTAGCAGGAATATTTCCAGGGTTAAGCCTTAGGACTACTATCCAACTTATACACTCTCTGGTTTTTTAGTGCTCCACTAGTACCTACCAGCTCTGGACAACTCCTTTACAACATTATTGTTGTAACTCATCTCTTTTTTTTCTGCAGAACCCATTCCCTTTCTTCAGATTTCATTTTTATCCTCCTAGGGAAGGTACTGCCAGAAACTTCCTTTACCCTCTTTACCCTAGATCTTGGAAATTCTTTTACCATTAATTTAAAGTCATCATTCAGGGTAATTATTCATATTGTTTATTTTCTTTTTCAGAAAGATAAAATTTCAGTCTCACTAAGGAATAATCATATTTTCTAAAACAATTCAAATGTTTTTATAAAAGTAAATTGACCATAGTTAGAAAATAAATCGGGGTGTTACAACTTCCCCCTCTTAAGGCAAACACTGTCGTCGGTGTTATTTCATCACGAAAACAATTCGGGATATATTTCTTGAACATAATTTTCATCCTCCCAAGTAGACTCCTTCAGGCCAAAGTGCTTCCACTGCACTTTAACTTGGGGGATGACTCGCCTTCGGAGTGTTATTTTTCTCTGATCTAGGATACAAAGAGGTTCTACCAGAAATTCGTTGTCCGATTCGACCTGCAATCAAAAGATTCACAATTAGTTAATTAATTAGCCTCTCTATTGTAAACCAGAATGTAAACATAACTTACATGTACGCTCCTCCATTGTATCACATTTTTGGGATCATGTATGTATCACTTCAATAGAGATACACGAAACACATTAGGTAGCAAAATATGACTAGGTAGGGTGATTTGATAAGCCACGGACCCTATCCGTTCCAAGATCTTGAATGGCCCACAATATGTGGGAGCCAATTTGCACAAGATATCCATCTCAAAGTGCTTTTATTTAGTTTAATTCTCACTTACACGTGATCACCCACCTCAAATTCCTGGAAAGTTCTTTTCCGATATGCGTATACCTTTTTCATGTCCTAAGCTACTTTTAAATTCTATCTAACATTTTTCACTTCCCATTCCATTTCCTCTAACATATCCGAACCTCACATAAATCTGGTTTCCAGACTACACCAATTCATCGGAGTCTGTCATTGTCTTCTGTATAATGCTTTGAAAGGGCTCATCTTAAGATATTATTGATACCCATTATATGTGAATTCAACCAAATGTAAATATTCCTCCCATTTGGTGGGTTGTTTCATCTCATACATGTGCAACATGTCTGCCAGTATTTGAGTCACCCTCTCGGTTTTTCGTCAGTTTGAGGGTGGTAAGCAGTTCTGAATTGTATTTGAGTTCCCAAACCAGTAAACAGTGCTTTCCAAAAGGTTGATGTAAACTTCACATCTTTATCAGAGATGACGATCCTTGGAATACCTTGTAGCCTGAATACTTCTCTCATGAAGATGTTAGCTATTTGTACAATCTTGTAAGTTGTCTGTACCGATATGAAATGAGCCACCTTACTAAGTCTATCCACCACCACCATTATTGAGTCATTGTGTCTTTTACTCTTTGAAAATCCTGTGATGAAATCGAGGGAAATGACTTCCAATTTCCATTTCGATATAGGGATAGGCTGAAGTAATCCGACTAGGTGTTGGTGCTATACTTTAACTTGCTGACATTATAAGTTTTTGGTCAAACATTCAACAATATTTCTACACATTTTGGGCTAGAAATAGTATTTTCTAATTGTTGTCAACATCTTTTGATATATGGGATGTCCCACATAAGAACTCCAGTGATATTCGTCTAATATTAGTTGTCTTAAACTCAACTGATTTGGAATACATATATTTTTCCGGAAGGTCAAAAGCTATTCATTGTTAACTTTGTAATCTAATGTTTTGCCCTGCTTTTCAGCCTCCTTTTCTTGTTGTCACATAAACTGATATTCAGGATCTCTCTTTGCTGCTTCCATTATTTTCTCCCAGAACTTAGATTCAACCCGATTAACATAAAGTTCATAAATGCAATGCTATTTTCTACTGAAAGCATCAACAACTCGATTTCCCTTTCCCTTCACATGCTGAATGTCAAAATCAAATTCGCTTAGTAACACATTCCATCTTGCTTGGCGGGCATTTAAATCTAATTTCTTAAAATAAATTGTCAAATTGCTATGATCAGTTCTAAGTATAAACCTTTTTCCCAACAAGTAGTGTCTCCAGACTCAAAGGGCATGTACTACTGTTGTTAACTCTAAATCATAGGCAGAGTATCTCTGCTCATGATCCTTCAATTTCCTGGATTTGTATGTTATAACCTTACCCTCTTAGGTTAATAATACCCCCACCCCTTCCTTGTAAGCATCCGTGCAGACTTAAAAATTCCCAATTGGGTCTACTACTTTTAGTACAAGGGAAGTAGTTAAATTTTTTTTTAGTCATTCAAAACTGATTTGACACTTCATAGTCCACTTAGAGACTCACCCCTTTCACTACAAGGATGTAATAGGGAAGGCTATTTTAGAGAAGCCTTCAATGAACCGCTGGTAGTAACGAGCTAGGCCCATGAATGAACATATGTCAACTATGTTCGTCGGAACTCTCCATTCCATAATTGTTTTAATATTTTTAGGATCTACAGAAATCCCTTCAGCATATATTACATGGCCCAAATACTAGATCTGTTCTTTGTAGAAATCACATTTACTGAATTTGGCATAGAGTTGGTGTTCTCGTAGCATTTTTAGCACCAACCGTAAATTTTCTTTTTGTTCTTCAATATTTTTAGAGTAAATCAAAACATCATCAATGAAAATTAAAACAAATTTATCCAGAAATAGGTGGAAGATTCTGTGGATCGGGCTCATGAAAGTGGTTAGTGCGTCAGTTAATCCAAAAGGTAGCACCACAAATTCATAATGTCTGTACCTAGTACAGAAGGCTGTTTTGGATATATCTTCATCTTTAATTCTTATCTGATGATACCCAGATCTCATGTCAATCTTGGAAAATATTGTTTATCCTTTCACATGATAATAAAGGTCATTAATACGGGGCTGCGGTTTTTTATTTTTTACAGTTAATTTATTGATTTGTTGGTAGTCCATACACATCCGCATTGTCCCATCTTTCTTCTTCACAAAAAACACTAGTGCAGCCCAAGGGGCAACACTTGGCCTAATATACCCTTCATCCAATAGTTCTTGCAACTGCATTTTCAGTTATGTTAATTCAGGCACACTCATTCTGTAAGGTACTCTTGATACATGTGATGCTCTAGGTATTAACTCTATGGAGAAATCAATATCGCGCCTTGGAGGTAATCATGGTATATTTTTAGGAAATACGTCCCTGAATTCTAGGTCTTGTCCTTGGAATTAGAAAACCCCCACATGAATTGTATATAGCTCGCAACCTTTTCTAATACATTTACTCAGATGAGATACAGCAATGGGATGCAATCACAGTGGCTTCTTAATTCCTTGCAACTCTTGACGAGTTCCATATTCAACCTTCTATATACAAACTTAGATGTCCATTTGGACCATTGCATATTTTTTCAAACTTCTTGTTTGTTGAATTCATCACAACATTTTTGTAATTTGCTGATTTTCTACTTTTAAAGTTTGAGGGACCTTTCTGCACTTTCTTTGATAGCCAATTTCTGCCAAATTCACCCTTTTCCTTAGACTACTGATAGCACATCTGTGGCTTCCTAATTTCTTCATCCATCGTCTTTGGATTAAAAAATTCAATCCTCTCCTTTATGTGAGCAGGCAAACTACTCAAGAATCGCTACACTTTTTCTTTCTCATCCCCATTAGGAGAATTTTGAAGTCTAAAATGGGCCTCCTAAGAAAAATGTACAACAAAAATAAAATTTATAAGAACCAATAGGATTCAAGATGATGATGTCACCCATGGGGGATGATTCACCATTTTTGGTGTTAAAAACTAAAAATATTAAAAAATAATAAAATAATAAAACTACTTTTTCAACTTGTCTTCCTAAGGATTTACGCAAATTTCGAGTGAGAGTACTCGTTGGATGCAAAATTTAATTCCTCATCCAAGGAGTACCCATGTTGCATATTTTAGATGGAACTTACTACACAAAAAATGAGAAATACATGAAAAAATGTGTTTGCAATCATGTTTTTCATGTATTTCTCATTTTGTTTTTAGCAGGGTCCATTGAAAGTATGCAACATGGGTACTCCTTGGATGAGAAATTAAATTATGCATCCAATGAGTGGTTCCGCTCAAAATTTGAGTAAACCCATATGGAGATAAGTTGAAAATACGAGTTGAAAAAATAGTTTTTCCTTTTTTTCCTCTAAAATTTGATGATTTAATCAAATCTTATTTTATTATTTTCACTATTATTTTATAATTTCCTTAGGAGGCCCATTTTAGACCTCAAAATTCCCCTAATGCTTAAATATGGTACATACATTAATAAGGAAGTAAACTTAGTAATGAATTCGTCCATAGATAGTTGACCCAACTTTAAATCATTAAACTCTTGGGATTTTTCATCATATAATCGTTATGTTAGGTATTTTTCCTTAAAGCACTGCTGAAATTCATCCTAGGTCACATTTTGATCCTCAATCCCACGCACATTTTTCAATTCCTCCCACCGTAATGTAGCCTTCTCCCCCAATTGATAGATTTCTAGGCGGGCCTTGAGTTTGTTGTTGTATTCATAGACCTGAAAATATTTATTCTTGTTTATCATCCAAGCCTCCTCCATTTCCTTAGATTCCCCATCGAAAGTGGGAGGCTTAATTTTTCGGAATTCACCTTGTAATTCCACTTTATGTTTCTTCAATTCCTATAGATCTGAAACATTTTGGATTTAGCTTCATTATACATTCTACCTTTATTACTTCATTGAGTATGACTCACTGTTGGGTTATCATGAGCTTGTTGCTAGTGCTCCCTTCCACATGAGTGCCCCTATCAGGGCTAGGTTGTGCAGTGGGAGGTTTTTTCTTATCTGAAAGACTCTTAAGTATTATTTCTTACTCCCTCATTAGCCTTTCATTATCATTTCAGACCCGAATCATCTCTGTTTGAAGTTGTTGTACCGTATCCAACAATCTGGTGATCTATCTTTGCTGCTCTTCCAGCAATCTCCTGGTTTGCTAGTGTTGGTCCACACTTAGTTGTACCCAAATTTCAAGATTAATCTCAGGATTGGTCTAGGGTGTAACTTCCCCCATGATTCTTGGTGTCTGATGACTGGATCCTCTCCTCATTGAAGAATTTTAAAACAAATTTGTTGTCATTGTTCTCTTTTCTCTCTCTCTTTGTACAATTTAAAAAATATTAAGAAACATCAGAGTTATCTTTAATGGCCCAACTGGCCCAGCGTGTAACCACGCTCTCATACCAATTATCGCATACTATCACATACCATATATAAATATTTTTTTTACCATAATCATTAATATTAATAACTATGTAGTATAATTTATTTTCACTTATAAATACCTGTCCATAAAACTATACATAATTGATTATTTTAACTATCCATTCGTTATGACTAATATAACCTGACATAGTTTGGTTGTCAATCATGCAACTTGGCAATGATTTTAATGCTTGAGGATTGAATTATTATAATCTCCAATGCTATTATATAAAGGTTTTACTGTATAAGGCTTTTGGCATTACTATCTTGATATGGAATAAATGCATATACATCAATCTAGGCATAGCCCTGAATTCTTATCCGTAAATCATTTATGTCAAACGTATCAAGTCCCGTACCTTTACAATCACCGGATTTTTTTAATGTAATGTTAAATTGATTTTCAATGTTAAACTTGCTCGATTCTAGGAATATTATCATTGTTTGGCTATACGTTATGGAGACAACTGGATAACACTTGTCTTTTGATCTTGTTGTTGATTGAAACTATAGACGATCGACGGTCAGGATGAGAGTTGGAGAGGTTAGGGTAACTAACCCTCTCCCCACTCGCTACTCCATATCATTCATTGTCACCTTTAGATGGTTTTTTCCACTTTGCAACTACCACGCACACTCCATGAGGTAAACTCTGCACTCTGGCTTGTTGTTTGCCTAAAAACAAATGAAAAAACTGATGTTTTGTTTAGTTTGGTGGAAATGTTTCTTTGGTTTTCCATTTATGCAAATTTTCATTACTTTCTCTACGTAAGCTTTTCCTCTATTCTCCAGGTAAGTCAGTTGTTTTCCTCTGGTTCCATCCATCTGATTTGAGCTATTTTAGGTTTATGAATGATTATTTTCAGATGGTTTTATGGCGACGCTTATCTATCCATCGAGTGTTTATATTTACTTTGGATTTAATCCAGGTTTTGGGTTGTATTTCCCAGCCCGCTATACCTTTGTCTTGTCGACGGAGGAACCCAAAAACTACTGTCTCAGGCCCTCCCAGTCTGCAGCCACTGTTTGTTGAAGGTACTATGTTATTTCACCAGTTGTTCACTGTAATATATTTGGGTATTTGTTGTCTCATTTTCCTTATAGCTATATATTACCATTACACTACTCATACCCTTCTCTTACTGTTGTTTCGTCAGGTACGTGGTGAGAGGAGAAAATTGTCTCGTCATTCCTTCTCTTAGCCATCTCGATATGCGACTTAATGGGTACTCTTTTTTTCCTTTGTTTTAAAGGTTTAATGTAAATTTTATTTTCCTTCCAGAGTTCTAAGGACTGCGTCCTCTGTCTACACAAGAGAAACGTTCCAGTTTCTCTATTCTACATGCAAAGTCTTATTCTAAGACTCTTCAGAGTTTTGCAGAGGTTTCCAACTTATATGTAAATTTTAAATCTTTCTTTTGGTTAATTTATGGCATTCACTATGTCGCCCTCCCAATGAGGAGTTTTACAGTAAAAGGCTCTCAGCTCTATTACTAATTCATGTATTTAGATTTTCATTTCAGCATAGTTGTGCACTGTTGAATTTTGTAACCCTTATGGCTAAAATGTATATTGAATACAATTTCTTTTTCTGTACAGTTTGTCAATTAAAGGTTATAAATATATTTGGTATAATTCCACTTAAATGTCCAACATTATTATATATTTTTTATTTTATTTGTAAGACGCAGATTTGAATCACGTCGTGTGAATATTTCAATTGAACGTCTGTGTGTATTCAGCCAGCCTGTGAGTAACTATATATCATCTTCTGTTTTGGTTTTCCTTACATGTATTTACTCATTATAGTTGTTCATGCAATTCCATTTTACAAACTCTAGTTTTAATGTTATAGCTATTTGACCAGAAGACCCTAAACTCAGCCCTCCCACCGCAGGGCCATTAGGGGAATTTTGAGGTCTAAAATGGGCCTCAGAAGGAAAATGTAAAAGAAAAATTCACTTTATAAGAACCAATCACATTTTATGGGATGACATCATCCTTAATGGTTGAGGTGCCAACAATTCCTCTTCCTCCACCCAACACTGTTCAGATTAATATGATCTCTAGGTCTGATGACCCATGGTTCATCCCTTCGCCTGAACAAATTGATTCTTTCGGAGATTCGATGTCGTTAAGTCTGATCGAGATAGACTATTGTGAACTTATTTCAGCTTCGGAGCCTCTGCCTCCTGATCATGCTCCTTTAAGCATGTCTCTTGACACTTATTCTCAATCCCCTTGGATCAGTGATTCGGATTTTCCCGATCCCTTGAAAGAGATATTTCCCTCCGATGAAGACATCATGGAAACTATGTCTCTTGACGATCTTTCGTGGGATTATAGTCATCATCATTCCTCATTTATGCTTGGTCTCGAGGCCATGTATACGTGTATTGAGAGGTTTGCATCTCAAGTTCCTTCTCCTCCACTTTAAATGCCTATTCTGACACACGAAGTTTTTATGGAGGGTAACTTGATTAATATCACGCAAACGATGCCTATTGACATTTATGTGTAACCGGGAATCATCGAGAACGTCCATATCAGGGTCATTTGTTCTTTGGATGGATCTCAGGTTTATACTAGCCTTTTCTGTGAGTTCCGCGACGTCTTTGCATGGTCCTACAAAGAGATTCCCGACATCGATCCTAGTATAGTGGTGCATGAGATTGCTACCTACCCTAGTTCGAAGCTTGTTCGTCAGCGCCTTCGTCCTGTGCACCCTAGAAAAGCTGCTGCCATTAAAGGTGAAGTTGAAAAACTTCTTAAAGATGCTTTTATCTATATGATTCCCATGACAGAATGGGTGTCCAACATTGTCCCTGTAGCTAAGAAACAAGGTACCATTTGGATTTGTGTTGATTAGCGTGACAAAAACCAGGCATGTCCTAAGGATAATTATCCTACTCCCTTTATTTATCAAATCATTGATGATTGTGCGGGGATTGAGATCTTTTCCCTCATGGACAACTTTTCTAGATATAACCAGATTAACATTCTCTCGACCAAACAACACAAGACTGCCTTTATCTGTCCTTGGGGTACTTTCCCATATAAGAAGCTCCCTTTTGGCTTGAAGAATGTTGGGGCCACATTTCAGCAGGCGATGTCACATGATTTTCATGATATTAAGCACATCGTTCAACCTTATCTGGATGATCTTCCAACTCATTCAACTAAGCATAAGGACCACCTTGACCATCTTCGTCAGATATTTCTTCACTGTCGAAGCTATAACATCTGGTTAAATCCGCATAAAGCATCTTCTGCGTTGATTTTGGTAGAATCTTGGGGATTATCGTTTCTAAAGATAGGATTCACCTCGATCCGCTCAAATTTGAGGCCATCATTAATAAATTCCCCTCTCCATCCTCATTAAATCGACTGTAGAGTCTGTAGGGGAAGGCTAATTTTTTACGTCGTTTTATACCTAACTATGTCGAAGTGGCTAAAGGATTCACGTGATTACTAAATCAGGTCATCTCGTTCCTTTGGGATGATATCGCCCAAAAGTATTTTGATGCTTTGAAGTGCTTGTCAATGCTCCTCTGTTGTGTCCTTCGAACTATCCTTGTGATTTTTTCCTCTATTTAGCTGCTACTTTCAACACGATTTCCATGGTTTTGGTGCGAGACGATGATGACGGTGATGAGAATGTTATTTACTACCTCTCTTGTAAAATTCTCGATCCTAAAACTCGTTATGCACATGTTGAGAAGTTAGCGTTGGCTACAGTTCAAGTAGTTCAATGTTTTCATCATTACATTTTGTTGCGTACTATGACTGTGATTTCTGACTGCAATACTATGACCTATATATTGTCTCGACAATTGCTGGGGGGAAAGTACTCGAAGTGGATTATCATCCTCCAAGAGTTCGATTTGGAATTTACTATTGCCAAGTCAAAGAAATCATTAGTCTTTTCCGATCTGATTTTCTCCCTCCCTTATGACTCCGCTCCATCTGGTTTTGAGGAATTCATTCCACACGATTCGCTTTTTCTGATTAGCACCCTCGATCCTTGGTACGGTGATATCATTGTATATCTTCAGACTTCTACTTTTAGATTTGATTTGACGAAGCATGCTCGCCGATGCATCCTTCATCAATCGCAACCTTATCGTAAAGTCGGGTATACACTCTACCACATCAGAGTAGATTCCATTCTCCACTTGTGTTTGACTCTCGAGGAAGCTGAGAAAGCCCTGAATGATTGTCACAGTGGTGCCTATGGCGGTCACATGTCTGGTTGTGCCACTGCATAGGAGATTCTTCGTGCTGGGTATTTCTAGCCCTCCATCTTCAAGGACTATATTGTTGCTGTCCGTAAATGTCATGATTGCCAGATTTATCAGTGCAAGATGCGTGTGCCGCTTTCACATCTCCACCCTGTCATTACCATTGGTCGCTTTGTGACATGGGGCATCAATTTTATGACGTGTAACCCTCACTGGCCAGGGGGCATGCATATATCATCATATCTGTTGAATACTTCACCAAATGGGCCGAAGCAATGCTTACACTTACGGTTGACAGTAGGACAACAACTCAATTCATATTCAATCACATCATTTCTAGGTTTGGTGTCCCTCAAGCCATCGTTACCGATCATGGTTCCCAATTGCGGCATTATATGGTCGCGGAGTTGACTTCCAATTTGGGTCTGTGTCACGACAGCTCAACGACGTACTATCGTTAGGCCAATGGCCAGGTTGAAGCTGTGAATAAAGTTCTTGTCACCATGCTTCAATATATGATTGGGATGCACAAATCCAACTGGCATCTCATGTTATTTTCGACTCTTTGGGCATACCAAAGCTCAGTTAAGGATGCGACCAGATTCACTCCTTTTCAGCTTGTTTACGGTATGGAAGCTACCCTTTCGATTGAGTGTGAAATACCTTCACTCAAGTTGGCTATTGAATTGTTGTCGAACACTTCACCAGAAGAAGAGCGTCTTCTCTACTTAGAAATGCTAGATAAAACTTGTCGCTTTGCTGCTTTGGTCATCGAGGCACAGAAGAAGCGGGTCAAATCTCATTTTGACCAGTCGGTTTCCCCTCGCTCCTTCATAGAAGGAGACCTAGTCCTCCTATACGACCAAGCTCATGATAAGCTGGGGGTAGGCAAATTTCAACCCATGTGGCATGGGCCCTACATTGTTAAATGTGTCTTTTGGAATGGAGCCTATGAGCTCATTGATTATGAAGGTCATCCTCTAGATCAACCCAGAAATAGGTTGTATCTTAAACAATATTATGCATGGGTCATTCGTGCATGTTTTTTGTACATAGGTGTTCTTTTCATATTTGTACATTTTTGGCTTGGTGTGCTTTGTGAGTGTTTTCCTGCTTATTGTGTCATTGCTTATTGGGTCGTTGATTATTATGAAAATTTCTATTACCCCTTATGTCATTTTCGTGGATGGTGCTTCCCGCAATACCCGGACCTTGTCTTCGGCAACCTGGGTGATTTATGATCTTCCTGGTGAGTTGATAGATCTGGAAGGTATATGTCTAGGACGAACTACAAACAATTTCACTGAGTATACTGTTGTCACTGAACTATTAACTGAGGCGATTACACTTGGCATACGTGCATTGGTTGTAAATCTAGACTCATAGCTTGTCGTTATTCAACTTAATGGACATTATTAAGTTAGAAACCGTCACATTTTAAGGTTGTATTTACGTGTTCTTTTGCTGGAAAGACATTTTGATTATATCACATATCAACATATTCCTGGGTGGATGAATGCATTAACTGATATGGTGGCTAACATGGTATTAGATAGACATTTGCGTAATCTGTAAAATCATCACATGAAAAAGATCCATACATGAAAATACATGTATATATATATATATATATATATATATATATATATATATATATATTGAATGTTTGCATTAGTGTGCATCATAAGTTCAAAAAAAAAAATGTGTGTTTCTGTTACATCCTGAGACATCATGTCTCTAAAAAATATGCAGAAATAAAACCTAGGTGTCTAATCAATGTGATGCTCATGATATCATGTCACTGCCCGTACAAGTGGCCTCAGTAATCGGTGAACTTGGTTTGACACCCCTATAGTGTGTCTCTGGTATGCACGAGGAAAATCATCGAATCGTGCATAGTCCGGGACCCCACGAGAGATTCCCTCTAGGTTGCACACGATTTATTCCTCCTTGCCCCCCTCACCGTGAGGGGGCACAGTGGGGAGTCAAAGTCACGAGATAATGTGATTCAATATCAGAGCATACATAACAAAAAAAATTATAATACTTGTGAAAATAAAAAATGAGTCTTACCAAGTGCTTCATCCCAGTCCTCTCCTTCTGGGAGTGGGAGGTCTGGATCACCAGTGAAATCTGTGCCAGAGTATGGCCAGTCCTCCACGACAATCAGCTGTCGGTGGAGCCAATCAAAGAACTCTAGTATGTAGGACATATGTTAACCACCCCCTAACGTTGGCATCAAAGCTGCCCAATGGGCCATCCGTGGCTCCTGTGCTGGTGGTGTCGGAACTATCACTTCCTGTCGCTGAAATATTGGTAGTCGTTCCAGGAAGAATGATACCAGAATGGAACCATATCCAAACTTCTTCAATTTGGTCTTCTTGCACTTTGTCAGTTAACACTTCATGTTGATTGTCACTACCTCTGCCCAGTTGTAGAGGGTTGGTGTCAAAAAATCTACAGTAAGAAGTAGTTGTGTCTTTGTTGCTTCATGTGGTGCTTGTGATCTCGCAGCTCGTGTGATGGTGTGTAGCACTACCTTTAGTTCCAAGTCCAGGATAGTTTGGATATCCACTTTCCCACTTCCTGATCCTTTCGGTGCCCCTCGACATACCTTGTCAATCACCATGCTCATGTTCTCCATGGTGGGCGGGGTGCCGGTCAGGACTAGTGTTGCCCCCCTCCGCAAGTGTCCTGTTATGAAATAAATGTCTGAAACATCAATCTCGAGTTCCTGATCATGAAGAATGAATTTCTCCTCATCCTCATCCCATATACTGATTAAGTATTGCAGCAACTCCGGTTGAGCTCTGAGGCATGGTGTCATGAAGAATTTTTTCAGTCCACAGTCTCTGAGAGCTTCAATGCATATTTCATTTTCCATGTCAAGCTCGTATTCTTCATTGTGTTCCCATTCTTTCCATTGATCACCATTTTAGTGCTTCACACCTGCAAACATGTTCATATGAACCTCATTAGCCAAATAAAAAGATTTTGATTTGTGAAATTTGGGCTTACTTGCTTGCATTCATAAGAAAAAATTGTTTGTGCGGTTGGCGTGACTATTTTATAAACAGCTGCGCCAATGGGCATGCCTCAGTTCAAAAATTTGGGCGATTGGCGCCAGTTCGTGCCTGATACTCGCGCCAACCGATGTGGCCTATTTTTTACAAATTCCCCACCAGGATTTCAAATTTGGGGTTGCAGGTAATGAAAGAGGAATTAAAATGCAGGGAAGGATGTCGGCTCTTACCTGGAACTGACGGATTCAAGATTGGTCTGTTGGATTGCCCCATTATCACCGCTGCAAAATCACAGTGTAAAAATGGTATCTATTGCTCCACAAGAGGTAAAAGTGAAAAGTAATTATTTTTTACCATTTTTGGCCTTTTATAACTTTTAAAAACCCTAATTAGGTTTTAAAACATATTTTTCGATTATTTTACTATTTTATTTCAAGAAATGGCTTTTACGTTTGTCTCTTGTGCAACGACAGGTTTTTAATGAGATAGCGATGAAGTAACGAGTTGTATTTTATACTTTTTTAGACTCGGTAAAAACATGAAAAAGTCACTACTGAGGTCATCTTTCAGCTCTTTTCTGACTCTCTAAAACTGAAAATATTTTCGAGACTCTTGTCATTTTGAACTTGTTAAATGGCTGCAAAACGATATCTACCCAGTATACGTTTACCCATTTTTTGGGCTGGGATAGATTATTTATGAAAAAGGAATACCTTAGCCTATCGTGAGTAAGAGGTTCTTTCAGATATTGTTTTCTAACTTTTCGGATCTGAGGGACTATTTACGAAAACTGACATGCTGGAGTTGTCTTTTCCGCTTCTTTTCAAACTCTCTAAACATGAAAAGATGATGAGTTCTTCCTTTTTCAAACTCGTTAAACCCTGATGACATCGGAAATCATCACCATGACGTACCCGAGTTACTCCTTCCTAGGGCTCTTAAAATGTACTAGGATGGATTTTTCCGAAGGACAAACTTACATTGCAAGCATATGCTATCCCCTTCAAGCTTGTTTTAAAAACATAATTGGGATACTTGCCAGAAATGGTGGAGGAAAATGGAACCAGTTTTTAGATGTGTTGGTAGTATGTCGCTCTTGAACATGACACTCATCTACATTCGTGTCGGGTTGGGGACATCTCGTTTTGTTATTTTTTCTTCCATGGGTTTGGGTAATCTGTTTTGACCTCTTGTCTGCTCTTTTCCACATCATCACAACCTTAGATCCCTTGATGTCAAATACTACCAAATTGAGTGTCATGTCGCTAATATGTTCAAGAGAAGTTTTCCTTTGGAGTTTTCAACCTCCCTTTGATTCTCTGTTGGTCTTGATTCATTATCATCATGTTCCTTTGTCTCCTGTCGATGATGTGGGAAAAATTATGGCCCTCCATTGACTGAGTTACTTCTTGTCTACTCCAACTCATTATCCGGGAAGTTGATCTAGAGACTCCCTATCGATACCTTGGAGCATGCATGCCTCAATGGTAGGTTCTTCGCATTCGACGACATGTCCACATCATTGGCCTTCGATCGGGTGATTCTACGGGTGTTCGATGCTAGATCACTATTCACATTTCATGGATTGTACCTGTTGTACCTTGAGAGCCATTGTCATTGTTGGTGGTTTCTCTTGTGCCTTTTAACAACTTTCATCATTAGTTGGTACTCAGGTGACTTTCTTGCATGTTAGACTTTAGCTCACATATTCGCATGCTTGCATTTGTACTTGTTCGAGTCGAGATGGAGCGCAAGACCCTGGGTTTTGTCTGATAAGATCTAGGCTGCAGGATATTATGGTTTATCATGACTTATTTCATGACTCTTTTCACTGGATGGCTGCGACCATACCTGAGTCTATTTGTTGATCCCTACTGTTCGATAGCTGCGTCCATACCTCGGATCTCAGTTCATATACGTACTCTATTATGGATGGTTGCACCCATGCCACATGTTCATGTATCAGAGATCTCAGTTTTGTTTGTAATTGTAGGTATTTCAACAGCATTATTTTGTTCGAATGCGTTCTAGTAAAGCATTTCACCCCTCCCTCTCTCTCGGACCTCATGCTTTAGGGGGAATCTGTTACACAAAATTTTGTCACTGTCCCTGTAATCCCCATCCTGCACATTGGAGGATCATTTCTATGATTAATAAGAAGTGTCATGCCTTGCAAAGACCATCATTGCATCCCTTGCCATGAGGACAACATTCCTTCTGTTGAAAATTCCCTGAGCAGACCATCAGAAACACATGTTTTTGCCTTGGCACTAGTAGACTGTTATGCCCTGGCGCCAATGAGGAAGATTAACACTGGGCCCCACACCCATTGGCACTCTGTCCCAGTGAGATACCCACGCCAACCTATTTATGGAATGTTTTTTAAATATAGAGGCAAAGTTTCTATCCTAACAACTTCATGGGCGAATCATTTGGAGTGGTTCAACTGAATAACCATGGACCCCCTCCTTTGGCCTCTTGTTTCCACCTTTTGGGGAAACCTCCCAAGGGATAAGGCCTCCCTTCCACAATTTTAGGGATCCCAACCTCCTCCTCTCCCTCTATAAATAAAGCTATCTCCCATTGATGCACTAGCTGGACATATTATAGCTGAAAGTCTGAAGAGAATTCTTGAACATTTTGCTAGAGAGATAGAACAGAAAGAGACCTTTGTCGAGAGAGCTTAGGCATGTGTCCTCACCTCATCCAAATTCCCTGATGATCCCTCGAGATGCACTTCGACTGAACCCTGCTGGAGGAGGTTGCGGTGTCAAGGCTTCGGTTGTAACTCTTTCTTCTATTTATATATATACATGACTATTGTCTGGTTCTCATATTGTGTTAATGTGTTTTATTTGATGCAATATGCTTAAACTTCCTTGATTGGTTAGTTTATTATAAATGAAATCATTGTCTTATATGCTGCTCTTCTTTGCTGATCTTCATGCACGTATCCGAGCACTATTGCAGAAGGATTGTGACCCGTCGAGATAGAGATCAAGAGGCCACCACCACTACAGCGACGACAGTATTGGACTCTAGGTAGGCCAAGTTACCCCGTCCTTTTCATTCATTAATTAGGAACCTACACTTTAGCTTGTCCCTTTGTTACTAGACCCACTCTAGGGCTAGAGGGATCGTCTCTATCCGCAGGGAGGATTTACCTTCCTAGCACTAAGGTTCACGGTTTGCAACTTATTTTTCGTTTTCTTTCTACAATCACATTTTTATTGTCAATGTTTATAACGATCTACTCCTCTTGCTGGTTCTCTCAGAGTTCCAAAGTTTATCTCCATATCAATGAGGTATACCGACTATCTTTAGTTGGCGGAGAGAATGCACAAGCCTTCACAACATCCTCGACACAAATAGGTAATAACTTTTCAGTCATGGCTTGTATTATGGTTTATATTTTGTTTTGTATTATTTTTATTTAATGGATGTAACCTAACATCTACAGATGTGAATGCGGGACCTGCATGCCAGTAAGGATCAACTGCAAGATATTCTCGAGAACCCTATAAGTTCCCTCCCTGGTAAGCTCTTTCCCCATCTAATTTTACTATGGTTATGTATTTATTAGCTGAGGTTGCTCATGTCTATAATCACGACCACCCTTCTGTCTCCTACAGGGACTTGGGGTTTGCTAGCGTGAATCATTTCCAGCCTAGTCATGAATTCTATTTTCTGGGTTAATGTTTTCTAAGGGTTTTACCAAGGCTCGGCCCTCTTTTACAAAACTGTTCATTTTTCATTTATTTAAATACTCTGTATATAATTAGAATAGATAAGAGGACTTCGTCTTCCAGTTTTATTTCTAAGTGATTATTCTTTTTGTTCCGAGTCCAATAGTCGGACTTTTAGTCAATTTCCGAGCCTCTTATTAGGTCATTTGGTTCCTCCTATATTTATTCATTTTTTGGCATTTGAGTTATTCCCTTTATTGTAACTCTATTTTAGTTAAACGATGTAAGAGGAATTATTTTGTATAAATGAAGAATATCTGTATTGTACATTTCCATATTATACAATTATGTTCTATTGGTTGTCGTTGAGCATTGTTGTGCATTTCTCATTAATCAAAATTCTGAAATGATACTTCTACCTCTGCACATTCTTGCTTATTGTTTTCAATTTTCTGCTATTTTTCTATAAAGTTGTATTTCCCGGGTCATTGGCTCAAGGGACATGGACCCCAGACCCATCCCTTGGGTCTGGGTGCTAAACCCGCTGGCCTAGACCCTTGAGTTCTCACTACATAGAAACCCTATTGTCTGTATTATCTTGCTATAGTAGTTTTCTATATTCTTTATATTAATACCTTTGATTATTGAAATGGAATTGATTTATCTATCAGTGCTTTTGAATATAGTAGTACTAGATGGTTTAGACAGAATATAGGTTTTTGTCATAAGTTGGATTTACAGAGTTTATGGAACATACTCCTATCATTATAATTCATATTTTCTACATATAGTAGACAATACCTATAACAATTATAACAGAGTATAATTTATAATTGCAACATACAATAAACACTACCTATAACAATCATAAAAGAATAGTAAATATTTTTCTTGTTGTTAATAATGTTAAAAATATAAATCCAAGATACTTAAATACCTAAGGCTCAGAGGATTCTTCCAGTAACTAATAGTCCTCCCAACCTTAAGCGAGGCAATCACGTCCTCTGGTCCCCCCTTGCTCCTCACCAGGGCTTAGGTAATTCTCTGAGACAAGAAGTTAGACCTCATGATCAAAATCCAGTATTTACTTCTCTTTGGTAATCTCTGAGCTCCACTGGCTTCCTCTCTAGCTCCGGATGACTCATAGCAACAACCTATTTCTTAACCCCAACATTCTCTCTACACAAAACCCATTCGCTTCTCGGGATTTTCCTTTTAATCCTTTTTTGGAAGGTAACTGTCAGAACTGTCTCAACCCTTTTACCCTGGGTTCTTGGAATTATTTACCAATCAGTTACTTGCCTTTTACTCAAGACAATTATTAATTACCTTTTAAGAACATAAAGATAATATATTCAAGTCTTGTTAATGAATAGTCTTATTCGTTACTTATTCAAAATTTGTCATAACAATTCTGTTAGCCATTATGTAAATTAAAAAAGGGTGTTACAACATAGGTGGAACTTGGTCAAATGGATAATACATTGATTTGAATGTAGAGAACCCATGCATGCAATTGGTTTCCATCGACTCAGTCAAACACTTGCTTCTAGCGCACTTGGCTGCCACCAACTTGGATTATCAAACACTCTTTTTCATGCAATTCACTACCACTACATATAGTCATAGTTTCAAATACACCATATGTACACCACCTACTTTATCAAACCACCAACTAATTTATACCAGTTGTACACTTGGCTTCCACTGCATACAGTAGGCCCTACTCTATCACCTAAAATACACTAGTTGTACACTTGGTTGCCACTGCATATAGATAAGGATTTAAGAACCAATAGTAACATGAAATATAGAAGTGCATAGAGATAATGGTTTAAGAAACAATGGTATCATGAAATATAGAAGCGAGTACAACTAATGGTTTAAGAACTAAATTCCATTACAAAGCTATCTCATGACTTAGTGCAAGAAATATACACTATGCATTATGAGGTTAGAAATCAAAACATAGATTTGATTATGACTCCTTAGAGATTCATTACTGTAGTGAATAAGGCAAGAATTCATATTCAAGCTTTTAGAAGTAATAAGTTTTGTTTATGTAGTAAGTAATTAAGTATATGCTTGAATATCTATGTTAATTTTATACAAATTCTAACCTTATTCAGAATAATGGACATGAAGAGTGAGATCATTATGATGAGGCAATAGATGGATTATAGTATCTTAGGGAGCTTCTCTAATCCTTTATAATCGCTCCCCTAGGTTACTACTTCGAAACTAAAACATTAGAATAGAGATTAGAATAATATATTTATTCCCTTAGTGTAAGAACTACTACTAGTTCTTTTGGTAAGCTCTACTTGCTTTAGTCCACTCAACAACTACTAGCCTTAGATTAAGTCCCATGGAAACCTCTTAGTAGAATATCATAATCCACCTTCATTAAGGGAAGTACCATGTACACTATACTACTTTCTTTATTACGACTTTCTTTATTCTCATTCATTTTCCAGCATTGTTGTAGGCACTGGAAAACGGAAAATAATTTTCGAGCGCCTACAAGAGCCCTAAGTTCTATTTATGTAGGAATCATGATGCATAATTCTACATTCATAATTCAATGTGCATTTAATGCTTAGTATGAAATACGCTTCTTTGTAAGTTCTATAATTTTTGTAGTTATGTGGGCTCTTCCCTGCCCAACAACCACAAGCACAAGCACTAGCCCCTCCCTTCTCACAGTAACCTATTGTTAACAGAAGTATCACTATCATAAAGAATTCTATTGTTAAATCATGATTTGTAGGACCTATTAGTAACTATCTACCATTTTTCATGTGGAAATTTTTACAAATTTTTCCACTCTTTTCATGGTCTTGAGATTTAGGACAACAAGAAAGTGTGTTGTTGGAAGGCTCGCCTCCTGAAATATATTGAAATATCATCTTGAGCTACTTCATCTTGTGAGAAACCCAAAATAAATGCAACATTTTGTCGGGGAACATGGGAAGCTTTACACTTCAAAGGTGTGAAAATTGATGTATGGTTGAATTCCCCCTAATTCCATGTCTATGTTGATATCGATATGAGAGGGCTACTTCTAGGAGATAAAAAGAAGACAAAAGAGTTGTCACATTATGGAGATTTGTGGCATCAACTAACATTAAAGGTCTTTTCTTGCATTTTTCACTTGTAACCACAACCTATAGATCACTAATGTAAGTCCTAATCTATAATCTACACCTGATATCCTTAAATTATGCTTTCTAAATTTTCTTGAATGCACAACCAAAAGTTACTCAAAATTTGAATCCATGGTTTCTACTAGAAAGGGGAAAATATGAATAATAATTCCTTGTACAAGAATTTGTTTAGGCAAGGGAGGAAACTAATCTAGAGCCCAGTTTGAGGAACCAGATAAATATTTGAGTTTTACTCTGGTTGTCTATACATATAGTTCTATGGATTTGTTCAGGTAGAGGAGGAACCTAATCTAGAGCCCAGTTTTTTGCATGGATAGCCTGGTTTGGGGAACCAAATAAATATCTATGTTTTACTTTGATTTTATTGGGATAGCCTCTTCCGATAAAAGCCATACTTCTATTCTATTTTTATGTTGGGGCCATCAACTTCAGCGTATACATAATATGAGCATGAAAAAATTAGCACACAGTAAACCTTGAAAATGTTATTTAGACAATGAGAGTAAACTTAGATATTTATCTAGGTATCCTTCTGGAGTTCTCATTGGTTCCCAATTCAGACCAAAGTGCCAAGCTAAGACTCTCATTTTCCTCATTTAATGATTAATATGATGCATGCTTAATTAGCCCATTGATTCTCTCATTTAACGATTAATATTGTTGCGAAGAAACCCTACCTCGAAGTATTATACAACAGTTACATATCAATTTCACCGCTTTGTTTCGTCGTTGATGGAGTTGTAGCTCTGTTTTTGCCACTGATGGAACTATCAGACGGCAAGGGGGTGGTGGGGGGCGTTGGACCGTCAAGAGCTGCTAAAGTTCTGTGTAGAAACCTTGCATTTGGGAAACAACTCATATTTCCCCGGCACAAATTCAATCCCCAAGTCATTCAATGCGGGATAGTGGCGTCGTGCTCCTGGGTAAGGCAGGGTGGTGGATGGTGTGGAGGTAGTGGAGAGGGTGGCAGAGGAGGAGGGTCACAAATGGTCGTGGGGCCCGACATTGGACGGTGTGGGGGTAGTGGAGAGGGTGGCAGAGGAGGACGGTCACAGATGGTGGTGTGGCCCGACATTGGGGGAAGGCGGGAGGGAGAAAAACGACGACGGAAGGGGTCGTGTTGAAGGGGTTACGCACCAGAGGGGGGCTGGTAGAGGTGTCAAATCACCTCTGATTTGTCACATGAATAGCCTCTTTCATTGGAAAGTGAATGCACATTGCTTCTACTCACACTCACATGTCGAAAAACATAAAAAAGAACACATGCAAACGACCGGATCACAAAAAAGGACACTAGTGCATACAAAATCTACAAACATTCGCCTATCCACAATACCTAGAGTAAGCTAAGGAGTTGTCTACCGAGGCCGCATTTTGGCCTGGACGGCAGAAATTTGCCGGAATCCGGTCAACTAAATTTTAAAAAATCAGGTAGTTGCACTGCTTGGAATCCATTTTTATAGTGGAAATGGATTCAGCACTATCAAAAACCCCTGGGGCACTCAAAATACTAATGTTTAACAAATGTAAACAAGATTCTGGGCAAATCTTTGCCGGATTTTCTGAAAATCGTTACCGGATTCTGGGTCAAAACGCGGCCTCGATAGACTACGCGGTAAGCTAATGCGCCCACCCCGTTTACTGGAATAATTCCTAATACTAGGAGTTGTCTACGAAGGCAGAGGAATTTCCCGGATGACCAAAGTGGCCAAAATCTGGGCAATTTTTTTTATGAAATCTTGCATTAGTAGTGTTTGAATCATGGTTTTTATGGTAGAAATGGATTCAGCACCATCGGGCACCCAAAATCTTGAAATTTGACAGTTATAACCTGGATTTACAAAAATCTCTAGCAAATTTTATTAAAATCTTACCAAAATTTTCATATTTTTCAGGGAAAAAAAAAAAACTTGTTAGACTACAACCTACGTCATCAGACATAGAGGATATCAATATATCAAATGGGAATGATAGAACATTACTCCTCTCAGTATGCCCGGGAGTTAAAAATATTATATCGTAGTGAATTTGCACACTGATAGTCAGTATGACTGGAAGACCCGGTAGTTGGGTTGGTGCAGTGATGCAATGTGGCGGTTATTCTGATCTATGGAAGGTGTTTAAGGCAAGGCTAGCCATAGAAATCTGTGACATTAATCGCGTGATAATTAGTAAAGCTTCGAGTTGTCATTGGGAGTGTTTATCTAACAAGTTGTTTTCTACATTTGTCTACTAGTGGGGAGAGCAGGTGAGATCCATTTCCCTATAGAGGAAGGAGAACCAGATACTGACTGGTATTCATACTTTAAGGTTATATCAATGACGAGCTTTATTTCATGGATTATTAGTCATTAAATGTGGTTGGGTATATATATCTTATCAATAGATTTAAACAAATTTAAATCTAACTGTAGGCAGTATATGCCCAGACCTATAGACCAAAAATAATTTTTGGCTATATCGACCTCCTCAACGCAGAGGAATGCAGAGAAGCTAAGACAAGGAATCGTAAGTGAAAGGCGGAAGCATAGTTACTAGTGACAGGTCTGTCAGGAAATTTTCCTCACTTAATTTATGTTATATATGGGTCTGCAACAATTCAGTGCATTCATAAAGTTTTTATTAAAAAATCTAATGGCTCATATCTTTAACTAATAGTCAAATCTTTCGATGCTAGCCATAAACAATCGATTTTAACTAATTAAAAATCGACTCTAACTAATTTACTTTAAAATAAATTATTATTTTTCTTTTTAATTCAGGGAGATGAGGTATAACTGTACACTTGCAAAAGAGATTTAGATGATTTTCACTTTTGTTTGGACCAAAATTTTGCGAAGTGGAACCATTGCTTTTTCCAGTGCAAGTTAAAATGTTTTACATGTTCGACGCCCTCTCCAACAAAATAATTGGAAATGCTATCACATGTAAAGTTACACACAATCTGTGGCAAAGACATGTCAATGTCCCTCTCTTTTACAGTTCCTGCCGATCCCTAAAGGAAATAACTTGATATGTGATTATGATTTGTCGTCTGATATTGATGGTGAAAATCACTGGATCATTTTGCTCAGTAGCACAAATGAAGTATAGGAGCGGTATAATACCGTACTTTGTATATGATCAAGCAATGAATCTTTTCTATCGAGTATTCAGTACCAAAAATTCATATTAATATGCTACAACCAGTGACGTATCGCTTCGCAGCATTAAAATACACTATTTCGTGGAGGAAGCAGGAAGGATCTTGATGGGCTACTCACGAAAATCATATTTACGCCTTTTAGATTCTCTTTGCATCAAATTCATTACAGTATCCTTCGTATGCAAGTTACATCTGTTAATTTCACTTTCAATACAGAAAAGAAAATATTGTTCTTTTCAAATTCCTTGTTAGCCCATTTAATTATATAGCTCACATATCCTGAAGGCCTCCTTAGGTGTAAGTTCATGATCACATATTTTCATATCGAAGAAGGATTTTATCTCATGCTTACTTATCTCATGGAAATATTCAAACGTTTTGAAATTCACGATTGCATGTAAAAGTAAAGTTATTTTCATATTCAAACTCATGGAAACGTAGACATCCCACGGTTTATGGTACATGGAGGAAGAAATAATGTTAATATTTATAGGTATTGACACTTTTGTATTCTTTTAGGGATGGTAGGGTTGCATTTCCTATACAGCTTGAGTGGGTCTAATGGTTAAGAGAATGCGAGGTCACAGGTTCAAAACCAGAGGGAGGTAAAGTATGTTTGTCTTTGTAATCTCTGTGTAGAGGTGGGTCCCTTGTCCCACAAACAAGAAGGTCTCATAGCTTAAAATTGGACTATTATTATTATTATGTTATTATGAAATAAAAGAAATAAAAACTCTCATACTTTGTGGGGATGGTAAAAGTGGGTTATTACTAGCACAACCACATTATATTTACTAATGTGGTTGATATACGCCGATAGGCCTATATCCACTACCCAGCACATTAATTTATATATGAATAAAGGAACTGAGTGGATTCGTTATTTTCTTGTATAATTGTAAGCCTCAAGGGCGTTCAAAGGGAGAGACATGTAGAGGAGGCAAAGTAAGGAGGTAGAAGGCCACAGACCTAAAGATCTGGCCAAGGCATGCAGCTTTGTAAGTAAACCCATGTATATACTATGAAAGAGATTGTTCCTGAATGTATGTGTATTGATGATCTTGTTATTGTGTGAATAACCTTTGAATCCAGTAAGCAATGGCATAAGAATGTATGAATGAGACTCTGTGATAGGGTTTAATTAGCACTCTGTTAAATGGTTGGGTTAACTCTATGGAGAGAGCATGTTGAACTTAGTTAAACAGTTGAGTAGTATATTGATAGAGTATTGGATGTATGCGTTCGATTCTTTCGATATCCCTGAAATATATGTGTAATTGTGTTAATCCGAATGCTAATGGAGAATTGTTATAACCTCGGTCATACATAACCAGCATGGCGAGACATGGGTCTCGAAATTGTATCTGGGTTTTGAGTGAATGGAGATCGATGTTATAGAGTCAGATTGCTCGAGGGATTAGATATGTAGAGCCTGCATAGGAAGTAAGGCCGCGAGGTTATATTAAAGTTAGAAGAAAAAAGGTGGACCGAAGCGAAGGAAGAGTGGAACCTTGAAGAAGCGGGAACCAGAACCGTGAGTGTTGAATAGTAAAGGCAGTTTGGAGGAGAAAACCGGTGGTCTTGCGTTATTCAAAGGTGGTAAGAGAAACTGCTAAAAAAAAAACGCGGTATATGTCCTTGTTTGACACGTGGTTATAAGTTGTTTTCAAAAACCATTTAGATCACGTATTTTTGAGGTGTTAAACCTCGGATGGAAAAAAACGCGAAACTTCATTATGATCGTCGGATCAACAACGCTGATGCGATAAGCCGGCGACCGTCGAATGAGAAGGGCAGTTTAACTACCGGGACCCACTTTCATCGCGCGGGCTTAAGAATTAAGCCTCGAGCAGTTGGGTTACACGATGACCATCGGATCGTTGGACGACAAGGTGATGGCTCATCAACCGTTCGATGGAAAGGTACGTTCGTAAAGACTGTGGGCCTGAAGATTTCATTTAAATATACGTGCTAGCGAATGTATTGGTTGGAGTCTATTGTAAGGTCCCTAACCTTTGAGTTGGGTCATGATACACGTGGATATATGATAATTCTTAGTGTTAATGTATAAGGTCGGGACGATGGTTGGTTAACCAAGGCCTATGGTAAGGCTACTCAAAAGTGCTTTGGTTTTGAAACAACCAAGAGGGTGGAGACCTTGGCTAAGCGGGTTCCAGTATATATATATATATATATATATATATATATATATATATATATATAGATATCAATCGTTATATTGATATTTGGTAAAGCCATATAATGTGGACCGAAGATAATTAAAGAAGAAAGGTATGGCTAGAAGGATGGTAATGTTGATTGGTAACAAATGGTGGCGGACCCTACAAGGAGGAGTTTTAAGTTGCAACACATTATAATAATGTGTTTCTGCACTATTATATGAGGAAAGGTGCGGTTAAATGGCAAACCTCGAACATGGGGTTTTGATTGGGTTTTAAATAAAAGTGCCTATTATATGCATTGAGGGTTTTATAACGTTTGAAGCAATAGTGAACCTCCGCATTATTTAATTTGCCTGATTTGAAAATTAGGACCATTCTGGGTAATACATTAGAAAGACATTTTATATGGAGAGCAAAATAGGGACTGTGGGTTTTACCCGTTATCAAAAAAACCTAATAAATTAATAAAACATAAGAATCAGTATTTTAAACATAAGATGTTAACAAACCAACGGGATTATTAACATTATAACCAAAAGAACTAATAGACCCAAGGGTTTAATATTATAAACCAAAGGAATCATCGAACCCAAGGGACAAATATTATAAACCTAACGGATGAATATTAAAAACAATAGAGATTAATAAACCCTAAGAATTAATATCTTAAACTCAAGAGAGTAATAAAACCAATGTGTGATTAACATTATAAACCAAAAGAACTAATAAACCCAAGGGTTTGATATTATAAACCAAATGAATTCCAAGAACCCAAGGATAAATATTAAAAACCTAAGGGATCAATAAGGCTAAGGGAAATATTAAAAAACAATAGAGATTAATAAAACCCAAGGGTTTAATATTATAAACCAAAGGAATTGGTGAACCCAAGGGAAAAACCATTACATAACAAATTATAAACCAAAGGAATTGGTGAACCCAAGGGAATTGATTTAAACATTGAGACAATTGTTGTCACAATGTGACGTTGGACCAACTATGACCATGGTTGGCCATGGGTGATTTTTGTTTTGAGACAATATTTGTCAGATTGTGACATTTGATCATGGATGACATTGTTTGATTATTCATATTAGAAACCAAAAGAACTAATAAACCCCAAGGTTTAATATTATAAACCAAATGAATTGGTGAACCCAAGGGAATTGATTCAAACATGGAGACAATTGTTGTCACAATGCGACATTGGACCAATCGTTATTAACATTATAAACCAAAAGAACTAATAGACCCAAGGGTTTGATATTTTAAACCAAAGGAATCAGCGAACCCAAGGGATAAATATTATAAACCTAACAGATGAATATTAAAAATAATAGAGATTAATAAACCCTAAGAATTAATATTTAAAACTGAAAAATCTAAGAAATTAATAAAGCCTAAGAATTAATATTTTAAACTCAAAAGAGTAATAAACCCAATGTGTGATTAACATTATAAACCAAAAGAACTAATAAACCGAAGGGTTTACTATTATAAACCAGAGGAATCGGTGAAACCAAGGGATAAATATTAAAAACCTAAGGGATTAATAAAGCTAAGGGCAATATTAAAAACAATAGAGATTAATAAAACCCAAGGGTTTAATATTATAAACCAAAGGAAATGGTGAACCGAAGGGAAAACCATTACCCAACAAATTATAAACCAAAGGAATTGGTGAACCCAAGGGAATTGATTTAAACATTGACACAATTGTTGTCACAATGCGATGTTCAACCAACTATGACCATGGTTGGCCATGGGTGATTTTCATATTGAGACAATATTTTTTAGAATGTGAGATATCATCATGGATGACGTTGATAGATTATTCATATTATAAACCAAAATAACTAATAAACCCAAGAGTTTAATATTATAAACCAAAGTAATTGGTGAATCCAAGGGAAAACCATTACCCAACAAATTATAAACCAAAGGAATTTTTAAACAATATTTTAAACATAAGATATTAATAAACCAACATGATTTTTAATATTATAAACCAAAAGAACTAATAGACCCAAGGGTTTAACATTATAAACCAAAGGAATCAACGAACCCAAGGGATAAATATTATAAACCTAACGGATGAATATTAAAAGCAATAGAGATTAATAAACCCTAAGAATTAATATTTAAAACTGAAAAATCTAAGAAATTAATAAAGCCTAAGAATTAATATTTTAAACTCAAGAGAGTAATAAACCCAATGTGTTATAAACCAAAGGAATTGGTGAACCCAAGGGAATTTATTTAAACCTTGAGACAATTGTTGTCACAATGCGACGTTGGACCAACTATGACCAGGGTTGGGCATGGGTGATTTTCATATTGAGACAATATTTGTCAGAATGTGACATTTTATCATGGACGACAATGATTGATTATTGATATTATAAACCAAAAGAACTAATAAATCCAAGGGTTTAATATTATAAACCAAAGGAATTGGTGAACCCAAGGGAAAACCATTACCCAGCAAATTATAAACCAAAGGAACTCGTGAACCTAAGGGAATTGATTTAAACATTGAGACAATTGTTGTCACAATACGACATTGGACCAACTATGACCATGGTTGTCCATGGGTGATTTTCATATTGAGACAATATTTGTCAGAATGTGACATTTGATCATGGATGACATTGATCGATTATTCATATTATAAACCACAAGAACTAATAAACCCAAGGTTTTAATATTATAAACCAAAGGAATTGGTGAACCCAAAGGAATTGATTTAAACATTCAGAGAATTCTTGTCACAATGCGACGTTGGACCAACTATGAGCAGGGTTGGCCATGGGTGACTTTCATATTGAAACAATATTTGTCAGAATGTCACATTTGATCATGGATGACATTGATCAATTATTCATATTACAAACCAAAAGAACTAATAAACCCAAGGGTTTAATATTATAAACCAAAGGAATTGGTGAACCCAAGGGAATTGATTTAAACATTGAGACAATTGCTGTCACAATGCGACATTCGACCAACTATGACCATGGTTGGCCATGAGTGATTTTCATATTGAGACAATATTTGTCAGAATGTGACATTTGATCATGGATGACATTGATCGATTATTTATATTATAAACCAAAAGAACTAATAAACCCAAGGGTTTAATATTATAAACCAAAGAAATTGGTGAACCCAAGGGAATTTATTTAAACATTGAGACAGTTGTTGTCACAATGTGACGTTGGACCAACTATGACCATGGTTGGCCATGGGTGATTTTCATATTGAGACAAGATTTGTCAGAATGTGAAATTTTATCATGGATGACATTGATCGATTATTCATATTATAAACCAAAAGCACTAATAAACCCAAGGGTTTAATATTATAAACCAAAGGAGTTGGTGAACCCAAGGGAAAACCATTACCCAAAAAATTATAAACCAAAAGAAGTAATAACCCAAGGGTTCAATATTAGAAAAAAAAGGAATTGGTGAACCCAAAGGAAAAATATTAATAACCTAAGGGACCAATAAGGCGAAGGGAACAATATTAAACCAACAAAATAACATTGAAATTAATATACTTTAAACACAAAACCTAAGAATTTAATAAACGATAATATTTAATATTTTAAACTGAATAGATTAATAAAGCCGCAGGATTATCAATAATATAAACCAAAAGAAATAATAAAACTAAGGGTTTAATATTATAAACCAAAGGAATTGGTGAACCCAAGGGAAAATTATTAAAAACATAAGTTATCAATAAGGCCAAGGGATCAATATTAAAAACAGAAGAGGGTAACAAACCCTAAGAATAAATATTTTAAATTCAAAATCATAAGAAAATAAAAAACCATAAGAACCAATATTTTAAAAGCAACTAATTAATAAATAGAAGGGATTATTAATATTATAAACCAAAAGAACTAATAAACCCAAGGGTTTAATATTATAAACCAAAGGAATTGGGGAGCCTAAGGGAAAAATATTTAAAACATAAGAGATCAATAAGGCTAAGGAAAATATTATAAACCAAAAGAACTAATAAACCCAAGGGTTTAATATTATAAACCAAAGGAATTGGTGAACCCAAGGGAAAACCATTACTCAACAAATTATAAACCAAAGGAATTGGTGAACCCAAGGGAATTGATTTAAACATTGAGACAATTGTTGTCACAATGCGACGTTGGACCAACTATGACCATGGTTGGCCATGGGTGATTTTCATATTGAGACAATATTTGTCAGAATGTGATATTTGATCATGGATGACATTGATCGATTATTCATATTATAAACCAAAAGAACTAATAAACCCAAGGGTTTAATATTATAAACCAAAGGAATTGGTGAACCCAAGGAAAAACCATCACCCAACAAATTATAAACCAAAAGAAATTGGTGAACCCAAGGGAATTGATTTAAACATTGAGACAATTGTTGTCACAATGCGACGTTGGACCAACTATGACCATGGTTGGCCATGGGTGATTTTCATATTGAGACAATATTTGTCAGAATGTGACATTTAATCATGGATGACATTGATCGATTATTCATATTATAAACCACAAGAACTAATAAACCCAATGGTTTAATATTATAAACCAAAGGAATTGGTGAACCCAAGGGAATTGATTTAAACATTGAGACAATTGTTGTCACAATGCGACGTTGGACCAACTATGACCATGGTTGGCCATGGGTGATTTTCATATTGAGACAATATTTGTCAGAATGTGACATTTGATCATGGATGAAATTGATCAATTATTCATATTACAAACCAAAAGAACTAATAAACCCAAGGGTTTAATATTATAAACCAAAGGAATTGGTGAACCCAAGGGAATTGATTTAAACATTGAGACAATTGTTGTCACAATGCGACGTTGGACCAACTATGACTATCGTTGGCCATGGGTGAATTTCATATTGAGACAATATTTCTCAGAATGTGACATTTGATCATGGATGGCATTGATTGATTATTCATATTATAAACCAAAAGAACTAATAAACCCAAGGGTTTAATATTAAAAACAAAAGGAATTGGTGAACCCAAGGGAATTGATTTAAACATTGAGACAATTGTTGTCACAATGCGACGTTGGAGCAACTATGACCATGGTTGGCCATGGGCGATTTTCATATTGAGACAAGATTTGTCAGAATGTGACATTCTATCATGGATGACATTGATCGATTATTCATATTATAAACCAAAAGAACTAATAAACCCAAGGGTTTAATATTATAAACCAAAGGAATTGGTAAACCCAAGGGAAAACCATTACCCAACAAATTATAAAGCAAAAGAAGTAATAACCCAAGGGTTCAATATTAGAAAGCAAAGGAATTCGTGAACCCAAGGGAAAAATATTAATAACCTAAGGGACCAATAAGGCGAAGGGAACAATATTAAACCAAAAAAATAACATTGAAATTAACATACTTTAAACACAAAACCTAAGAATTTAATAAACGATAATATTTAATATTTTAAACTAAAGAGATTAATAAAGCTGAGGGATTATTAATAATATAAACCAAAAGAAATAATAAACCGAAGGGTTTAATATTATAAACCAAAGGAATTGGTGAACCCAAGGGAAAATTATTAAAAACATAAGTTATTAATAATGCCAAGGGATCAATATTAAAAACAGAAGAGGGTAACAAACCCTAAGAATAAATATTTTAAATTCAAAATCCTAAGAAAATAAAAAACCATAAGAACCAATATTTTAAAAGAAACTAATTAATAAACAGAATGGATTATTAATGTTATAAACCAAAAGAAATAATAAACCCAAGGGTTTAATATTATAAACCAAAGGAATTGGGGAAGCCAAGGGAAAAATATTAAAAACATAAGAGATCAAGAAAGCCAAGGGATACCTATAAAAAACAAAAAAAATTTAGTAAAGTGAGAAGATTATTAATGTTATAAACTGAGGGGAATAAACATGGTTTACCATGCTTGATTTAAACATTTAGAAAATTGTTGTCATAATGTGACATTGGACCAACTATGACCATGGTTGGCCATGGGTGATTTTCATATTGAGACAATATTTGTGAGAATATGACGTTTGATCAGGGATGACATTGATCGATTATTCATATTATCAACCAAAAGAACTAATAAACCCAAGGGTTTAATATTATAAACCAAAGGAATTGGTGAACCAAGGGAAAAACATTACCCAACAAATTAGTAATAGAAATAAAAATTATTAACAAACTTAACTGATTAACAAAGTATTATAAACCAAAAGAAGTAATAACCCAAGGGTTTAATATTAGAAAACAAAGGAACTGGTGAACCCAAGGGACCAATAAGATGAAGGGAACAAAATTTTAAACTCAATGTTTAAAATGAAATATTAATAATGTTAGTAATTCAATATTTGTATTTAAATTAATGTCAATGTATATATTAATTTTAGTCTAATATTAGTATCAAATATAAATATCTTGTCATTGAACCAAACCACAACATATTTAGCAAACCACATTGATAAATATTTTTAGTTTCATGTAATAGGGATATGGACTTCAATGTTGATTTTTAATGATTGGCTAATATAACTGCCTATATATGTTTGAATGGTTTACTCTAAACAAAAGAACAATAGCGACTAAAGAAAGGAGGTAAATTGAACAACACGAAAAACAATGTAAGAAATTTCTCTTATATTACTATATTGCATCTCATGAATGTATTCATTTAATTAATACATGAAAAAAATTATTATACTAAATGAAAAAAGAGACGACAATAAAAAAAAATATAAAACATTCTAATATTAAACCAAAAAAAATAACATTGAAATTAACATACTTTAAACACAAAACCTAAGAATTTAATAAACGATAGTATTTAATATTTTAAAATGAAGAGATTAATAAAGTTGAGGGACAATTAATAATATAAACAAAAATATATAATAAACCCAAGGGTTTAATATTATAAACCAAAGGAATCGGTGAACCCAAGGGAAAATTATTAAAAACATAAGTTATATTAATAGTCCCTTCTGTTTATATTAAGTTGAGTGAGTGTTTTTCATAATGTGAAATTCGACAATGCATTAGTATTGAACTCCAGGACTAATATTAAAACCCAAATATCTGAATTTAATAATGTGAAGGGAATAATATTACAAACTGAAAGAATCCAAAAAATTAAGGAACCAATGTTATTGACAACAAAAATTGAGGGCAGATACTAAGGAGAGCTAGTCTCTCTTGTCTTCTTTTCATTCACCATGGGTTCTACACATATTCTTCTTAGTTCCAATTTCATTCATCAAATTTACAAAATTTGATTAATGAAATGCAATATAAGCTTTGAAGCCCCTTAGGCTACAATCACTTCTTGAAAATAAACCAACTTTAAAATTCCCGACTTTAAAAGTGCTTAACTATAACTAGAACCCCCTTTCAGAATACAACATTAAAATATATGAACCGGCACTTCACCTCCTTAAGTCACAGTATTATAATATTATAACAAATTTTCGTCCCCTTTAACTCAACCATCAAACCTTGGGTCTATACCATTAACCCCATCAGTTCTACCAACTCGACATATTAATATATATTGGATTAAAGGTAATGGACTTCCTTTTTAACCAATCTCTAAAGTTTAATCACAATATATCGAACCATCAACCTTCCGACACAACCGCAACTCAACACTTTATGACTCTGGGCCCACCAAAAATCTTATTAAATAAACATATATCAATTCAAAACCCGCTGGTCGTACCTAGCTTAAAATCCACACAACTCTAATTGTGATTGTTGTTTGATCAGGCTCTCTCCAGATAAAACGGTGCAGACCGATCTCACACTTTTTCAAGGGTCGAACATTAACGCTCCAGAAAAATGCAAAATGGGCAGTTTTACAAACATGATGTGGTGAAAGTTTATTGGATCAGGTTTTTTTTCCGAAAACCACCCCAAGCCCAAAGGCAGTGCGAAATGGGCAGTATGGTTTCACAAAACCGCCAGTCGATATTTGAACAGTGTCAGACCCGAAATTTCACTGTATTTTGGTGTATTTTTTCGATTTTTCTTCCGCGCTTATCATGGTTAATCAACCTCGTCGATTCGGTTAAATCAACCAAAAAACTCCAGTATTCTATCTCATAGGTACAGCTCCAACAAACAGAAGATTGACATTTGGTTTCGCTCTTCTCACAAAGTCACTTTTCAACAGAATCGAACCAATACATTCAATTCATTCGCTGAAGCGACTAGTCCAAAGATAATTAGAGGGAAAATAAAGGTATTTCATACAGACTCGACTCTTTTTCAGGTTACACACAGAACGCGGAGATTCAAAGCATTCAGGAATTAAGTGCTCGCACACAGAGACAGAGTACATTAATTCCAACACACAGATATCAACAATTTCACACTTTTATTCAACAGTGAGCAAAACCTCTTCGCTCAGCCTTCTCTGACGATTTCCCCCCCCCTTTCATTGTATCAGGGGTTATAATTTATAACTGCTACATGACTGTTCAGCTCCTCTCTGAGGACCATTTTTATTCTTAACAAAAATTCCTAATTACATAATATTCTATCAACAGAAACCAATTATACTGACACGAATGAACCTATTCGACTTCTACAGTTACTGAACTAAATATAACTACTCTAAGTGCAACAGTCAGCTAGGGTGTTGCCACCTTTCTGTTACATTTTTGAAAAATTTCAAACTCTTCTAGCCACAACATGTGGACAATTCTCCTACATTGTTGGCTAGTGTCTAATGCCCCTGCATCAGTTATAAACCCAATTGATCAACAAATACAATGAAAGAACATCAATAAACAGAAGGGATTATTAATATTATAAAACCAACAAATTGGTATTAGAGAAAAATATTATTAATAAACTCAAGTGATTAATAAAGTCAAAGGATCAACAAAATTAATAAAAAAATACTCAAGTTGAAGAAATTAATAAACAAAAATAATTAACCCAAGGGATTATTCATATTATAAACCAAAAGAACTAATAAACCCAAGGGTTTAATATCATAAACCAAAGGAATTGGTGAACCCAAGGGACCATTAAGGCCAAGGGAACAATATTAAAAACACAATAGCTTACTAAAGAATACGACCCAATATTTTAAATAGAGAGGAATTTTAAAGTCACATGAATATTATTATGATAAACAGAAAGTGATCAATCAACCTTACTGATTGTTAATATTATAAACCAAATAAATAAATAAACTAAAATGATACTCAATTCTGCCATCAGTGAAACCAAAAAAAAAACATTGAAATTAACATATGTTTTTTGTTGTCTTTACATAAATAAATCCCACCACAAAAATGGACTCAAAACTCTCCATCAAAGGTCATTTATCAAATAGCCTCTTCAAGAACACAACCAGAACGACCACAAAAGGAACACCAATTCAAATCAACAGGATAATGATCATGATACTTAACGCTTTCCAACCAATCCCTTCTTGTTTTTCTCCCAGCCTCCCTCATGTGCACATGCAACAAGTATTTTACATTCATTTTCATTTCATCTAGCACACGAAGATGCTCATCAATAAAATCAGGATGGAAGTCATGTTTTCTATCGAGCTTGTTCCGAATGTAAGAAACAAGACTGATGAGTCTAGAAATATTTTCCACCGCTTGATTATAATAGATGCCATCATTATTATCCATACCTGCATTTGAAAGGAAAAATAAAAATTAATACAGAAAGGGATAGAAACATCTAGGCAAATATATATATATATATATATATATATATATATATATATATATATATATAACACCCCATTTGTATTGTTGTTAAAAAACTTAATCTTAAAAACGTCAGGCTATAAACCTCATTAGAAACAACATAAACCTTAGAAAATGATATTAAATATTCAACTACTTTTATGTAAGTAATCATCCATTTCAATATGGGAGGTGTAATCTATATTTAATATAGATTAAAGTCTAATCGATACCATCCATGGGCCGCAAGAAGCCCTATAAATACGAGGGGCAGATTATATTTTGCTTAAATATTTCGACCTATCTCATACTTCAAAATCTCCCATATCATATCATATAATCAAGCAGGCATGTCTCTTGTTTCTGTGATCTCCTTGGCTTCTGAGGATAGAAGGGCCATCAAACTGAAAATCTAGCCAAGCAAGAAGTTTGTAAGTGGATGCCTTTGTATTTAATTTCATATATGTAATGAGGAAATTGGTTCTGAATGTATGTGGTTTGATTGACTTAAATTCTATGTAAATGGAGAAATTGAGGTTATTTGTAAGTATATAATCTAGGAAAGTGAGGTGAGGTCATTTCATTAATATAAAAAATTATCATATATATTATTCAAATTAATAAATTAAATTAAAAAATTAATTCTATAAATTAAAAAAAAATATTATAAATTATAAATTTAACTATAAATAATTAAATACTTGAAATTAAATATTTATTAATAAAATAATAAAATATTAGCAATAAATTTGAATTTTTCTAAATTGAAAATCTCCGTTGTAGAGATTTAAAGATATGACACACATGGAGAAGTACGAGGAGAAAGTCATTAATCACGACATCCCGTGCATCAATATTATAAAATGAATGGTGTCAATGTCATAAATTAGAAATGTTATGAGCCTAATAAATTGAATCTGTTAAATGTTAATACATTTTCTTACCATTTTATTACAAAAATAGTAATATTGAGAGTGCTTATTTATTTATAATTCATTGTTTTAATAAAAAAAAATCATAAGATTTTATTTACGAGGGAGAAATAAAATATATCATATATAATTATAATTTTTAGGATTATGATTTTTTTATTTAGCTATATAATAACAAAATATAATATGTTTTGAAATACGAGTTCATAGATTCATTAAGCTTTTTGATTAAATTTTTTGTTTTGCCAAAACATTGATTATATACATATATGTTATAAATATTATATATTTATAATATATATGTTATAAGCCACATATGGGGACCTATTGTATTTGTAAACGATTAAATTGAATCATAGGAGATAGGAATTCAAGGGTTTACTGTATATTTAAATCACAGTAATTGGATATAGAAATAAACCATGCGTTGACTGGATGTTGGGGTTTTAAAGGACCTGTTTGAAATGTTGAATCAACCCATTGTCGAAGGAGGAATCAATGGATCGTTGAGCAAAGAGCAAGGGCGGAGTCTATACAAGAAATGGCGTAGTAAAATATGATTCAAGGCTCATTCAATAGTAGAGAACCCGTGTTGTTAAATTCCGGACCCGAAAAAAATTGAATGGTAATTGATAAAGAGTTTTCGCGTTACAAACTGAGCTTACGTCAGGAACAGTTTTTCGGACGCGATATGGTTTTATAGGATGGATTTAATAATCCATCGCGCGCACAAATCATGACATCACTAAACCCAATTTGTAACGTGATGTGTTCCAATGCATTTCGGTTAAACAATTTTTGAAGTCCAGCGGGTTGCGAAAGAGTTTGGTTTATGTTTTGTAAAATTTTACGTTATAAACGTTTTTTATTATTATTGTGCGACGAAAGGTTTTTAAACCTTTGGAATGTCATATTATGGTTTGTTTTAATGTTTTTAAACAGCGCGATAAAGGTTTTTAAAAAACCTTTGGTATTTTATTGTTTTAATGCATATTATATATGCACGTTATTGTAATAAGGCCCCACAGTCTTTTAGTTTTAGTTTTATAATAGTTTTTTTTTATTATTAAAAAGGTGTTGTGGTATATAAAGAAAAGAAAGCCCGAAGGCAAGGTAATGTAATTTTTTTTCATACACAACAGTGTATTTTGAAAAAAGGAGACAGAGTGTATTTTGCACAGCAGTGTGTTGTTGTTTAAAAGACAGAGTGTGAGCATTTCCTGTGTGTGAGATACAAAGAGTACATTTTTTAGTGTGAGACAGAGAGTTGTTTTGGAACTGTGTTTTTCAACAGTCCAACTTGTAATCCCTCTAAGGAGGAAGTCTTTTGTAACCGTTTTTTTGGTTAATGAATAGAAGTTTTCAAAGTGTTGAAACTCTATCCCTGTGAAGCAATTTTTATTTTCTCTATGTTAAAGGAGAGTATCATTTTCTCTGTATATTGTTCAAGAATTCTCAGATATTCCAACACAATCGATTTCACAGGTTTGAAGGTAATTATATCCGCCCTACTCTAACTCTATCCCTTGGCATTCTAGTCTCTCATTGAACTTACAAAATTTATTAGAAAATCTATCTAGAAAAGTTAAACAATTCATTTCGTTAAATTATTAGTTTTTATTATGTTAATAAAATTCCAGGTTTGAGTTATATAATCTACATGATCTAAGTATGTTATAAATTTATTTGAAAAAAATACACTTTATTAAAAAATATATATTATATCACATAATTCGAAAAAAAATCTAAAAACTTAAAACTGAAACTTTTTATTATCTTTTAACTTATAAAATAAAACTACTATAAAAAAATTCCTAATTTTTATAATTTAGAATTAAAATCATTTCTCTATCACCCTATTCTTTCATCTCTCAATGACTGGGATAAGTAGCATGTGAAGTACGTCATATATTTGGTAATTTTAATTTAAATTATGTTATAAGTTTGAATTTTATTACTTAAAAGGAACATTGTTAATTAAGCTTTACAGTTTTGATTTATTTAAAACAACATATTAGCTGTTATCATCAAAATAATTGTTACCTTTCCAACCCAAAAATAACTTACCCAAAACGAAAAAGGAAAATCTAAGTTCCCTATATTACACATCAAATTGCAGAACTGTTGATCTCCTATCTAAAATCATGCTACTTAATATAAGCGGGCAGTCATTGTAGTAAGCCCAAAATGCAAACATTAAACTGATTAATAGACAAAGTGAAGGTTTCGAAGATTGGGTGGTTCGACACCACTGAAAACATAATGCATGATAATTTCGGCGCAGGCATAATAAGGTTGTCATTCAGGAACTCAACAAACTTGTCCCAGACTCGGATGCATAAGTAGTTTAAGCGAGAATAGAGGTACAGGATGAAAATTATCATATGAACATATATGAAATCTACTTAAAATTACGTTATTTATACAATCTCATTGTCTGAGTTTTTACTTATAAAATCTAAGAAATATATTAAAACAACATGGAATAAATAAACTAATGCAATCATGGCATTTAATTCTACGGAAAATGAATACATATTGTTCTTGTTGATAGAATTTTGGCATCCATTTGTTGTTGTGACAATATAGTAAAGATATTTAACGTTGCAGAAAGAGACATGCAATTGTACCCTTCTAACCAGTACACGCAACTTGATAAAAAAAAGATGGGAGGAAGTATTCCAAATCTTACCATCCAGAGCGTGCGTTCTACAGCTGCGAAGCTCCTCGGAAGGATTTCTTTCTTTGATCTGACCAGCCACAGTCCTGGTTCTCTACCTCGAAATGTGTCGACTGCTCTAAACCGGGTGGCGTTATGGTCTAAAAGAATGCAGCGTTACGGAATGTCAACCATCATAGCAGATAGGTTGGTCAGGCTGTTATGGTGCCTTTGTTGCCAAGTGTATACCCAATTTTTTTTAAATTCCAAGGCCGCGTGGCTATCCACCTCCAAAAATATCTGGGTGTGTTATGAAGCAGTAAAGGGCATAGCTAGACATAACGAAATTTCAGCCAGATGTCCCCGGTCACTTCAACCCCGCCCTCGTCATCCATGTTCTGGAGAGGCATGAGGAGACCCTTGCGAACGTGCGCACCAACGTGGTCAGGCCGTTCACTAATACGTGTTGTTCCTCTTGTGTCTTCGCCGCCAAGTGTATAGCCAGTTTTTTTTAAATGATACTTGGTAAGTGGTGGTATGTAAATTTAAATTTGTTTATTTTTTTAATTTCCAGAGTTCACCCTAATTTGATAGGTGGCAGTAAACAAATGTCATAGTAAATTTTTAATCATGTTTTGTAAAAAATTAATTGAAGTATGGTTTAAACATGTGATTTAGATATGCAAGGAAGTTAGTTGTTTGAATTTCATCCATCGATTTAGTGGCGACGACCAGAATATACCGGCATCTTTTAATCTAGACCATCGGATGAAAAATATTAATTAGCAAAAGCACTAATCATGCCAATTCCAATAGGGGGGTACGCCTATCGGCATAATGAATTAAAATAATTTTTTTATATGTGTAGAAAATTATATAAATCTTAGTCTTTGATATGTGGATACTATTATGAATATTCTATTATATTCCATGGAGGTTAAATATTTACTGTCCACCTAGTAATTACTAATAATTAAATTAAAATTATAGAAAGCGTATTTAGAAATACATATTCCTATCAACATAATCAGTTAATAGTTATGGTGAAACTTATAAATTGTTATTATAATGTATTATAAGTAGGAGAGACAAGAACTAGATAAATTATGATATGTAAATTTAATAATTATTAAAGAAGAATAATTTTTTTATTAGAATATTTTTCCAATAAAAACAACTCTCTATAAGTGGGGGGCATTATTATCAATGACAAGGTGTACCACTAACATGTCCCTTGACACTATAACAAAGAAGGAATGCATAAAGTAATTGAGGAGGCACTTGGCATGTGATCATAAAACTTATCCTATGGCAAAGCACATTATGAGAAGAAACCCTTCTCATTCACATGCTTATAAATTCAGCTTGACATTATTTGAATTTATGGAAGGTAATCCTCCATGGTGTTGTGGAGGATGTCCGACTCGGAGACTTTGGTCTAAAGGTTCAGGCATCAATTTTTTCATTTTTGGCAATTTGGTTTAGATTTTGTGTAGTTTTAACTTTTTTTTACTATATATATATATATATATATATATATATATATATATTAGGTAAATTCAATATTGTTATATCATGAATTCAAGATGACTATTCTGAGACATGCGTAAAGCTAGCTTAATGCTAGCATTAATTCTCAGGCATTTAATGTTTGGGATAATATTGGTTCATATCTCATTTTGGCGATACAGACAGAGTTGTGTCGTATCTCAGATAGGTGGCTTGCATGAAAATTCAAGTGGCGAGTGAAAGTGAAACTTGTTTTTGCTTGCAACAGCTGGAACAACAAACCACCTCTTTCATAGCCATCATAGCACACAGGAGCCTCAACTAGATTTTATAGGCCGTCCAGTACTAACTTCATTATATCATTAGGCATGTAACCACAACATATAACCTCACGCTCTTCATAACATCAAGCAGAAAGAAAGCATGCAACGTCCTGGGGATTTCACTTACTGCTCTTCATATCAGGCTGTGAGAGGATATCATCTGGTTCTCCGTCAGGCTGCGGTGGAACTTGGAGAGTTTCAGGGCTCCACTCCGGATGGCCTCGGGCATGGTTGCGTCCTGTCATTCTGGAGCAATGAAACAATATTCTGGAACAACAAAACAACAAGTAAACAACAAAATAACATGATATAGAAATTGATGCATTTTTTAAGTTATTCAAATGCACTTACGTTTATGTCATTATGGAGTAATGAAACAATATTCTGGAACAACAAAACAATAGGTAAACAACAAAATAACATGATATAGAAATTGATACATTTTTTAAGTTATTCAAATGCACTTACGTTTTTGTAAGTTCTTTTCATGGTATAGAAAGTAGATAAAATGCAGCAATTTCCCTCCCTAGTTTTGGCACCATGTAAATTGCAATTGAACTATGAATGAATGCCAATAATTGTTTCCCTGCATCTATCAATACTTTGGCAAAGTAATTTTTTTTTTATTTTTTACCCGAATTAAGTCATACAACGATTCAAATAGCACAGTTGCTAAGTAGCAGGTATCAGCTCTGGTTTTGGTAAGTTTTTATCTTTTTAGCACACTGAAGCCATAGAATGTAATCATAATATATCTTGGCACACCATTTAAGTCATAGTTGGTGTAGGTAGATAGCCACCCGTTGTTGGTTGAGTTAACCACAAACGGTTCAATGACCTAAAAACCAGGAATAGAAAACATTCCATAAGAACACTAAGGAGAGAACACTTGGGCATTGCATTTTTTGTCATAAATCTGAAAAGTAGCTATCAAAAAAATTTATTGTACTGAATTTATAATCAAATTAAATAAATATGAAAACATAATTAAAGATGTAACAAACTTATTTTTGAACTCTCTATCCCAACTAGAATCAAACTTTGTATCGTCGAGAAGAGTTCCGGTGTAATGATATGCCAATACAATTACCATAAGTCATTCATCCCGTGCAAAAATCCAGAAATTGTAGGTTCTTAAATCATAAATCAAACTAGATTTCTAACCAAATTTAGAGGTCGTGGGTTAAAATACCTTCAACTTCATGATCGGTTTCGAGTGTTTCCCACTGTTCCCCTTCTTTAACCAGAAATTTCTTCAACCCCTGCTTCCCAATTTCTTTCTCTTCACCAACCTTGAAAACAGTATCGCTAAAGTCCTCATTTTCCATCATTTCAACACCTTCAGGAAGTTCAAAATCATTCTCCATTGCAACGTTGCTGAAGAAAATTACAAACTTGAAATTTTGCGAAGATATAACGCTCTTTAGACGGCATTGAGATTATGGAACCACCTAACAGGACCTCAAATCTCTGCGCATGGGCACAATTTCCTAAAGTTTGGCACTAGTCGACTAAGGAACGACTGAACCTGCAAGTTCTCTAGCATGTTTTGTATGCAGAGGAAGGAATGTATTGTGTAGCTTCTCCATTCTGATCTTTTCCGCAGTTCAAGTAACATGGGGAGCATGCATAGAAGGAGCCATTGTGTCACACGCTTCTGCATGTGTGGCAACTGTTATAATGGGTGACGTGTTTTTTTTCCAAACCTTGGTAAGTGTTTATTTAAATTTAATGTTATTCATTTATTATTAATTTCTTTTTTATTTTTATAATGTTTGTTCACCCAAAGGAGCCGTTGATTACTAAGATATATTTTAGTCTGTCTGTTCTAATCAATCTCTCTACAAAGTAATCGAAATAATATAAGTTGTCTATCGTAGGAATCTTGTTATTATTGAGTTAGTTTCCTTGAACTTCGATGCTTGTCAACAGATTTTGGATCCTATTCAGAAACATTGATTGAATTATTTAAGACTATCTGCACGACCTTCCAGCTCACAGTTGATAATTTTCATCTCTACTCCTTGTGTTTATCGATGTTTGATTGTTGAAGATTCTTCTTAGGACTTGCTTCATCTATGGTTATAATTGAAGTAATTTAGATAGCATTTCAACTCCCCTCTGTCTTGCCATATTTTTTGTGTGCAAAACATCTTCAAGCAGCTGTCTGTATGGGCATCTATTGCACAATGAATGGTTTCCATCCATTTTTTCCTTAGTGCATCTTAATTTGCTTCAACTTCTTACTCTAAACGGTATGTAATGTATTCAAATCTAATAAAAATAAAAATTCCTCACTAAATTTCTTCGAAATTACCATGTATTAGAAAGGTTTGTCATCGTTTCTCATAAAATCCTTTGAGAAACTCTATTCCACTGAAATATCTTGATTCCCATTGTTTTCTTCGATAATTCCTTCCAATATCCATTCACCATAAATATCTTGGTGATTTGTGTACCGAAACTTTTCAATCAAACACTAACAATATTATTCTTCCAGGTGCATGTTGTTTACCTGTAAATATCCTACCAACCATTGAACATTTCAAAGATAGTAACCTAGGCAGAAGAATAATTTATTTGTACTCAAGTTTGAACACGAAGTTCCATTCAAGCCACAGGTCTTAGGATTCAAGCCACCTGGTCCACATAACTATTTAAAATTCAAATATTATCATTGATATGATTGATTATGAAACTAGAATTTATTAATACAAATTGACTATGTATGCAATTATAATGGTATTTTAAGTGGATTGTAGATTTTGTAAATTTTTAAATATAATATAAGTGTGAACAAAAAATAATTGTAACAATATAAGATCTTGATTTTGTACATCAATACTAATCACACGTCATTCTGGAATTCGATCCTGACATATGACGGTTAAGTAGAAGTCAACTTCTATGTAATTTGAAGCATTTGTAGCAATTTGATTTTATCTAGCTCTTTATCTAGTCCTTGTTGTCTTTTCTTTCAGTACCTTTTAATTTCAAATATATGGGAACATCGTTATTGTTATGCTATCCTTATTGTGCATTTATTTAAGTTTGATCATTACTACTTCACAAGATCCCCTTCACAATATCCTCTAGTTAGTCTAGTTAATCCATTTTTTTAACTTAGTTGGAGCATCTTGCCAGTGCATTGACCATCGTTGAGATCTCATTGTAGTGCTTGTTGATCATGTTTGGTATATGTAGAAGCTGAAGCATCAATATGATGATCTACTCAATTACTTGCCCCTTTGTCCATGAAGCTTGATTAGAAGCTCTTTCAGCATCATAAAGCCATTTTATTCTTTTGTGGTTGTAGATCTCTTATTTTCATTTTTTGATTTTCATGTTTTAATTCACTCCCTGTCCATCCAGTTGTCTTTCATTATCCATATATGAACTTCTACCCATTGAACCTAAGTTTATTTCTGTGAGTGTTGAAAGTGTGCTTTTAACATTTGTATCTTTCCCGCTTCTATTTGTCCAGTTTTATTACTAAATTTGAATTAGTTTGATCTCCAGCTACAAAAAAGCTATTGTATAATGCTGGGAAGTTGTACTTTGGTTCCTTTAGCTCTTCCTCTATCTAGACATTTTCCATAGCTAACAATGAAGTTTATTGGCTGTAGTTATAATCTGTTGGTGTATTAATCTCAAACAGTTTAGCTCTGAATTTATGGCCTGGTATCCTTTTTAAGTTCTTATTAAAAACATTTCCTCTCACAGTACACAGTACATAGTAATTTATTGCCATTATCTCAGATGTGAGCAAACAGTTTGGTTGCAGCAACATAAAGTTGCATTTCAAACTAATGAAACTCGCACTAATATGAAACTCCCACTAATGACATAACAGATTCTGGTTCACATCATACTTCTCGCTACAAGGCAGGTACTAGCTGCGTTGCAGCCACCCTTGTTTTATATAGGGATTGCAGTGAATTAGATAGTTTATGTTTTAGTTCAGGGCATATTTTATTTGTTTCAACCTCTCCTCTATGGTAACTTATTCTATCTATATATGAATTTCATTTATCTTCATGAGAACCCATTATTTCGAGTGCATTCTCTTCCAATTTTGATTCCAGTTAAGCTTAATTAGGGATTCTACGGAGGTGGAAGAAGCTTCAATTATTCCTTTCAACTCTACCAACCTTCAACTTTAGTAAATTTATGGTACATTTAATAGAAATAATTTTCTTGGTACTTGTTTGGACTATATGTTTATATTTGATTATATTTTATATATAATAATTTTTGTTTTCAAATTATTAAATTCAAAAGTAGGTATATATATTAGGTTGTTTTTCCAAAATTAAATAAAATATAGATTGAATAATTATTTTAATAAAATGTTTTCTTCAGGAGTATATAAATTGACTGTTATTTAGAATTGACATATTAATACCAACATTGTTCATAGTTTCTACATAAATTGCTTTGTCATTACATATTTGAGAAAAATTACATAATTTTTTGCATATAAAAATTAGTGGCAAGAATATTCAACTAAAATTGGAGCTTGAAGCCTTTAAATTCTTATATGGTGAAGACAACTAGAAAGAAAAATCATTTTGACTAAAACATAATGACACTTTAAAAATGAAACCCAATTCCTTTTGTAAATTCCCTTCAAAATATTCATATGATGTGTAGGACCACTTAGAGTGAAGAAGAACTTGCTTGGATAGCTTCTCCACTTGTTGATTGAGGTGGAAGAAGTTTCCTTTGTTCCTTTCAACTCTACCAACTTTCATTATTGATCCTTTTGTCTACATTGAATAGAAATAATTTTCTTGGTACATGTTTGGACTATATGTATTTTATACTTAATTATATTTTATATATAATATTTTTTTTTTGAAATTATTAAATTCAAAACTAAGTATATATATTAGGTTGTTTTTTCAAAATTAAATAAAATGTAGATTGAATGATTTTTTTAATGAAATATTTAGACTGTTATTTAGAATCGATATACTAATATCAACATTTTTCATATTTTCTACATAGATTTCTTTTTCATTACATATTCGAGAAAAATTATAGAATTTCTTGTATACAAAAATTAGCGGCAAGAATATTCAACTAGAATTGGAGCTTGAAGCCTTTAAATTCTTATATGGTGAAGACAACTAGAAAGAAAAAACATTTTGACTGGAACATAATGACACTTTAAAAATGAAACCCATTTCCTTTTGTAAATTTACTTCAGAATAGTCATATGATGTGTAGGACCACTTACAGTGAAGAAGAACATGCTTGGATAGCTTCTCCCCTTGTTGATTGAGGTGGAAGATGTTTCCTTTGTTCCTTTCAACTCTACCAACCTTCATCATTGATCCTTTTGTCTACATTGAATAGAAATAAGTTCCTTGGTACATGTTTGGACTATACGTATTTTATACTTGATATATTTTCAAATTATTAAATTCAAAAGTAGGTATATATATTAGGTTGTTTTTTCAAAATTAAATAAAATGTAGATTGAATGATTTTTTTAATGAAATATTTTCTTCAAAGCATATAAATTGATTATTATTTAAATTGAAATACTAATAGCAACATTGTTCATAGTTTCTACATATATTTATTTTTCATTACATATTCGAGAAAAATTACAGAGTTTCTTTCATACAAAACTTAGTGGCAAGAATATTCAACTAGAATTGGAGCTTGAAGCCTTTAAATTCTTATATGGTGAAGATAACTAGAAAGAAAAAGCATTTTGACTGGAACATAATGACACTTTAAAAATTAAACCCATTTCTTTTTGTAAATTCCCTTCAAAATAGTCATATGATGTGTAGGACCACTTAGAGTGAAGAAGAACTTGCTTGGATAGCTTCTCCACTTGTTGATTGAGCTCCATGAGTATGTGGGTAAAGGAAAGCCACTTGAAGTCTTGAAGGATTGTGGATAAATCATATGAGGGAGGTTCCAACCATAATATTTCTATTTGATTGTAATTTTTTTCCTAATCAATAACCAATTTTTAGACTCCCATGATCTCTAATTTTTTCACCCCTACTTAATAGCCAATGTAAAAGTGAGAGATGAAAATGCCAATTTGGATTTTGGAGCAAACCTTGGATCATAATGCAAGTGTATATATTGTCAAGAGATGATATGCAAGATCACTTCAATTTTGTAGATTGGTGAATGCCCTAACTAGCACTATCTAAGAGTGCCCATGGAATTTTCATATTTAGGGAAATATTGACCATGCATTTATATTTATATTCATTGTTCTTGTCAGGCCAAGAGTAACTCCATGAATTGAATTTAATTTTATTAAGATAGAACATGAATATATACATGGAGAGGGAGACTATTTGGTTTCATCTCCCAATGTCTCTTCGTCTTCCAACTCCCTTTTATTTTTACTATTTACAATATTTACATCAATTTACCTAATCCAAAATATTAGGTGTCAAAATTCCCCCCTTAATATGACAGAATGTTGGTGAGTCCAAGCATCATTCTAAATCTTTAAAACTTTTCCCTTCCGAGTGCTTTGGTGAAGATTTCTATAATATTCTCTTTTGTGGAACAATGTCATAGTTGGATTGTTTTGGCCTCAACATGATGTAGAATCAAATGGTATTTTGTATTGATGTGCTTCGTTCGACCATGGAAATTTTGGTTCTTGGCCAAATTTATTGTAAATTTTTTATCAATCAAAAGAGGTTTTGAATGCACTTGTTTCTCCTGCAAATATTTGAGAATTTTCCTGAGCCACACAATTTCCTTTGCTTCTTTAGTTGTTTCCACATATTATGCTTCAATTTTGGAATTTTCCAGAACTGATTTTTTGCATGACCTCAAAGAGACAACTCCTAATCCAAGACTCATAACATAACCTGAAGTAGATACCCTATTTTCTTTATCTCTGTCGAAATCTAAATCAGAGTATACAATCAAGTTGCAATCAACCACCTGTGTATACTTGAGTCCAAAATCTTGATTTCCCTTCAAGTAATTTAGAACTATTTTTGCAGTAGACCAATGAACCTCACATGACTTTTGCATAAATTTAGAAAGGATTCTAATATTAAATGAAATGTATATTCTGGTAGCATTCAGGTAGTTGAGACTTCCTACAAGTTTTTTGTACTTTGTTTCATCCTCAAATTCTTTTCCTTTAGTGGACGTGAGCTTTAAGTTTTGTTCCATTGGAGTAGTCAAAGGATTGCAGTCATCCATGCCAAACATATTCAACATATCTCCAACATACTTATTTTGGGATAGGAATATAAATTTCAAATGTTGGGTTACTTCAATACCAAGATAGTAGTGAATAGAGCCCAAATCTGTTATTTCAAAACATTTCCTCAATTCCTTCTTTATGGATGCAATGTAGCTCTCATTGTTCCCTGTCATCAAAATACCATCTACATACACCACAAGATATACAAATATTTTTCCAACTTTCTTGACAAATAAATTTGCATCATCAAGATCATAATGTTTGAAATTGAGTTTCAAAAGATGCTCAGTAAATTTCTCGTACCAGGCTCGCAGTGATTTCGCGAGGCTATACAAGGATTTGACAAGCTTGCATACTTTGTTTTCCTGGACCTTGACAACAAATACTTTTGGTTGGGACATAAAAACATTTTCTTTTAGATCTCCATTCAAGAAAGTAGTTTTTACATCTATTTGATGGACTTTCCAACCTTCTGAGCTTCCAAGGCAAAGAGCGTCTGGATGGTATCCCATTTTGGTGTGGGGGGGAATGTCTCCTCATAGTTGACCCTTTCCTTTTGTGCAAAACCTTTTGCCACAAGCCTGAATTTATGCTTGTCAAGTGAGCCATCTACTTTATACTTGTTCTTTAAGACCCACTTGCATCCAATTTTATTAATTCCCAATGGAGGATCAACCAACTTCTAGGTGCCATTCTTTATCAAGGCATCATTGTGCCGAGAGGCACTCTACAGCCCAATATAGGGTACATGTGTAGATGTAATGTGAAAAATGTAATGTAAACATTTGACGTGTGAGAGTATAAGGCACATGTGTAGATGTAAGGTAAGAAATTTAATGTAACTAAACATTTGAAATGTTGGAGTATGATAAATAAAAAATAAAACCTCTTTTTATACTTACTCCAAAGGTATGGTAAATAAATAAAAATATAAATAAATTGGAGGTATCGTAAATAAATAAAAATACAAATAAATTGGAGGAATGGTAAATAAATAAATCCTCTTTTTACACTTACTTTATGGCTATGGTAAATAAATAAAACTAACAATTGCACCATATGTTGCAAAGAAAACGTTGTAAAGCAATAATATAGGAAAGAGTAGTATAGAGGAAATGAGTAGTATACATGAAAAAAGTATGTGATATGATATGTGATTTGGAGAATTGTTTGGATAAAGAAATTGGTTTTTTATAACCTAGTTAGTGTGCAGATTTTTATGTGATTTAATTAAATATAACTTATACGTAACAACTCTCACATGAATCATGCATAATAGCTACAACTACAAAGAGTGAACAATAGGATGAACAACAATATCCTATTCTGTTACATTTATGTATTTCTCTTCAAACATGTCTTTGTATTCTCAACTCTATCCAATTGATAGAAACTATCTATTATAATGTTGTAAGTCTATAAACTTGACAAATAGTTGGGCCAAGACCATCATGAAGCTAGTGACATGACCAGCCATGTATTCAAGTCAAGTAAGTGATGCAACCAGTCAATTCCAACATAATTGTATGTGATGAATGACGTGTTTGAAACTTGTATTTTTCCCCAACAACTTTTGGGTATCGGATAATGGTTATGAATAGCCTTCTTTGCTCGTACAAGAAAAAAGAAAGAATCTAGCTCAGATAAAAAATTATCCAAGCAACTATGTCAAATCATAAGCATGTCGTTATTCATATTGTGCAAACAAAAGTTTATGAACCAAGCCCCTTCAATTCCAATCGTCTATGGCTGCAATTCGAAGGAGCGTGGACAACAATGGAGCAAGCCTGGCCCATGGGGATCACCATCATTTTCTAGGAACAAAAACTCAAATCATTGAAGCGTAGCCTACGTCTCTAGGCTAAATCTTCCTACATCTCTATATCAAAAGCAAGGGAAACACGATAGCAGAATGATATGAGACTTAATCTCTCTAAATAGACATATGTTGTAGAAATAGTTCAACCTACAATGACAAAGATACATGAGAGGCCATATCATGTGGAAGAGACATTAGAAGGGCTTACTGCGTATGTTAGGTAGTTATCAGAGCTTACGTGAAGGATGCAATGGATCTAATGGATTAAGAGGGAATGGTCAATTGTATTTCCCACAATATATATATATATATATATATATATATATACAAAAAATTGGACATTACATCATCAACTTATATATAGTTATGGAAAAAATATGACATTATCAACTTCTAAATAACTATAGTAGATCTTCTCAATCATGATAAAAAAAATTTATTTATAACCATTATTAATAATTATAAAAGATAATTAATATATATATATATATATAAATGAAATAACTCAGACATTTTGATAAAATATCAAAATACTTATCAAAAAACAATTATTTTAAAAAATCATAAAAAAATGACCTAAAATACAGTTTTCAAAAAAAACATTCAACTTTATCTTACTATTACTATTAAAATATTTAGAATCAAAATTCTAAAAACAATATACAAAATAAAAGCTAATTAATATTTAAATATTTAAAATTAAAATTCTAAAAACAGTATTCCAAATTAAAAGATAATTATTATATAAATACTATAGAAATAACAAAATTACGATGAACATATTAACCATTCAAATAAATGTTTTTGAACAATTCAAAAAAACAGGTAGAAAAGACAACATCTTAATACCATTACGAGACTTTTTATTATGGTACAGTGCTGGGAAGGAGTGAGAAATTAAGTCAATCAAACAAATATAATCATCCTTCAACTAAACATAATTTTTTAATCAAAAGTGCAAAATGCTATGTATTCCCAACAAATTGATTTACTCATTTATATTTTTAAATACAGTAATTCTGAACTTTGCAATTTAAAATATTAGACGCATGTGTGTTCAGATCGATGAACATTTGTAATCTACGTTGTCACGAGCTTGAATTTAAACACATTTAAAAATACTCATCATAAAGCTAAAGCTGAATTAAAACATTGCTAAAATTAAACAAAGTTGCAAACGGAAACCGATCTTCAACGGTGGAATTAAACTAAACATAAGTCTTTCAGATTTACTCATATATATTTTTTCACTTTGTAATTTAACATATCACACCAATCTAGTTCAGATTGATGAGCATTTTTAATCTATGTCACCACAAAGTTGAACTCTAAACACAATTTACAATTTAAAAATAAGTTAATATAAAGTTGAATTTAAAAATTTAGTGACATGTTGTGGTAAATGTGAAGTTAAATTATGTACATCTAAAAAAAATATTTTAAGAGAGATCATTTTAACTCAAGAAAAAAAAAAAAAAAATTTGAATTTAAATAAAAAGGTTACATAAAAAAACTGGTTTCTTTTCAACTAAAAAATTTGTGTCGGATATATGGCTTATATTGTTACAAGCAAAAACGCATATACAAAAGCCATTACAAAGCTTTTCATTTCTGAATAGTCTATTCAATATTAAATTAAATCAGACTCAAGCATTGAGATTTATTTCACACTTACACTGTACCGAAATGTGATGAGACTGCTCTGCTCCTCTTCTCCATAAATCTTGTAATATGAGCATCGTGACTTTGGCCGCCTCCTTTCAACTCCAATGCTAGCCCTGGGCATCTGATGTTTATTGCCTTACTTCGGATCTCTAATTAAATTCCCCGACGTTGAACCCCATCTTTGCCGCAGCTTAGTCGATTTGGATAGTGGTTTTCCCTACGGGAAATCCTTGATCTTCTGGAAAACACCCACTTTTCTGCTGCCATTAGAAGATTTGCAGGAATTGTCATCGTTTCTCATGGTCTAACAAGGTTGGGTTATGTCGGATTAATTATGAAAAGCCAAAAAGAAGGAAAACGAAGGAATGCTACCATACTTTCATGGAGGTGAGGGTTGTATCGGTGAGGCAAGAACAACCGCATTTAGCGATATTACGCACAGGGCAATTCGACATCCACATAAAAAAATATTGAGTGTATCTTCTGCGCTTCTCCAAATCACTCACTTGCAAACCAACTAAACACAACCTCAGAAAGATAAAGATGCTTCAAAGACTGATGCAGAGAGCACTACAAAACTCGAGCCATGGGTGTTAAGGATTATATTGTTGACAAACAGAGGAATCCAAAAATCCAAGCGAGGCCATAATCTAGTAGGCAGCATCCACCTTGAAAAAGTTGCACCAGGTTTTGTACTTGGATTATTTCCAAAACCGTTTTCCTTATTTGATTATTTCTGATTGATAACAATATTTAATCCGAAGATAGAAAATATTTCAATCGTGTAACATCAAAATCAATGGTGCACAATGGTAAAAGTGGCAGGTGAGAGACAACGTAAATATAAATAGACTATAGGCATGATAAATAAATAAAACCTCTTTTTACATTTACTCCATAAACCTTTTTATATTTACAAAAACTAAGAAATGATGTTTTATTTAGGTGAAGCTTATGGGCCAAATACCTTGGCCAAATACCATGAAACAAATTATTATTAATACCATGGGCCAAATACTATGGACAAATACGGTATTTATAAAAGAGGTATGGTAAATAAATAAATATAAAAGAGGTATATAGAAGTATGGTAAATACATGAAAATATATCAAATATGAGTAGAAATCAACATCTAAGTATATCCCAAGCCTATGGGTCAAATACCATGGTAAATATATATAAATATAAATAAACCAAAGGTATGGTAAAAAATAAAACCTCTTTTTATATTTACTCTTATATTTAGGAACACTCATAACAGAGGTTTTATTTAGGTGAAGCCAAAGGGGAAAATACCCTAATATTAATATTAAAATATTAATACTAATATTATTATTTAATTATAATATTCATATTAATATATTATAATATTAACATTATTAAATTTAATAAATTTGGATCCCGGAGGTTTGTATTTGAGTACACCACATGCATTAACTATCTTAAGTAAACACATAAACGTAAATGTAAATGTAAAAAAAATGCTTAACATTTAATATTTAATATTTAATCTAAGTAATATAATGTCGGCCCTAATGAAAAAAGGCTTCTCTCCCTAAATATATAAATTTAACACAAATAAAGTGTCTAATTGTATTTGTGAGGAAGCATCTTTGTGATAGTGCGAAGAGTGAAATAATATTTGTGAGAAAGGATTTTGAGAGCTCTATGGAGTGAAAAATAATATATGTGGGGAAGGATTTCAGAGTAAGAACTGTGATATATTTCTTGGTTTGATTTCATTTGCTCCTGCATTTTATTTTTTTCTACCTTTTTGTTTTTACCTTTTCATGTACTTCGACTCCATGGATGCGATCATGTGTAATGAATCACTCTTACCACCAAATTAGAATGATTTAATGTATGCCTTGGGTGAAATACCACCAAATTAGAATGATTTAATTTTTTTCTTGCTTGAAAACTTGCCTGACTCTGAAAAAAAAGTGATTTCAAGAATCTATTTCTACATGTGGAAAAAATTAGCCTAGATCCATCTTAACTCTTGATCTATCAAGCTGCTAGAGGGATCAAATCTTTTGAGGTGAAAACCTTTCCTAAAATTATGCACTCAAAAAAAGAGGTTTGCACCACTAGATATTTGATCCCTCCCAGCACTTGATAAATCCAGAGTTAAGATGGATCTAGGTTGGTATTATTTCCATTCATCACGAGAAGCGACTTCTTTGAAGGAAGTTGGTTCAAAAATTGTAGACAAATTCAATTGACAAATATAAGAAACATCCATATCCACCGGTGAATTAGGACTGTCTACATCACCTACATTCTGACTAATTGAGCTTCTTCTGTTGAGATGGCACCAAGAAATGACACCCAAAGAGGGGTTCTGATTTAATTTTCCCTTAATTAAATTGGAAGAGAAATTTTAATTTCATCTCATGACAACTTGTACTATTTAATAAAGTCAGAATGGCTGATTTTGCTTAGAAAATTGGATTTGATCGTCAGAGAGGAGGCATTTAGAGTTCTCCCATGATTTAAGGGGTTCTAGTTACAGTTATTTGTGAGTCATAATTTTTTAACTCAATTAATTGAGTTAAAATCAGTTTAACTAGTTATAACTGAGAGATGAGCTAGTATATTAAATTTGATTTAATTCACAAGTAGTGATCAATAAGTTAACTGATAATTCACTATAAATAGTTCTTTTATGTTAGTTCTAAGGAAGGCCCATTTGAGACTGAGGTTAAAGGGATGATAACTATCAGTTGTATAATTAGAAAATTGTACATGTCAATTATAGAGTCATGTGGAGGTCAAGGATTCATTGCGCAATAAATTCAAGGGAAATTCCTATTTAATAGGGCATAAATTCCTCCAAGAATGTGCGCACAAGGCAGGTTGAGCAGAGGCTGAGAATTGGTTAAGTAATTTACTGATTTTTCCTAAATCAGTGTGAGACAGTTACCAGAGTGTAGAAGTTTCTTGGTGACAGAAAAACATTGTATTGTTTCATGGTCTTGAATTTATACAATATACAAATAGTGTAGTTTTACGAATTGTTCTTTCCCCAGATAAATATTGTGTTGTGTGATTGATTGTCTCTTTCTCTTACTTGTTATGTGATTTTGCGATCATGTTTTGTTTTCGCAAATTGTAGAAGGATCCAATATCTTGTTTTAGTACATTACAAGATCAATTTGAATACTTTTTTTAGATTTTATACATGGTATTAGAGTGCGAGGAGTGAAGAGAAGAACATATTTTTTTATGAGGTTCGAATTTGCAGATTTATTCTTCAGGATCCAACAATAGATCAAGATGTCTTTCAATGGCTTGAGACTCAAATATGCACTCGAGGTCAATTCAAATTACATATCATGGAAGGACAGGATGGAGGCAGTGCTCGAGGACAACGGACTGAAGGCTTTCATAGATACATATATCCCTCAGCCTGCAGCAGCAGATGTGCAACTTATTGATGCATGGAAGAATAATGTAGCAAAAGGCAGAAGGATATTTTTACAGGGAGTTCGAGATGATATTGTCTCAAGTCTCCACGAGAAGGCGACTCCATATGCTATATGGAATGCCTTGACAGATTTGTATTAGAATAACAATGACCACAGGAAGATGGCACTGAAAGATAAGCTCGGGAAGATCAAAATAGAGAAGGGAGACACAATCCAAAAATACTTGACGAAGTTCATTCATTGTCAATATGAGCTTGGAAGTGTTTGGATAACTATTTCCTCAGATGATTTGGTGAGCTTAACTCTACTAATCCTTCCCAAGGGTTGGCATACCTACTAGGAGTCTAATTGAGAGGGAGAAGCTACCGGATTGGGGGCCTCTATGGTCTAATCTAGCACAAGAAGAAATTTTCAGAGCACCAGAGATGGATCCTCATCAAAGACTAATGATGAGGAGAAATGCACCTTGGATAGAAAGGTTAATAAAGGAAAATGGAAGGCATCCCATTCCAAACTTGATTCTGGCAAGGAAGGCAAGAAGTGAGACTTATCAAACGTAATAAGTTTCAACAGTCGTGAGCATGGACATTATGCCAAAAAATGTCCACGAAAGAAAACCAACAAGAAGGCCTCAGGAGGAGCAGTAGGTGAAGCACTTGCTTTACAGTTTGCGTTGGATTTCACTCTCATCACACACATGGTGTCATCGATGATGGGTTATGTGTGGTACTTGGATATTGGAGCTTCATTACATATGATCGTGAACAAATAATTCTTCATTATCTTGGAGGAGAAGGATCTCCAAATGCACATCGAGATGGGTGACGATGGGAGGTATGACGAGCCTACTGGTGTAGGTACAGTTACCTTTCAGAGGGAGTCAGGTAATCCAATCACATTAAAAAATGTCATGTATGTTTCTGGTTTAAAGAAGAATTTGGCTTATGTTTCTATATTGGAATATCATGGCTATGATGTGATCTTCAGTGAAGGAAAGGCATTCCTTCGTCACAAAGCCATGGGACAGGTAAAAAATATTGGTGTTTGAGTAAAGAGTCTCTACAAACTAGATGTAAAATATTGCAAAACATTGAGAACTAAATCAGAGAAGGTGGAGAGTTGAGAAATCGATTATTTATGGCATAGGAGGTTGGGCCATCTACACCATAGTGCTTTGAAGATCATGCAACATATTTCTACAGGACTTCTAAAGGGTGCACTTACATCGAGAGATACATGTAAGGGGTGTACATTGGGGAAGTATACCAAAGCCACCTTTCATGAATAGGAAAGCCGAACCAAGGCGATCCTTGAGAGAGTTCACTCAGACCTGTGTGGACCATTCTTGAAAACTTCCATGGAAAAGCACAAGTATTATGTGATTTTTCTTGATGATTTTTCAAGAAAGTGTTGGATTTTCTTCATGCAGAAAAAAGATCATAAATTCTCCAAGTTTTATGAGTTCAAGGAACTTGTTGAGAAAGCTAAAGGGAAGAAGGTGAAGGCTCTGATGAGAAACAATGGTGGAGAATAAATCTCTAATGAATTAAAGAACTTATGTGCCTAAGAAGGAATTCGAAGAGAATTGATAGCACCTCATAACCCATAGCAGAATGAGGTTGCAGAAAGAAAAAACAAAATTGTGGGAGCATCACGAGCTATTTTGCATGATCGGGGCCTATTATTGAATCTTTGAGTGGAGGCATTCAATACAATAGTATTTGTGCAGAACATAAGTCCTCATCGGATACTTGGGATGGATACATCAGAGGAGGATTTTTCAGGTAAGAGACCTGATGTGTCGTATTTTAAAATTTTGGCTTATCCATTTATTTCCATGTAACTAAAGATGCCAGGAAGAAACTAGAGCCAACAACAGAGTTGGGGATATTTATGAGGTACATTGATACACCTCACATCTATCAGGTGTACCTTCCAACGCACTAGATGACAATGGTCAGAATAGATGTAAAGTTCGATGAAGACAAAGCCATGTGATTGTCCCTTGAGAGGGAGCTTGAATTGCATGCAGTTGAGGAGCTCTTGGATCCAAAGGATGAATCTTGGGATGTGGAGAAGCCACAAGCAGAGGAACAGAGAGTGGTAGAAACCACTCATGCGGAGTCAGAGATGGAAGGAAGTGCACCAGAGAGGCTGACATTTTATTTCTAGATGTGAGAGATAATGTGGAAGCACCCAAATCATAGCGCAGGAAGAGAAGGAAGCTAGAGCGGTACACTAGATACATGGCTCTTATGAGCAAAGGTATTGAGATAGAACCATCCTATTTCAAGGAAGTAGTGTAGCAGTCAGTGTGGATTGATGCCATGGTCGAGGATTATGACTCCATTATCAGAAACTATGCATGGGAAGTTGTACCAAGACCAATGGGGAAGTCAGTTGTAGGATCCAGATGGGACTACAAGGTGAATAAAATAGCATATAGGAGTGCGGAGAAACACAAGGCTAGATTTGTGAACAGAGGGTTCTCTGAGGTGGAAGGGATTAACTATGATGAGAATTTTGCACCAATCACAAGGTACTCATCTATTATATCCATCACTACACTCTTAGCGCAGATGGGATGGAAGATGCATCAAATGGATGTAAATAAAACCTTTCTCAATGGGGTTATTGAGGAAGAAGTTTACATTGAGAAACTAGAAGTTTTTGAGACCTTAGACAGGGAGTCACATGTGTGCAAACTCAAGAGAGCACTTTATCAGTTGAAGCAAGCACCTCGTGCTTGGTACACCAGGATTGAAAACTATTTCATCGGGTTGGGCTTCACCAAGATTGAAGCAAATGCGAACCTATATCATAGTTTGGTTGATGGTAAGTTTTTGATTATTTTACTTTATGTCGATGATCTGATACTGACAAGTGATGAGAAGCTCATAAATTCTTGCAAAGAGGAACTTACAAGATAATTTGAGAAGAAGGACATGGGGCTCATGCACTATTTCTTGGATGGGAAATATGGAAAACAGATGGGGAGCTATTTATATCTCAAGGTAAGTATGCCAAGGAAATTTTGAGGAAAATCCACATGGAGGGAAGAAAACCCATGGAGACTCCTCTAGTAGGAAACTAGAGGAAGGAGGATGCTACTTCAAGCGAAGTATTGGATTCATCTATTCATAGGAAGCTTATGGATTCACTCATGTATTTGGTGAACACACGACCCAACATATGCTACGCAGTTAACCAGCTGAGCCAAGAAATGGTTAAGCCTACAAATCTCTTTTGGAAGGAAGTCAAGCATGTGTTGAGATATCTCAAAGGCACTACAAAGTATGGATTACGGTTCAATCAGATAGAGGGAGTGAAGCTTGAAAGCTTCACTGATGCAGATTGGGCAGGGAGTCCATCTGAGAGGAAGAGCACATCATGAGGCATCTTCAGCATAGGATCAGCAACATTTTCTTGGTACAATAGGAAAGAAACATTAGTTGCAATCAGCTCAGTAGAGGTTGAGTACATGGTAGCCATTCAAGTAGCATGCAAGGCCATATGGATGAAGAAGATACTTTTTGGTTTGTCTGGTCAATAGATGGATCTGATGGTGATACATTTTGAAAACCGGAGTGGCATCAAACTCTCTGTTAATCCAGTATTCCATGACGGGTCCAAGCATATTGACATCAGTATCACCATCTCAGAGATTGTGTTAATATGCATATTATGTCATTAGAGTACATTCCCACGGAGGAGCATGATGCAAACATCTTAACGAAGGCCCTTGCAAGAATCAAATTCAAATTCCATGGAGATAGGATCAGTGTAGCAGATAATCCCTTTCTTGTTGAGAGAGAGTGTTGAAATGGCACCCAAAAAGGGCTTTTGATTTAATTTTACCTTAATTAAATTGGAAGAGAAATTGTAATTTCATCTCATGACAACTTGTATTAGTTATCTAAGTCATAATGACTGAGTTAGCTTAGGAAATTCGAGCTGAGCATCAGAGAGGAGGCATGTAGAGCTATCCCATGATTTAAGGGGGTCCATTTATAGTAATTTTTGAGTTGCAATTAGTTGATTTAAAATTAGTTTAACAAGTTCTAAGTGAGAGATGAGCTAGTGAGAGATACAATGAATTAAATCTGATTTAATTCACAAGTAATGATCAATCATTTAACTGATAATTCACTATAAATAGTTGTTTCATGTCATTTCTAAGGAAGGCCTCGTTGATACTTAGATTAAAGGGGTGATAACTATCAGTTGTATAATTACAAAATTGTACAAGTCATTTATAGAGTCATGTGGAGGCCAAGGATGCATTGCGCAATCAATTTAAGAGGATTTCATCTTTAATAGGGTGAAAATTCCTCCATGAATTCATGAGCAATGAAGGCTGAGCAGAGATCGAGAATTGGTTAAGTAATTGAATGATTTTTCCTAGATTTCTGTGAGATAGTTGGCAGAGTGTAGGTTTTTCTATGTGAGAGAAAATCATTGTATTGTTTTATGGTCTTAACTTTATACAATATATAGGTAGTAGGGTTTTAGGCAATGTGCTTTCCCTAGACACATCTTATGTTTTGTGATTGATTGTCTCTTTCTCTTACTCGTTATGTTATTGTGTGATCGTTTTTTATTTCTACAAATTGTATAAGGATTAAGTATCTTGTTTTAGTACATTACAAGATCACTTTGAATCTATTTGTTAGATTTTCTACATCTTGTTACTATCTTTCCAACCTCATCAAGATGAAGACTTTCAAGTTCCTTTGTCATCCATTTTTGAGGACCTTTCTGAGATGGCCCAGGTTTCTCAGTTGACTGAGTTGGGGCTGAATCCAGATTTAGTCTCCCAATTCTGTCAATCACATCACTCAAAGTATCACATGTGGTTGGAGCTTCATTGTAGCAGAGAGAGTGTTTCGTAAGAAGATTCCACAAATTGATCCAGTATAGGAATCACCCCTTCAATATGTGGAATCTCATTATCAAACTCTTGAAAATACTTTGCATGTATAAATTTATCCAAGCGATAAAGATGTTGCTCAACAACATTGTCAGTCTTGGAAGATTCAAGAAACATCACATCTCTAGATATTATAAAGTTATTATTCACTTCTTCATAGATACAATATTATTTGGAGGTATTTGGGTACCCCAAGAAGATACATTTGCAATTTCTTGCATCATGTTTGTTCCTTTTTTCCTTACGTATTAAGGCATAACAGGTGGAACCAAAAACCCTGAGATGCCTCACCGAAGGAATGTGGCCACACCACATTTCATAAGGATTTTTGTTTTTGATAACATTATATGGACACCTATTCTTTATATACACAACATATGTAACTGAATCAGCCCAAAACATCAGTTTAACACACTTGAAAAACATCATGGAACGTACCATGTTTAATATTGTCATGTTCATTCTTGCAGCTACTTCGTTCTGTTGGGGATTATAGGGCACAATTGTTTGATGTTTGATCCCATGTTGGAAAAGATAGTTTCAAATTCATTTGATGTATATTATTTTTCATTATCGATATGAATAGATCCAACATGAGATTGTGCATCATTTTCAGTCCATGCATGAAAGTTCTTGAATGTTTCAAAAACTTCAGATTTTCTCTTCAATAAATAAGCCCAACACATTCTGGTGTAGTCATCAATAAATGTCCCCATATATTTATTACCATTTGTAGAAGGCACAAACATTGGTCCACACAAATTAGAATGAATTAGTTCAAGTTTTCTATATGCTCTGGAATGAGTATCATGAAAATTCCGGTTGTTGTGCATTCCTAAGATAAAAGCATCACATTGCTTAAGCTTCTTAGGAATATTAGGAAAATTGGTAATACCATTTTTCTTCAAAAAACAAAGGTTTTCATAGTTCAAGTGTCTAAATATAGCATGCCATAAAAGACTTGATGGAAATGTACCTTCATCATAGTGAGAATTGTATCAAAAGTTTTGTGCAGAGGAGAGGTCCCTTGCAGCTTTAGAATTATTTCTTCCTCTATCCCATTCATGATAAGTGAGTGATCTGATGGTTTTGTGACCTCAACCTTGCCATGAAATATGTGAATGGAGTGTCCTTGCTAGTGGATGTGGACCAAAGACAACAAGTTTTTCCTCAGCTTTGTGAGCTATAAAACAACATGTAGAAGAAATTCTAGAAGACTAGGTAGTTTGAGCCTAATGGTTCTAAGCCCTGATGGATTGATTTTTTACTTGTTTGCAAAGTACACTTCTCCATCCACATTATCATTGAATTCTTCAAAATAATCTCTCCTGAAATTCATGTCGAAAGTTTCTCCTGAATCAATCAACCAATCATCTTTCCTTGAAGCAAGTGGAGCATCGAATAAGCCTTTAGTTACTCCAATGTTGCAATGTGCCACAACATAATGAGCAGACTCAGGTGCTTTTCCTTTCCCTTTGTCAGTTTTTTTACCTTTTCCTTCATTTCTTTCCTGCTCAATTCTATCCCAATGCATATTACATGTGGAAGCATCGTGTCCATCTCTATTGCATTGTATGCAATGAATATCAGACCTTTCTCCTTGTGAATGGCTTCCCCCTGCCTCTAAAATTATTCCTTCCTCTTCCTCTTCAGCCACCTCTTCCTCTACAATAATCTTGTTCATTTTTCTTCTCTTTTTTTGCAATAAACACAACTTCTTTAGTATATTGAGTTGTCTTCTTCCCAAAATCATTCTCTCTCTTAGAAAAATTCTTCTCAAGGGATTCAAAGGTAATCTCCTTAATATTTCCACTTTCTTGCAATGAATCAAGATAATGTGAATAGGTGGGATATAGTTCCTTGACATAAGCTATGAGAGTAATGTCTATTTCAACACTAGTGGCTTTTATGGCATGCATAATAGATATTACTTCTGATACTAAGTCAAGGGGGTCATCATTTTTCAACTCAATATTGAACAAATTTATCATCAATTGAACAAATTCAAGTTCAGAGTGTGAGTCATACAATTCCTTAAACTTCTTTAAGGCTTCAAAAGAATTTGAAAATGGAGAAATATGCCAACTCACCTCTTCATTTACTGATGCTAAAATCAAGGCATAAGCCTTGTTTTCTTATTTTTCCAAATGGAAAGTTCCTTATATGAAGTGGGATTTTTAGGTACATTGTCTCCTTCTCCTTCACAAATCCATTTCCACAACTCATTGAAAATAAGGGTTTGTTTTATCTTCTGGTACCACACATGGGAGTTCTCCTTTTTGGTGAGAAATACTCTCACTACTGATATGAGTGAATGCATCATAAAAAAAAACTATATGCTTTCTAAAAATCTTCACTCTTTATTGTGCATATGAATAGTCACGCCACCATATAATATATCACTTCTTCACATAATATAATACCATATAATATGAAATTTCATTACCATTCATAACCTCCTTTAAAAATAGACTCAAATTTTATATCCCACACTCATTATCAATTTCATATAGTAATTCACTTCATATACACCTTTTAAAAAAGCCACACTCCATCATACGTATGTTTTATGGTGTTTTTAAACAAAAAAGGACATGCTACATTTTATATCATACTCCAATTTCACTGTATGAATATGAATGACCCAACGCACTTTATGAAGATGAATAACCATACATACTTTATGAATTTCATTAACCATATGCAATAAGAGCTTGAACGCATACCATAAACAAGTTGCAACTCAACAGAGGAGTAATCGCACCATATAAAGACTTCAATTCAACACAGTGTAATCACACACGAATTTCAAAAAAGAGGCACATGTTCTTCAATGATTCCAGAGCCAACCCTAATCTGTCAAATCTAATTCTCTGACAATTTCCATTATGAACACCTATGGATTATGGACCCATGAAAATTGGTTAATTTTTACCATTGTGCAACAACTTAAGCTTGTCCACTTCAACTCATCATTCTCACATGCTTCTACCTCTCACCATGATCATGTACAAGCCCAACATTCAGGGTTTCAGTGGCCTCACCTCGTGACCAAGCGTTGCTCATCAATATTGTATTGTGAAGTTCATATGAACTTCATAATACCTTTACTATCATCATGAACAATCTTGTTCTAAGCACGTATAGATCTGCATTGAAATTCTTCTAGCACCTCAACATTCCTATTCCAGCTATCATTGCAAATCATAGTACCTTTAACAATTTGGAACTCCACTCCTTATTGTGTCACACGTTATCATTTCAATGGTTCACCATTGATCTTCCAAACAAATGGCCAGTCAGATCTTCCATTTCTCAATATTGTTTGAAGTGGATCATGGTCGATCCATCTTATATTCAAAAATCGATGGTGAATCTTTTCACCGGAATGCCCATTTCTGCAACATTCCCTATTTTTAATTCCATTCTATGACCTCAACCTCACACTCACACACATTGAATTGGTTCATGGATGTACAAACATGAAAATATAAAGCTCACACATAGAATGGCACAAACACGCATATTAAAATAATTGTATACAGATTCTTATATTAAATATCTAGCCTAATATTACATTTTATGTGGCCTCCCAAGGCTGTGGTCATCTCTTGGTTGATCTACATTGTATTTGGCCCTCCTCCCTCACTATATCGCAGGTCATATATTTATATAAAAATATACAATGACGATCAGATCAATAATGGATTTGATCTATCCTAAATCACTAATAAATCTCCTTAGAATATGCAACTAATTTCTAAGATCACTCTATTTTAATTACATGTCAGTTTTTGAAATACATCGTGATCTTCTAGATGCCACATCGATTTCACACTTGAGGGAAAAAAAATATTATTTTAACCGAATTTCATGGAAATTAGCACCCATTTTCATATCGTTGTCTACGTCTCTCCTTCCATAGCTTTGAATTTCAATTTTGACTAAGGGTGGTCTCATGCTTCTCCATCAGACTATCGAGGTACAAAAAAATTTATGACCTCCTGGTCATATGCGTTCTTGGTCTTTTCGTAATAGCACTAGTGAGTTGCAACAAAACCTTTGTAGTATCAAGCCTCCTTCTTGCTACATGATACCACACTAAGCTTCTCTCCTCTGAGTGCAGTCTTTTGGAATCTCTCTATTTCTCTCCTCTGGAATCGTATGAGCACACCTTGCTCTAGGGTGATGTAGGTATTCTCACCTTCCTCTGCTACTACATCTACAAAAATATAAAGAACATGCACTTACCAATACTCAACATATTTTCACCTCTTTCCATTTCACGTAGAATATTATTTTTCTCTGATACCACTTGATGCCATAGCCAACCCTAATCCGTCAAATCTAATTCTCTGACGATTTCCATTCTGAACACCTGTGGATTATGGATCCACTAAAATTGGTTAATTTTTACCATTGTGCGACAACTTAAGCTTGCACACTTAAACTCATCATTCTCACATCCTTTGACCTCTCAACATGATCATGTACAAGCTCAACATTCAGGGTTTCGGTGGCCTCACCTCATGACTAGGCATTTCTCATCAAGATTGTACTGTGAATTTCATAGGAACTTCATCACACCTTTACTATCATCATCAACAATCTCGCTCTAAGCACGTACAGATCTACATGTAACTTTTTCTAGCACCTCGACATTCCTATTCCAAATATCATTGTACATTGTAGGACCTTTGACAATCTGGCACTCCACTCCTTATTGCGTCACACATCATCATTTCAATGGTTCACCATTGATCTTCTGAAAAAATAGTCGGTCAGATCTTCCATTTCTAAATATTGTTTGGAGTGGATCATGGTCGATCCATCCTATATTCAAAAATTGATGGTGAATATTTTCACCGGAATGCTCATTTCTGCAACGCTCCCTATCTGCAATTTCATTCTATGACCTAAACCTCACACTCACACACATTCACTTGGTTCATGGATGTACAAACATCACAATATAAAACTCACGCATATAATGGCACAAGCACACATATTAAAAAAATTGTACACAGATTCTTATATTAAATCTTCGGCCTAATATTACATTTTATGTGGCCTCCCAAGGCCCTGGTCATCTCTCAATTGATATACATTATAGTTGGCCCTCCTCCCTCACTATGCCACAAGTCATATATTTATATAAAAATATACAATGACGATCAAATCATTAATGGATTTGATCTATCCTAAATCACTAATAACTCTCCTTAGAATATGCAACTAATTTCTAAGATCACTCTATTTTAATTGCATGGAAGTTTTTGAAATAAATCGTGATCTTCTAGATGCCACGTCCATTTCACCTTTGAGGGAAAAAATTATTATCTTAACCGAATTTCATGGAAATTAGCGCCCCTTTTCAGATCGGTGTCCTTGTCTCTTCTTCCATAGCTTTGAATTTCAATTTTTACTAATGGTGGTCCGATGCTCCTGCATCATTCAAAAAGGAGAGAATGTAGAGCACACAACATGAAAATATCCATTGAACACATCACCGTTAAAAAGGAACTCAAAACATACGATAATAATTTGTGTAATCGACCATACTAATGCACAATCTTCATTCATTAATAGATTTTTTAGCGCTTCATCGTGAACAACCTTGAGAAGCTCACCAACAAAGTTTCAAGATTGTTCAACTCACCAGATTTAACACATTTTAATGCAGAGACTAATATGGCATTCAATGCAGAAATTATTCAAAGAATCATGACGAGGTTAAGGAAAATTATGTAGCAATACTTAATAAAATGACCAGAGGGAAGTTATATAGAGGAGAGTGGCAAGAGTTACAGCAGAAAGAGCCTAATTTTGGGTTTGAGGTCTGATACCATGTCAGGCCAGGAGTAACTCCACTAATTGAATTGAATTTCATTAAGATATGACATCAATATATACATGGAGAGGGAAACTATTGGGTTTTATCTCCCAGTGTCTCTTCGTATTCCAACTACCTTTTATTTTTACTATTTACCATATTTACGTCAATCTACCTAATCGCAAAGATTAGGTATCAACAATGCTCCACTTTATTTTTCAATATTTTCTTGATCACTTGGTTTGACACCACCTCTATAGGAACTTGCTTATCCTAGTTGATGTTATGGTTATGTTCCCACCAAATTTCATATATCAAAAAGCGTAATAGTGCTTTAACACCTACCAACAAAGATTCCATTTGATATTCTTAAACAAAGTACTCAAGCCTAAATATATTATAGGTGGTATTTCACATAAACATATGGGTTGTAATTATCCAAATAGCTATGGTATAAGGAAAATTTATTCATTTTGACCTTTGTCATCACTTTATGAGCTATCCCTATCCAAATAGCTCTAGTGTAGGGGTAAGGAACAAAGTGTTGGATAATAGTTTTTTTGTGCTTCTTGCGTAAGGCACAAGAATTGGAGCCAATCTAAGTTTTCTTTAGTCCATTATCATGGGTTAAGAATTAGTTTCTTAGGGAAATCCAACATACAATATTGGTATTAAGAGGGTTATACATTTTCTGGAGAGGCTTCCACCAGCACTTATGTACTCCATAGAAATCAACTTCAAGTTGAGTTGATGTTGAGATTACAAAATTAGTCCTACTGTATAATATATTTTTTTTTAAATATTGAAAATAAAAAACTAAAATATTTATAGTGATACAATTCAATGTGTGAAACATTAATACCTATATAATATTATAATAAACTATTTATAGAAATAACCTATAATATATATGTGAAAAAAACCTCAAAATTATTAACTTTTTCATCATTTAAATTTTATTATTATATATTATTTTTAGTGATTTTAGTTTTCATTTTGTTTAGTTTGTTTTTTTATTCATAATATAAACCTCGTCTCTACTGATATGTACTTAGTATAACATGTTTGCATGTATTTAAGTTTTCCTATTTAACCATGTAGTTTTATTTTTCCTCTCTTTGATCACATGTAAACAATTCCATTTTTATCTTTCCTCACAACTACATTTTATTTTTCCCAGAACCAGGTACTCATGTTTGGCTAAGTGGCCAACAAGAATAGAAACGATTTAAGACTAAACCCTATATGGAAATTTAAAAAAAAAACTTCAATTGTAGTAATTTGTAATTGACTGTTCAACATATTTCATCTTTTTCTATTGTAAAGCAATCTTGCATTTAACACATTTCCATATTTTCCCATTCGACCACATCCCAATGAAAGATGCTTTTGCATTAAATGAATCAAAATTTCAAGAAATTGACCACAAGTTATCTAGGTTCAACTTATATAAACTATAACATTTCTCCTACTATCCAAGCGAATATATATTTGATTCTTTTGTTTTACTTCTTCACTTCCACTATACCTCAATTGAAATTTGTGAATTAATTGTTTATCACTTCTTCCATTTCTTGAGTTGTCATCATGATGCTACTTTTAAATAATTACATATTGAACTGACTCCTAAGTCTCTTGAATACATAAATCATGTTAATGATGTTCATAGATACTTGCAAGGATTGTCTACAACTTCTTATTTTTGTGCTTATTTTGCAATCAACTTATGAGGATATGATTTTTGCATGAAATGGTTCTTTAATTGGCTTTTCTGGATATTTATTTAAGATTCTATTCATCAAAGAATTCATCCAAAGTTATTTACATCATGTGTATTCCACTAACTAGATCACACATGCATTATCGTTTGCTTTTGAAAATTAATAGTGTCAAAAATGTCAGCCACATTGACAAAGTGTGAGGAATTCTTAAATCAATTCGAAAGAAAAAAAATGCAATGTTGTGCCAACTATTGCTTCTACAAATCTTGTTGGCATAGAATCCAATGATATTGCATCTTTCTCCCGGTTAGAGTATCACACAAGCGACAAGAGAACATCAATAAAGGAAAAAAAATTTAGGTTTCTTAAACATTGCACGTTGTCAGAACAATATTCACATTCATTGTCATTGAGCAAACATAGTAGCAAACTAGTATCTACTTTTTTTCCCTACAAATCCGGTGAATAGTATAGTCACTTGCATCAATTAAAATCTACAATACGAACACATTGTGGTGTTCTTAATGAAGCACATAAAAAAAAGGTGCAATCAATTAAAGGAATTGAGACATATTTGCATTCGATCCAAGGCACACCTACTTATGCATGTTGCATTTGTGATAGATTGAATTTTTCAAAATACATGCAGTCCATTAACAAAATCATATTATTTTATTTTTTCAATCTAACTGCTACAACATAATTCAAATCCATTGGCATCAATGAGAAAATTTGTAGATCTTGTTCTGATGTGATCTACAATTAAAACATGTTTTCATTTGCATCACCTCTCAACGTATTCATTGAACCCAATTTTTTTTTTTTTTTGCACAGTTGACACCTTTGGAGGAGAGACTGGTTGCACCAAGAAATACCTTCGAAGAAATAAGAAAACTTGGGTACAAAATATCACAAATGGGAGTAACCGACACAGTTATAAATGTTCCTACTAGTTTGGACAATGTTAAAATGACCTTTCCTAGAAATACCAATGAGTACATGACAATTGCAGTTATGCTAAAGAGAAGGATGGAGTACAAAAGAATTTATTTATCAGGAAACATTTTCCCAAACAAAGTGATCACTCCTTTGCGTGACTTGTGCAACATGAAAATATACAAAAATGAACATATAGTTATCAATGATGAGCGGCAAGAACACTTTGACCAAAATAAAAAATACCGTGACAATAATATTCTAAAAATAAATCAACTAAATTCACCAAATTTTAATAGTGATTTAGAGCCAGAATATTAAACACTTGTGCATCGCTACTCGGAGGCCCATTTAATCCATGATATATATACAAAATTCACGCAAATTGTGCCTTCTGAGGGATTCTTTCCATTGGGAATTTTCCCAAACAAATTTTTTGAAGAACTTAAATTCCCAGAATTTTTTTATGGTTTGGGATGACCTATTGATGGCATTAATTGCTTTTCCTATCAAAAAATTTCATAATGGGAACTATTACATATCTTTGAGGAATTTTCAACACAGATCACAAATATTTTTTTCAAATAAATATGTATCTTGATAAATGATGTTTCCAAATCAGCTTGGATTTCTATTCACAAAGAAGAAATAAAAGCACAAAATCTTCTTGTCAATGATGTCAAAAATCAGACCAATCTTTGGAGAATATTTCAATCGCCAATTGCATATCATTTCCTAACAAGCATTTGTACATCTCCTTACTACTTTGAAATGAAAATACATACTAGCAATGATACGTCAACTTAGTACACCAACATTTTTCATCACATTCACCAGCGTTGAGCATCTTTGGAGTCCATTAATAAACGTAATGAAAAAATAATGGCTCTACTACTAATGAAAATAGTAGTTGCCCCGATGAATCCATTTCCACATTGATCAAATGTCATCCAATCATTTGCAGTCACTATTATAGACATAGAATATCTTTGATGCATACTTTCATTACAAAAAATAATGAGTTGTTTGGACAAGTAAAATATTATTTTTTTATCACAGAGTTCCAAAGTAGAGGATTAGAACATGATCAAATATTGCTTTGGATTAAAGATGCACAAATATATCAATAATCTCATGATACTGGTGTCATTGCATTCATTGGTCACTTTTTTACTTGTGGTTCAACATCGTTACCAAGTGAAATGACTGAAATTCAGACTCACGATCACACAAAAACTTGCAAGAAGCATACATATTTTGCATGTAGATTTGGTTTCCCTTTCCCTCCGATTGTTGAAAATTGTATCTTGCAACCTCTGTGTAATAAATATGTTGACAATCAATAAATGAAAAAAAAGCTCTATTTTGTTCTACAACACAAAACCTATTCAAGAATTACAACATTTGATAGCTTCCTAACTTATCTTTGGATTACAAAAAAAAAATACATATTACTCCTTCACTCTTGTATCACTCGACCTATTGTATTGCTCAAAATAAATCCTTGTGATGTGTGGATAAATGCATTTGCAAAAAATATCCCTCCATTATGGAAATCAAACACAGATGCTCAATTTTTTTCGGATGTCTATTTTATAGCGTCAGATTATATCTCCTACATGAAAAATATGGATTTCGTAATGACATCTATTGAAAAATGCAGCAAGAAATTCTCAATTTGACTTTTCCTTAATTAAATTTAGAAAAATTGAATTTCCACATCAGTAGAAAACTTGGATGATGTTAACTTGTGTGACATGGATTTTGTCAGCCAGTTTACTTAGTAAATTTGAGTTGGAGGAGTTATAGTTAAGTTAATCATGTGTGATTTCTAATTATTAACAATCAAGGTCAGTTATCTATGGTTGTTTTCAGAGGAACTAGTGGAGGTTCAAGTTGTGCAGTGGGACTTCATAAAAACTCAGTGATCATATTCTTAACTGATCAATCAACCCAAAATAACTATTGGATACCAAGAATTTGAGCTCCCTGGGCTTGGTGGAGATCACGAGGTAGTGCAACATCATTTGTAGAATAGTCCTGAGTGTACAAGTGTTGCATGCAGTTATATGATCAGCCTAAGGAATTAAACAATTCAACTTGAGGAATTTCCTAAATAACGGTGGCTTAATTCCTCAAGGAACAACGCAAGGAAATATGAGCTCAATCCAAGGCATAAATTGACTTTGGGTCAAAGGCCTTCAGTGAGAAGAGATATAGGTTTTACACTTATAGGGTGAGATCAGTTGAGAAAAGTACTTGTAATGCATCTCTATCCATTTGATTAATGCAAGAGGCATTGGGGTTTTTAGCAGATTGATTTCCCAAGATAAAAATATGTATTGCATGTGTGTTATTCTTCCTACATGTATATTTTTTTTTGTTATGGATCGCGAATTAATATCTGCAAAGAAGTAGAGTACATTTTTGTCTTGTGATTTTAAATAAAAATTCATGAGCATTTGCTAATGTACAACATAATTTCTACATGGTACCACATTTGGATTCACGGTAAAGTATAAATTCAAAACTTTTTTTGAGAGGTTTTATTTTCAAGATCAGTGTTGAAGGTTTTATTCAGAGCTAAGAAGATGGATTTCAATGGACTAAGGCTAGAGTATGCCTTGAAAGGAACCTTTAAGTTTGTTGCATGGAAGGATCATAGGGAGGTAGTATTCGATGACAATGGATTGCTAGAATACATCAAATAAGATGTTTCAAAACCACAAGCATCTGATGCCCACAACCTTACTCATTGGAATAAAGATGTAGCCAAAGCGAGGATAATGATATTGGAGGGAGTATGGGATCATATTGTTTCAAATCTCTACGGAAAGGAAACTTTGTTTGCGATGTGGAAATAACTGATAGAATTGTTCGAGAAAAATAGTGAACACAGGAGGTTGACGATCAAGGATAAACCTTCGACTATTAAGATGTAGAATAATGACATAATTCCGTAGCATATGATCAGGTTCACACATTATTGTGATGAACTTTTCAGTTTCGGTGTTAATGTATCTGAAGAATACTTGGTAAGCCTAACCCTTCTGGGCCTTCCCAAGAGCTGGAACAACTATCAATATTTTATGAATGTGAGGGAGAAACTACCAAATTGGGAGTGCCTATGCTCCGATTTGGTATAGGAGGAAATAAGGTGGAATACCAGAGATGGGACTTCATTCAAGGGCTTGGATGAATAAAAATTTACATTGGATGGAAAGGAAAACAATGTAAAAGGGAAGAAATCCTAATCCAAACCAGAATCAATTCAAGGGGGAAATAATAAATATTTGTCAAAAATCAAATGCTTCCATAGGCATGAATTCGCACACTATGCCACAAAGTTTCCACACAAGAAGACAAGCAATAAGACCTCGGGGATGAGTAGAAGGTGAAGCCTAAACTTCACATTTTGAACTTGACTTTACCCTCAATCCATGCATGGCCAACACAATGATGGGGAGCATGTGGTACTTGGACTCAGGTGCATCATTCCACATAAAGGGGAATAGAGATGTTTTTATGACCTAGAGGAGAAATACGTGTAGATGCACATTGAGATGGGGGGGGGACAAAAGGTATAGCGTGACCGAGGTTGGTATAGTCACCTTTCAAGGGAGTTAGGCTCCCCCCTCAGGCTCAAGGATGTCATTTTTGTTCTAGGCATAAATAAATATCCCATATTTGTTGCAGTTTTGGAAGACCTTGGTTATGATGTTATCTTCAGCAAAGGAAATAAATTCCTGAGACACATTCAAGAGACAGATGAAGCAGATCAGGTTTTGTGTGAATAACTTTTACAAGCTAAATGTGGAATATTATGTTGCATTGAGCACAAAGGTGGAGAAGGTGAAAATCCATGATGTTGGTGAACTTTGGCATAGAAGACTTGAACATTTGCATCATGGCACTTTGAAGATCATGCAGTAGATAACCACATGCCTCCCCAAAGGAGCACTTGAGCAGCAAGATGTATGCAAAGGATGTACTTTGGTGAAGTACACAAAATCCACTTTCCATGATCGGAAAAAAAAGCACATGAAGTCCTAGAAAGGATCTAATATTACTTCTATGGACCTCTCTTGATAGCCTCCACTACCAGGAACAAATATTTTGTAATTTTTATTGATGAATTCTCACGGAAGTGCTTGATCTTCTTCATGTGGAATAAGGAGGATACATTCTTCAAGTTTGTAGAGTCAAAGGTATTGGTTGATAAAGGAGCAGGAAAGAAGGTGAAGTATATCGGGAGAAATAATGGAGGTGATTACATGTTGAATGAGTTTAAAAATTTATGTGCAAAATAATGCATTTGAAGAGAGTTGCCAACAACCCACAACCTACAATAGGACGGGGTGGTTGGGATAAATAACCATAGCATTGTGGGAGAAGTGAGGGTGATGTTGCATGACCAAGGCCTACTTTTACACTTATGGGCGAAAGCATGCAACACAACAGTCTATTTGCAGAACCAGATTCCTCATCGAATTCTGGGCATGATTAGATCGGAGGATGATTTCTCAGGAATAAATTCAAATGTGTCAGACTTCAGGATTTTTTAAGCCTCTGTCTACTACTATGTCTCCAAATATGTAAGGAATAAGTTAGAGTCGACAAAAGAGTTGGGGGTATTTGTGGGTTACGTAGAAACTCCCCAAAACTATCGTTTGTACTTGCCATCCCTTAGAATGGCAATTGTGTGAAGGGATGTAAAATTCTATGAGGAGAAAGTGATGTGATCCTCTTTTGAGAGGGAGCTTCGGATCCCACCAAAAGATATTTTAGCTCCAAATGGATAACCTTTGGACTTTTTGGAGCAGACACAAATTGAGGAGAAGAGCGTGGAGACAACCACTCAATAAAATCCATCTATAGAAGGTAGGAAAAGAACAAGAGAAGTTGGGAGACTTATGCAGGATGCAAGAGAGAATGTGGGTGCTCCCTCAAATCAATGTAGGTGGAGAAGGTCACTAGATTGGTTCATTGGCTACATAACTCTCATGATTGAGCTTGTAGATACTAAGACATCCTATTTTTAGGAATCGGTATAGAAACATGTATGGGTTGATTCAATGGTGGAGGGGTATGAATCCATTATAAAGAATAGTTTTTGGTAAGTGGTCCCAAGACCAACAAACAAATCATTTCTGGGTTCAAGCTGTATCTTCAAGGTAAAAAAAACAACAAACAAAAGCATAGGAAAGTACGAGGCTATATTTTTGGGCAAGGGATACTCTCAGGTTGAAGGGATGGACTATGAGGAGACATTTTCTCATGTAGCAAGGTACTCATCCATTAGATAAATTATTGCTCTAGCTGCACAAATGGGGTGGAAGATCCATCGTATGGATGTGAAAACAAAAATTCCTCAATGGATTTATTGAGGAGGGGATGTATATTGAGAAACTAGAAGGCTTGAAGACTTTTTATCAAGAGTATCATGTTTGAAGACTCAAGCGAGCATTGTACGATCTCAAGCAAGCATCTCGTGCATTTTATACTAGGGTCAATAGCTATCTCACCAGTTTGGGATTCACCAAAAGTGAAGCGGATGAAAACCTCTATCATATCTTGGTAAAGGTAATTTTTTTTTATTTTCTTATATGTTGATGATTATATTTTAATTGGTGATGCTAAGCTGATCACATCTTGCAAGGAGGACCTTGCAAGAGAGTTTGAAATGAAGGACATGCACTACTTCCCCGGATTCGAATTGTGGAAACGAGATGGGGAACTACTTGTATCTTAGGGAAATAATACCAACGAGATACTTCAGAGGTCCTGCATGGACAATTTAAACACCATGGAGACACCGCTAGTGACCAATTGGAGGAAATAGGATACCACTTGACGTGAGGAAGTGGATGCTATTGTTTACCAGAGGTTGGTGGGTTCAGTATTGTATCTTATGAATACACAGCCTGATATGTGCTATGTAGTCAACCAATTAAGCCAAGCCATTGTTTGGTCAACCATATTATTTTTAAGGGAAGCTAAGCATGTTTTACAGTACCTCAGATGCAATACCAATTTTGGAATATGGTACAAACGAATAGAGGGAGTGAAGTTGCATGGATTCATAGATGCAAATTGTATAGGGAGTCCATCAAATTGGAAGAGTACATCAGGTGGAATTTTTAGTGTTGTTTCCACAACGGTTTCTTGGTACAACAAAAAGAAAAGATCTATGGCACTCAACTCAACATAAGCAGAATACATGGTTTGTAGTCAAGTAGCATGTGAGGCGATCTGGATGAGAAAGATACTTGTTGGATTGTTTGGTCAGATGATGGATCCAACTGTGATCTACTGTGATAATCATAGTTGCATCAAGCTCTCTTAGAATCCTGGTTTTCAAAATCGATCCAAGCATATAGATATATGGTATCACCATTTATGGGATTGTGTACGGAGGTAGATAATGTTGTTGCAGTACATTATGAAATAGGAACAAGATTCCCACATTTTGAAAAATGCCCTGTCAAGAGGGAAGTTCGAGTTCCATAGGTGTACGATAGGGGTGGTTGATAATGGCTTTCTTGCTAAGAGGGAGTATTGAAAAATGCAGCAATAAATTCTCAATTTGATTTTTCCTTGATTAAATTGAAAAAAATCGAATTCCCACATCACCAAACAACTTGGATGATGTTAAATTATGTGACATGGCTTTTTTCACCCATTTTACTCAGTAAATTCAAGTTGGAGGAGTTAGATTTCAATCAAGCATGTGTGTTTCCTAATTTATAGCAATCAAGGAAAATTTTAGGGGCTAATATTCGTAGGTGGGCTAATTTTCAATGATTTTTTCTTAAAAAAAATTGTTAATTTCCATTTTTTTGAAAATTGATTCGCCCAAATTTTATAGTATAAAATTATTTTAACCTAAAAATCACCAAAATTTTATATATTTTTATATAAAATAATTAGAAACCTAAATAATTTTACAAAAATATCATCAAAATTTTTACAATTCATATATTGGGGACTAGTAAGATTCGCCAAGGTTTCTAAACTTTAAGGTAAACTCCCATCCTTAAAATTTCCCCTGATAGCAATCGATGTCAGTTATCTAAGATTGTTTTCAATTAACCTAGTTCCAACTATTGGAGGAACTAGTGGAGGGCCAGGTTGTGTAGTGGGACTTCATTCAAACTTAGTGGTCATCTAGTTAACTGATCAATCAACCCAAAATAATTAGTTCATGTGGAGAATTTGAGTTCACGGGGCTTGGTGGAGGTTCCAAAGCATTATAACATTAGCTGTAGACGAGTCTTGAGTGTACATGTGTTGCATGTAGTCAGATGATCATCCTAAGGAATTGCAATTTAAATTTGAGGAGTTTCCTAAATAATAGTGGGTTAGTTCCTCAAGGAATGACTCAAGGAAATATGATCTTAAACCAAGGAATAAATTGACTATTTTTTTGTCAAATGCCTTCAGTGAGTAGAGAGATAAGTTGTGCACTTGCAGCGTGAGCTCAATTGAGCAAAGTAATTGTAATGCATCTCTATTCATTTGATTAATGCAAGAGGCATTGGGGTTTTTAACATATTTCTTTCCCCAGATAAAAATACTTGCTAAATGTGTGTTATTTCTTCATGCATGTCTAAAATTTTTGTTCTAGATTATGAATTAATGTTTGTAGAGGAGTAGAGTGGGTTTGTGTCTTATGATTTTGAATAAAAATTCATAAGAAGTTGTAAATCTACAACATAATTTCTACAACATTTGCTTTCAAAAGAATCTGATAAAATTTGTTGTGCAATCAAGATGAGAAAGTTGAAACTATTCACAAACTTGGAAATATGTTCTTAAATATTTAACAAATGTAAATTTGATAAGTGGTGCATATTATTCTTTCATTGTATCTTTTCTCATCATCCAGAAAAACAATTTTCATTAACAATACTATGGCTAAAAAATGAGCATACGTACTAAAAATACCTATTCTCTTACAACAAGAACATGATAACTCTGAATATAATGTGTTCATGTCAATATTTTATAAGTATGTCACACACCCCGCTAAAATTGAGAAAAAAATTCTGGCGGAATATGCTTCTTTGTATTCCACCATAAAAAAAACAATCAGGAAAAAAAATTTCCAGTTGTCATACAATACATCTCATAGAATGAACAAAAGAATATTGCAGTCCATTATGCAAAAAAAATTGCTCAATATTTCATACGGAGAATATGAGTGCACATTAAAAAAGGATAATCAAGCATGTGCTAAAGTATACTTGTCCCAAAAACAAAATTTTTTTGTTACTGAAAAATAATTCTTCCATTCAATCTTACCATGGGGAGACATAAAAGTTGCTTCTACTACAATTGCAGAAAAAACAAGGAAATGTTTGTGCTTCATTTTCCATTCGACCATGACACAAGTGCTTCTCCTGTTGAAAAATATGATATTAAGCATGACTTAATAGAAAAAATAAAATATAGAAAAATAAATATTGGATACACTAAGACCAATAAATATCTTAAACATCCCTTTGTTTTAATCACAATAGCATACCAGGAAAATAGAAAAACACTTAATGACTAAAAACAATGAATAACAAAATAAAGAATACTATGGAAAAAAATCAATCCATTTAGCATGTTTTATGTGTTTATTACAAGAGGTGCAGGAGTAGGAAAAACATTGACTTCACAGGCACTTTATCATACACTAATGTGATACTATAAAAAAGACTTGGAAAGTTACCCATTAAAAAAAGGGCCTCATAGTTGTTTTTACTGGAAAAGTTGCATACATTGCAAACGATGTCATAGTCCATTCAGTGTTGCATTTACTATTTTCACTATGCAACATGAGGCGATTTACTTATAACACACTTGATATATTGACCAAAGAGTATGAACAACTTAGACTCTTGCTAATAGATGAAGCATCTCAAATAAACTTTCGGCTATTATACAACATTGACAAAGAACTCTGTGAAATAATGCATACTCCAACCACACCATTCAGAAACCTTAACATAATATTAAGGAGTCTATGTGAAGCACAACTTATACATGATCATTGGATATGTGAACATCCAATCCTTAAGGGAACTATTTCTCATTGCAACTTATGGAAATACAATGTCAAAATTTATGAGCCAAAACAAGTGATGCGACAAGAAAACAACGAGTTTTTGTCCATCCTAAAAAATTTAGAACTTTTTCACAAACCAATGATTATATTAGGTTTTTAAACAAAAATTGGTACGTATGCCTACCAAATGATCCAAAATTTCCACATCTCTTCCACTTAAATAAGAACATAGAAGAACATAATGAAATTTTTTATCTCTGATCAATATAGAAACAATCACATTAAATTCACATGATCAAGGAACCAAAACAATAAATGTAAATTGCCATAGAAACATGAGGAAGAAAATTCTAGCCACCATCGTGCTCAAAGAAAACATTTGTTTTGAATTGATCGGCAACAATTATGACATATAAGGTGGCTTGGTTAATGGAGTTTAAGGCATTTTTAGAGCATCCATGACATTCGAAAATGGTGTCATCTGGATTGAATTTTCCAATCCAAAAATTGGCAGTATACAACGAAAAAAATGCACCAATTGTTCAAATATGGAGCAATGCCTAATTGAACACATATTATAATAGTTTATGGGATTTTTTATTCAAACAACAATTGTTTCACCAGAGAAAATTCCCTGTTCAATTGGCATGTGCACAAACCATATATCAATCACAAGGCTTGACAATGGATAAATTGGATCTTGACCCAAAAGGAGTCAAGCAACATGGACTTGTTTACATTTCCATTTCTCATGTCAAATATATTAAATCTTTGTATATGCTAAACAAATTACAAAAAATTAACTTTTCTCTCTGTGACAAAGTTTCTTTAGAACTACAAAGACTTACATAAAATGCATCTTATCAAATAGAGTACAATATATATTCAATTCAAACAATGTAATAGTTTAAAAGGCTTTCATTGAATGCATGAAGCTTCTCATTGCATTTTCAAGATATTTTTGTTGAGTATGACCTAATGAAGGCATACATCCTCTATTTCCAAGAAATAAAAGCAAATTCACTTCCACCAAATCCAATGTTTGCAAAAAATCATGGCTACTTACAACTATTCCATTTGCATGGGATTTTTACATATTACACAAAAAATATCACAATTGACAACCAATTCATTTGTAACAGCCCTAGTGAAAATTCCATGTAATAAAGTTAAAATAATAACCACAGTTGATGGGACACTTATTCCAAGCAGAATGTTAGGAAAAACATCCTAGTGGGTGTCAATTTGGTTTATTATGGCTAAGTAAATTGGCAAAGGAAAAGGATTTGGAAACAAAAAATGGAATATTTGGCACATTTATTTATGACAATAATGGAAACTAGGAGAAAATGGAGATGACAGGTCACAGGTTGCATGTGAGGAGTAAAATGAAGGATGGAAAATGAATAAAATAGAGGCTTGATTTATAGAAAGGATTATGAGGATCAGTTGGTACCTTTTTTCAGTGAATTTTTGGAGCTCTCTCATTGTTCTCTCTCTCTCTCTCTCTCTCTCTCTCTCTCTCTCTCTCTCGGACACTTAGATTTTCTTGGAGAGTTTTGGCATTAGAGAAAGAAAGGAAAGAAAGCAGGAAGAAGGAGGAAGCAAGAAATGAGGAGCATGAATCAAGTAGCTACAACAGGATTCTTGGCAAGAATTTATTTGCATGTATGATTTCCTTTCTAGATATGGAATGCATGGTATTGCATGTGATTCTTTTCTGTCTTAGCATGGGTTTTTGTCAGGTGTGATAGTTTATTCAGCCTATCCTTTCCATTTATGGATATCCATGGTATTATGGAGTTATCATGTTTTTATTTAGATGGATTTCTGGATGGATTCAAATCTTTGTGAGGTGGATCTCTAAATGTTATGATATAGAACCGGTTCATGTGTTGCCTCGGTTTAGGACCTAGTAATCAGGGTTTTGATTGTGGTAAATCCTGAGAGCTGGCTTTCTCTCCATTCAATCCTATGAATCTCGAGTTTGGGATATATAGTAAAGCATAGAGATTATGTCTCAGTTTAGGTCCTACTGGCCCTTGATTCAAACTGTGGGTTGTGGTAAATCCTGAGAGACTAGGAGATAGGGAAATTCCTCACAGTTTAGGCAAAGAGAATCCAATGATATCCATGCTTGTTTTAGCCTAGTGATTGGGTGTAGATCATGGTAAAGCTTGATTTATATGCGTGAGGTGTTTTAGCCTTGGGATGCCCTAGTTGGTTCTTTCAGTTTGAGTCCAACATTCATGCTTGGAATATGGAATGGGGATGATTGGTTGAAGAGAGGTTTGGCTTAGCCAATCTATGGTCAAGTGGAACGTGGAAGTCCTATGTTTGGTTGGTTTTTAAATCCATTAATGAATAACTCATTCCTTCCCAAGAGTTGGCATACCTACTAGGACTCTGTGAATGAGAGGGAGAAGGTATCGTATTGGGAGCGACTATGGTCCGATCTGGCACAAGAAGAAATTTGGCAGAGCACCAAATATTGATCCTCATCAAAGACTGATGATGAGGAGAAATGTGCCTTGGCTGGAAAGGTGAAGAAAGGAAAAGCGAAGGTGTCCCATTCGAAATCTGAATCCGAAAAGCTAGGCAAGAAGTGAGACCTATCAAAGGTAAAATGTTTCAACTATCATGAGCATGGGAACTATGCCACAAATTATCCACAAAAGAAGACCAACAAGAAGGCCTTAGGAGGAGAAGTAGGTGAAGCACTTGCTTCATAGTTTGAGTAGGATTTCACTCTCGTCGCACACATGGTGTCATCGATGATGGGTTATGTGTGGTGCTTGGATATTGGAGCTTCATTCCATATGATCGACAAAAAATTGTGGGTTTTAACCCTGAACAGAAATTATCTACACATGAATCTTATAATAGAAAATAAACAATAGCGAGAGAATAAAACATAAAGCAGATAAACACAGAGATTTTCTCCTGGATCCCAAATCGGGACAACCAGCTTTATATTTCATTATATTCCTTTTAGTGTTACAACACATATATATACATGCCGAAGCATACATAAACCCCAATCCATTAACCCTGGATTAGAACATAACCGTAGTTCCCTTGACCAGATCTACAAAAATACTAGGGGCCGAAAACCATCATACCCCAAAACCATGTGCAAAACCATGCACAAAACCATGGGCGCGGACCACCCACCAAAAATTAAGGACCAAAAAATTTTTGGCGGGGCGCTGCCCTGGACCCCAACAGGGGGGGCTATCACCCCCCCTCTTAGCCCCCCACGCGTGATTAGTCATGGAAAGAATATAACACATACCCACCATTCTCCCACTTGTTGTTTTCTTTCCGCAGGGGTCCACAAGAGAGCTTAGTCATTGGCCCAATTCTTCAACACACATTGTTTCTCTACACCAAGAGAACTTATGAGTGCTCACAGACTTCGTCAATGCATCTACAACATTCCTCAAAGTGTCCATCTTTACCAGCAACACCCTTTTAGCCTCAACCATATCTCTAACAAAGTGATATTGAACATCAATGTGCTTTGTATTTGAATGATAAGCAGGGTTCTTAGCCAAGAAAATTGTACTTTGGCTATCACAGTCTATCATATAGCTTGTTGTACCAACCCCATACTTGAACACAATCTCTACAACTTAACTTGCTTCCTTGCCTGCATGAGTGGCTGCTATGTATTCTGCCTCCATAATTGAAAGCGCCACTACAGACTGTCTTTTACTCATCCAACTGACTGCACCTCAAAATAGGCTAAACACATACCCACTTGTAGATCTTATTTGGTCTAGATCTCCAGCCCAGTCTACATCAAAAAAACCACAAATGTCCAACATTATTTCTAATCCTGGTCTTCCTTGGTAGCACAAGCCATAATCACTAGTGCCACGTAAATATCTGAAAACCCGCTTCACTGCTGTCCAATGCTCCTTCCCTGGGTTTGACATAAACCTGCTCAATACTCCAACTGCATGTGCAATGTCTGGTCTAGTACAGACCATTGCATACATCAGGCTACCCACTGCACTTGCATATGGAACACGGGACATATCCTCCTCTTCTTCTTGTGTCTTGGGACACTGTTTAGCAGAAAGCTTTGCACCTACAGGAATAGGAACACTCACCGGTTTACTATCCTGCATATTGAACCTCTGCAATATAGTCTCGACATACTTCCTCTGGTTTAACCAGAGCTTCCTCTTTGCCCGATCTCTCTAAATTTCCATGCCCAAAATATAGTTTGCAGCACCAAGATCCTTCATGTCGAATTTGGAGAACAGTTGGGTCTTCAAATCTTGGATAATTTCTTTGTCATTTCCAATCAACAAAATATCATCCACATACAAGACCAAATAAATAACACGGTCACCAATTAATTTAAAATAAACACAGTGATCCTCCTTGCTTCTGGTGAAGCCAAGTCCCCGTATATAGGTATCAAATTTCTGATACCACATCCTTGGTGATTTTTTTAACCCATACAGAGACTTCTTCAACCTGCATACTAGTTCTTTCTTACCCTTCACCATAAAGCCTTCAAGTTGCTTCATGTAGATCTCCTCTTCTAGATCCCCCTGAAGAAATGTTGTCTTCACATCCATCTGTTCTATCTCAAAATCAAATGCAGCAGCAACAGATAAAAGTAATCTAATAGAAGTAACCTTGGCAACAGGAGAAAAAATATCACCAAAATCAATTCCCGGCACCTGGGAATAACCCTTCACTACCAACCGAGCTTTGTATTTCTCCACCTTGCCTTCTACATTCATCTTCTTCTTAAACACCCATTTGCTCCCAATGGGCTTCCTTCCGGCCGGCAACTCCACCAAATCCCATGCATCGTTTTTGTGCAAGGATGCCATTTCATCAACCATGGCCTCCTTCCAGAGTTTTCCATCCTCTGAATCTACTGCCTCCCTGACAGTTCTGGGTTCATCATCAGTTATAGTTAAGGCAAAACCTGAATAGAAAGCATATGGACTATACCTTTCTGGTTGCCTTCTTTCCCGAACTGATCTTCTCAAAGCTGGAGTTTGTGGCTCTTCATCTTCTGAGTCTTCTTCTGTTGTAGAGTCTGATTCATCCTCCTTTAGCTCAAACTCTATCTTCTCAGGTTCCTTTGGTAGGAATTCATGTTTAAAAACATCTTTCACCTCTCTAAACACCACATCTCGGCTGTACACAACCTTCCTTGTTTCTGGGTTCCAAAGCTTGTAACCCTTTAAACCATCCTTATACCCGATAAAGATGCACCTTTCAGATTTATTATCCAACTTGGTCCTTTTCTCCTTTGGAACATGTACATATGCATCACATCCAAATACCCTTAGATGTGAAAGAGAGGGTTTCTTACCAATCCATACCTCATGTGGATTCTTATCCTCCAACACTGATGAAGGTGATCTGTTAACCAGATAGCATGCAGTCTCCACTTCCTCTGCCCAGAATTATTGTCCTAACCCGATACCACTAAGCATGCTTCTTGCCTTTTCCATCGGTGTTTTGTTCATTCTTTCTGCAACTCCATTTTGCTGAGGTGTGTATGGAGTAGTCTTTTGCCGTGCTATACCACACTTCTTACAGAACTCTTCAAATTCCTTCTTGCAGAACTCCCCACCATTATCTGTCCTCAACGCCTTTATCTTCTTCTCTGTCTGGTTTTCCACCAGAGCCTTAAATTCTTTAAATTTGTCAAAGACTTCAGATTTCTTCTTCAAGAAATATATCCATGTATTCCTTGAGAAGTCATCTATGAATGAAACATAGTACACAAAATTTCCCAGTGATGGAACTGACACAGGCCCAAACACATCACTGTGCACAAGTTCTAATATCTTGTTTGCCCTCTTAGCACCAGAAGGAAAACTCACCCGATTCTGCTTCCCATATACACAATGTTCACAGAAATCGAAATCCAGAGAAGAATTAGACATACCTTCTACCATACCATTTCTGTGCAGTATCTGAAGGCCCTTCTCTCCAATATGTCCAAGCCTTTGATGCCATAGCATGGTCTTTTCTCCAGAGACAGCTAGGCTTTCCGCTCCACTTTCAGGAACCATAGAACTGTTACACCCATCAATAACAGTGCTACCTTGTAGCTTTTACAGAGTTCCAGTTTGAACTCCCCGCATTAATACCAGTGCTCCCCGAACCATCTTGCAGGCATCTTTCTCGAACACTGTTTTTACACCTGCATCATCCATCTTGCTTACAGAAATCAGATTTTTGGCCAATGCAGGAATATGCAGAACACCAGGAAGTGTTCTAATCCTTCCACCTTGCAGCTTCAGCTTGACCTTTCCACATCCAATGATTCTGGCCTTCCTATCATCCCCTAGGAAGACATCACCACCATCATATTTCTCATACTTGCAAAACCACTCCCTATGGGGAGTGAAGTGAAAGGATGCACCTGAGTCAATCAACCATGACTCATGATCTACATGTGTATTTGAAGAAGAAGCCAAATACACATCCCCACCTTCATCCGAGGTGGTTTTTGCCTCTGCAGAAGGAGCATCATCAGATCCCTTTCCTTTCTCAGGAGCTTTAGATCTGCACTCCCTTTTGTAGTGCCCTTCCTTTCCGCATTTCCAGCATACCTTTACAAACTTTCCAGGAGATTTAGATCTCCCACTCGAAACCTTATTCTTGTTTCTATTCTAGGACCTTCCTCGTACAGATAAGGCATCTCCATTTTGACCCTCCATATTTCTCCGTCTCATTTCCTCCAACAGCAAGGTTGAGACAATGTCATCAAAATTCAAGGTATTTGTATTGCTACCTATTGCAATAACCAGATTGTTGCACGAGTCTGGTAGAGAACACAACAAATTGATGCACTTATCTTCATCTGAGATTTTAATATCAACATATGACAGCTGACTTAACACAGTATTGAACGTGTTCAGATGCTCTATCACTGAGTCTCCATCCTTCATCCTCAATTTATACATATTTTTACTCAGGAACAATTTATTCACCAGAGACTTAGATTGGTACAAATTCCCTAGCTTGTCCCACAAGGCCTTCACTATAGCTTCCCTAGATACATTCAACAATACTGAATCTGAGATACACAATCATATTGTGCTCTTTGCCTTCTGATCTAGATTCTTCCAGTCTTCATCTGACATTGCCGTTGGTTTAGTACTCGGATCTACCGCGATCCAATTATCTTTATCCACTAGTAGATCCTCCATCTTGAGCTTCCACAACTCAAAACTCTGACCATTAAATTTCTCAATCTCTATCTTTTCGCCTCTCGCCATCTTCTTTCACCGCAAGAATCGATCCCGCAGATCTCCCACTGAACAGGGTCTACCTCAAGACCGAGAAAAAAACCCTCAGCAGCAAAGGCGTCCCCTTGAAGTTGAAATAGCTCTGATACCAAATGTAGGTTTTAACCTTGAACAGAAAATAAACAATAGCGAGAGCATAAAATATAAAGCAGATAAACACAAATATTTTCCCCTGGATCCAAATCGGAACGACCAGCTTGATATTTCATTATATTCCTTTTAGTGTTACAACACATATATATACATGCCAAAGCATACATAAACCCCAATACATTAACCCTAGATTAGAACATAACCGTAGTTCCCTTAACCGGATCTAAAAAAATACCAGGGGCCGAAAACCATCATACCCCAAAACCATGTGCAAAATCATGCACAAAACCATGGGCACGGACCGCCCACTGGAAATTAAGGACCAAAACATTTTTTCCAGGGCACTGCCCCAAACACTAACAGGGGGGGCTATCGCCCCCCCTCTTATCCCCCCGCGTGTGATTAGTCATGGAAAGAATATAACACATACCCAACACAAATAATTCTGCATTATCTTGGAGGAGAAGGATCGCCATATGCACATCTATATGGGTAACGACGGGAGGTATAAAGCTACCAGTGTAGGTACAGTTACCTTTTAGAGGGAGTTAGGTAATCCACTCACATTAAAATATGTCATGTATTTTTCTGGTTTAAAGAAGAATTTGGTTTCTGTTGTTAAATTGGAATATCGTGGCTATGATATGATCTTTAGTGAAGGAAATGTGTTCCTTCATCACAAAGCCATGGACAGGCAAAAAATATTGGTGTTTGACTAAAGAATCTCTACAAACTGGATGTAGAATATTGTGAAACATTAAGCACTAAAGCAGACAAGGTGGATAGTCGAGACATCAGTTAGTTATGGCATAGGAGGTTGGGCCATCTACACCATGGTTCTTTGAAGATCATGCAGAATGTTTCTACAGGACTTCCAAAGGGTGCATTTGCATTGAGAGATACATGCAAGGGTTGTACATTAGGGAAGTATAACAAACCCACCTTTCATGATAAGGAAATTCGAACCTAGGAGATCCTTGAGAGAGTTCACTCAGACATATGTGGACCATTATTGACAGCTTCCACAAAAAAGCACATTTATTATGTTATTTTTGTTGATGATTTTTCAAGAAAGTGTTGGATTTTCTTCATGCAGAAGAAAGATCTAAAATTCTCCAAGTTTTGTGAGTTCAAGGCACTTGTTGAGAAAGATACAGGGAAGAAGGTTAAGTTTCTGAGGAGTGACAATAGCGGAGAATACATCTCTAATGAATTAAATAATTTATGTGACTCAGAAGGAATTCGAAGAGAATTGATAGCGCCTCATAACTGATAGCAGATTTTGGTTGCAGAAAGGAAGAACATTACTATTGTGGGATCAGCACAAGCTATGTTGCATGATCATGGCCTATTCTTGCATATGTGAGTGGAAGCATGCAATACAATAGTATTTGTGCAGAATAGAAGTCCTCATAATATACTTGGGATGAGTACACCAGAGGAGGATATTTCAGGTAAGAGACCTGTTGTGTCATATTTTAGTTTGGCTCATTTTTTTATTTCCATGTAACCAAAGATGCAGAGAAGAAACTAGAGCCAACAACAGAGTTGGGGATATTTGTGGGGTACACTGATACACTTACAACTATTAGGCGTACTTTCCAACACATTGGATGACAGTGGTCACAAGAGATGTGAATTTTGATGAATACAAAGCCATGTTACCGTCCCTTGAGAGGGAACTTGAGTTGCATCCAGTTGAGGAGCTCTTTGCTCCAAAGTATGAAGCTCAAGATGTGGAGAAGCCACAAGAAGATGAACAGAGAGTGGTAGAAACCACTCATGCAGAGACATCTATCAGAGATGGAAGGAAGCAGACCAAAGAGGCTAACAGTTTATTGTTGGATGTGAGAGATAATGTGGGAGCACCCACATCATAGCGCAAGAAGAGAAGGTACCCAGAGCGGTACACTGGATACATGGCTCTTATGAGCGAAGGTATTTAGATATAACCATCCTATGTCAAGGAAGTAGTGTAGCAGCCAATGTGGGTTGATGCCATTGTTGAGGAGTATGAATCCAGTATCAAAAACTGTGCATGGTAAGTTGTACCAACACCAGTGGGGAAGTCAATTGTAGGCTCCAAATGTATCTAAAAGGTGAAGCAAGCAGCAGATAGGAGTGTGGAGAAACACAAGGCTAGATTTTTGGCTAGAGGGTTCTATCAAGTGGAAGGGATTGACTATGATATGACTTTTTCACTAGTCGCAAGGGACTCATCTATTAGATCCATCCTTGCACCCTTAGCGCAAATGGGATGGGAGATGCATCAAATGGATGTAAATAAAAAATTTCTCAATAGATTTATTAAGGAATAAGTGTACATTGATAAACTAGAAGATTTTGAGACCTTAGACAAGGAGTCACATGTGTGTAGGCTCAATAGAGAACTTTATGGGTTGAATCAAGCACCTCGTTCTTGGTACACCGGGATTGACAATTATTTCATCGGGTTGGGCTTCACCAAGAGTGAAGCAGATGAAAACCTATTTCATCTTGTGTTTGATAGTAAGCTTTTGATTATTTTACTTTATTTCGATGTTCTGATACTGACAAGTGATGAGAAGCTCATAAAGTATTCTAAAGAGGAACTTGCAAGATAATTTGAGATGAAGGACACGAGGCTCTTGCACTATTTCCTTGGATTGGAAATATGGCAAAGAGATGGTGAGATATTTGTATCTCAGGGTAATTATGCCAAGGAGATTCTGAGGATGTTCCACATGGAGGGAAGCAAACCCATGGAGACTCCTCTAGCAAGAAACTAGAGGAAGGAGGATGCTACTTCGGGTGAAGTAGTGGATTCTAATATTTATAGGAAACTTGTGGAGTCACTCATGTGTTTGGTGAACACACAACCCAACATATGCTACACAGTTAACTAACTAATCCAAGCAATGGTTAAGCCTACCAATCTCTTTTGGAAGGAATTCAAGCATGTGTTGAGATATCTCAGAGGCACTACAAAGTATGGATTATGGTACAAATAGATAAAGGGAGTGAAGCTTCAAGGCTTCATTGATGCAGATTGGGCAGGGAGTCCATCCAACAAGAAGAGAACATCAGGAGGCATCTTCAGCATAGGATCAACAATAGTTTCTTAGTACAATAGGGAACAAAGATTATTTGCACTCAGTTCTACAAAGGTTGAGTACATGGAAGCCAGTCAGGTAGCATGCGAGGTCATCTAGATGAGGAAGATACTTATTGGTTTTTTTGGTCAACATATGGATCCAACGGTGATACGTTTTGATAACTGGAGTGGCATCAAACTCTCAGTTAATCCAGTATTCCATGACAGGTCCAAGCATATTGACATCCATTATCACCATCTTAGAGATTGTGTTCATAGGAGGATTATGTCATTAGAGTACATTCCCACGTAGGAGAAGGATGCATACATCGTTACGAAGGAACTGGCAAGAAGAAAATTCGAATTTCATGGAGACAGGATCAGGATAGCAGATAATCCCTTTCTTGTTGAGAGGAGTGTTGAAATGGCACCCAAAGAGGGCTTATGATTTAATTTTACCTTAATTAAATTGGAAGAGAAATTGTAATTTCATCTCATGATAGCGTGCATTAGTTAGCTAAGTCATAATGAATGAGTTAGCTTCAGAAATTTGGGTTGAGGATCAGAGACGAGGCAGTAGAGTTCTCCCATGATTTAAGGGGGTCCACATATCGTTACTTGTGAGTTTTAATTAGTTAACTCAATTAATTGAGTTAAAATTGTTTTAACAAGGTCTAAGTGAAATATGCGCTAGTGAGAGATACAGTGAATTAAATATGATTTAATTAACAAGTAGTGATCAATAATTTAACTGATAATTCACTATAAATAGTTGTTGCATGTCAATTCTAAGGAATACCTAGTCAAGACTAAGGTTAAATGGATGATAACTATCAGTTGTATAATTAGAAAATTGTACAGGTCAGTTATAGAGTCATGTGGAGGCCAAGGATGCATTGCGCAATCAATTCAAGGTGATTTCCTATTTAATAGGTTGAAAATTCCTCCATGAATGCATAAGTAAGGCAGGTTGAGCAAAGGTTGAGTATTGGTTAAGTAATTGAATAATTTTTCCTAGATCAGTGTGAGATAGTTGGCAGAGTGCGGGAGTTTCTCGGTGAGAGAAAAGTATTGTATTGTTTCATGGTCTTAAATTTATAGAATATGTAGATAGCGGGCTTTTAGGAAGTGTGCTTTCCCTAGATACATATTGTGTTGTGTGACTGACTGACTCTTTCTCTTACTTGTTATGTGATTGTGTGATCGTGTTTTGTTTCCACAAATTGTAGAAGGATTCAGTATCTTTTCTTAGTACATTACAAGATCACTTTGAATCTGTTTGTTAGATTTTCTACATCTTGTTCCTGTCTTTCCAACTTCATCAAGATAAATACTTTCAAGTATCTTTGTCAACCATTTTAGAGGACCTTTCTGAGATGGCCCAGTTTTCTTAGTTGACTAAGTTGGGGCTGGATCAAGATTTAGTCACCCAATTCTGTCAATCACATCACTCAAAGTGTCATGTGTGGTCGGAGCTTCATTATGGGGGAGAGATTGTTTCATAAGAATATTCCAAAAAATTGATCTAGTTTATGAATCACCCCTACAATATGTGGAATCTCATTATCAAACTCTTGAAAATACTTTGCATGTCTAATTCTATCCAAGCGATCAAGCTGCTGCTCAACAACATTGTGAGTCTTGGAATATTCACGCAAGATCACATCTCTAGATATTATAAACTTCTTATTCACTTGTTAATGGATACAATATTCTTTGGAGGTATCTGAGTAACCCAAGAAGATACATTTTCAACTCCTTGCATCATGTTTGTTTATTTGTTCCTTAGGTATCAAGGCATAACAATTGAAACCAAAAACCCTGAGATGCCTCACCGAAGAAATGTAGCCACACCACATTTCATAAGGAGTCTTTTTTTTATAACATTATATGGACACCTATTATTTATATACACAACACATATAACTGCATCACCCCAAAACATAAGTTTAACATACTTGAAAAACATCTTGGAACGTACCATGTTTAATATTTTCATGCTTGTTCTTTCAACTATGTCGTTATGTTCGGGATTATAAGACACAGTTGTTTGATGTTTGATCCCATGTTGGAGAATATAGTTTTCAAATTCAATTTCTGTATATTATTTTCCATTATCAGTACAAATAGATCCAACATGACATTGTGTGTCATTTTCAATCCATGCATGAAAGTTATTAAATGTTTCAAAAACTTCAGATTTGTTCTTTAATAAATAATCCCAACACATTCTGGTGTAGTCATCAATAAATTTCATCATATATTTATTACCATTTTTGGAAGGAACATGCATTGGGCAACACAAATCAGAATGAATGAGTTCAAGTTTTCTATCTACTATGGAATGAAAATCATGAAAATATTGTTTGTTGTGCGTTCCTAAGATAAAAGCATCACATTGCTCAAGTTTCCTAGAAATATTAGGAAAACTAGTAACACTATTTTTATTCAACAAACAGAGGTTGTCATAGTTCAAGTGTCCAAATATAGCATGTCATAAAATACTTGATGGAAATGTACCTTCATCATTGTGAGAATTGAATCAAAAGTTTTGTGCATGAGGAGAGGTCCCTTGCAGCTTCAAAGGTATTTCTTCCTCTATCCCATTCATGATAAGTGAGTGATTTGATGATTTTATAACCTCAACCTTTCCATCAAATATGTGAATGGAGTGTCCTTGCTAGTAGATGTGGACCAAAGACAACAAGTTTCTCCTCATCTCTGGGAGCTATAGAACAACATGTAGAAGAAAGTCTAGAAGAATAGTTAGTTTGAGCCTGATGGTTTCAAGCCCTGATGGATTGATTTTTTACTTGTTTTAAAAGTAAATTTATCCATACACATTATCATTGAATTCTTCAAAATAATATCTCCTGAAATTCATGTGGGAAATTTCTCCTGAATCAATCAACCAAGCATCTTTCCATGAAGCAAGTGGAGAATCAAATAAGCCTTCAATTACTCCAAATTTGCAATGTGCCACAACATAATAAGCAAACTCAGGTGCTTTTCCTTTCCCTTTGTCAGGTGTTTTAACTTTTCCTTCATTTCTTTCCTGCTCAATTCTATCCCAATGTAGCTTACATGTGGAAGCCTCATGTATATCTCTATTACATTGTATGCAATGAAGATCAGACCTTTCTCCTTGGAAATGGTTTCCCCCTACCTCTAAAATTATTCCTTCCTCTTCCTCTTCAACCACCTCTTCATCTACAATAATCTTGCGCATTATTCTTCTCTTTTTGTGCAAGAAAAACAACTTCTTTAGTATATTGAGGAGTTTTATTCTTCCCAAAATCATTCTCTCTCTTAGCAAACTTCTCAAGGGATTCAAAGTTAATCTCCTTAATATTGCCAATTACTTGCAATGACTCAAGATAATGTGAATAGGTGGGATATACTTCCTTGAAATAATCTATGAGAGTAATGTCCATTTCAACACCAGTGGCTTTTATGTCATGCATAATGGATATTACTTCTGATGCTAAGTCAAAGGGGTCATAATTTTTCAACTCAATATTGAACAACTTTATCATTAATTGAACAACTTCAAGTTCAGAGTGTGAGACATAAAATTCCTTCAACTTCTTTAAGGCTTCAAAAGCATTTGAAAATGGAGAAATATGGAAACTCGCTTCTTCATTTACTGATGCTGAAATCAAGGCATATGCCTTGTTTTTCTTATTTTTCCAAATGGAAAGTTCCTTATCTAAAGTGGGCTTTTCAGGTAAATTGTCTCCTTCTCCTTCACAAATCCCTTCCCACAACTCATTGAAAATAAGGGTTTGTTTTATCTTCTGGGACCACACATGGTATTTCTCCTTTTTGGTGAGAACTATTCCCACTATTAATATGAGTGAATGCATAAAAAAAAACTTTATGCTTTCTAAAAAACTTCACTCTTTATTATACATTTGAATAGTCACACCACCATATAATATATCACTTCTTCACAAAATATACTACCATATAATATGAAATTTCATTACCATTCACAACCTCCTTCAAAAATAAACTCAAATTTTATATGCTACATTAATTATAAATTTCATATAATAATTCACTTCATATACATTTTTTTAAGAAGGCACAGTCCATCATACGTATGTTTTATGGTCCTTTTAAACCAAAAAAAAAAGGACGTGCTACATTTTATACCATACTCTAGTTTCACTTTATGAATATGAATTACCCAATGCACTTTATGAATACGAATAACCATACACACTTTATGAATTCCAATAACCATATTAAACAAGGGAAGCTGTGAAGCAGCAAGTCCCTTCCATTGAATTAGGTGATGCCCCTGGTTTTGAATTAAGTGATTTCCATGGTTTTCTTATGATTCTCATTGTGGTCGAGAATGTAGCAAAAAAATTTCCCTGGCAGGCTACAAAATTGTATTTTCCATCATCATAATTTTCCTTTTTCTTCCTCTGGTGGTGATTATTACAGCAGAGAGAGACAAAACGAAGCAGCACTCTTCTCGGATTTTAACTAAGACCCTTGAAATTGAAGCTGTAAATGAAGAGGAGAAAGTGAAACCCCAAAATTTTCCAAATCATGTTGAGATCAATGAAGGAAAGATGAGTAGTAACACTAGTCAGTCTTTTTCTATTATTGATGACAGATATTTGAGAAACTGTGTTCTTTATCACTGAGGGTAAGTCTTTGTATATTTTTTATGATAGATCTTTGAGAAACTGTGTTCTTTATCACTGAGGAAATAAATTTATAGCTTTTTGTCTGATAGTAATGAATTATAAATCTTACTCTCAGAAGTGTATACATTGTATACTAGACTTTCAGGAAATGTATATTTATACTTTTTATGTTCTTATGAGTCATGGTTTAATCCAAGTCAGTTTCTCCACTGTAGATGAGTAGGATTGTCTTGTTCTTCCTGTCCTAAGAGATTTAACCATCTGAACTATTATTACTAATTAAAAAGGGTTATATTACAGGTGATGTATGAGCAAGCCAGACAGGTTGTGAAGGATGCACTTGGAAGCATTCGAACTATTGGCTCTTTTTCTGCAGAGGAGAAAGTGATGAGCCTTTACAGTGAAAAATGTTCCGCACCCTTGACAAGTGGAATTCGACAGGGGATAATAAGTGAACTTAGTTTTGGTTTTTCAAATTTAATGTTGTTTTCAGTATATGGAATCACCTTTTGGGTAGGTGCTTAGATGGCTAAATCTGGGGAGACAACATTTAGTAAAGTTTTCAAGGTAAAGGCTACTTAATGGTAATGTGTTTGTTTAAAAATTATGATTATGAGAATGAAACTATTTAGTAGGTCATTTGGAACAGCTAGACAACTAGATCTTTAACAATGTAGAAATGCATTTGTTTGACTCTATGAAACCCAATTGAAGTGATTCCAATTAACTTCTTGCATTGTCTAAGAAATGTGTTTGCAACATTAGTTTCAAATATTTTCCATATTCAAGTCTCGTATTCCATTTCTAAGCTTAGAGTGTTTGTGGCAGGTGTTTTTTTCCTTCAAAATGGTTGCCTTGGATATTTCTCAGTCAATGGGCAGGGCCCCTGATTTTGGAAAATTCAAAGCCTCGACTAGTACAGTGTTTCAAATTCTTGATCGTAATTCCAAAATTGACACAAGTGATGCACCTGGGACTACCTCAGAGAATGTCAAAGGTGACATTCAGTTTTGGCATGTTAGTTTTAAATACCCTACTCAGCCAGGCATACAAATTTTCCCATATTTAAGCTTATGTGTCCAATTTGGAAAGGTGTAGTGTTTTACCTCTAGTTTATTTGATAAAGCAAAAATTTCATTGCATTTTACACTTGCATACTTAGTGGCTGAATAATTAAGCTAACAGATAAATTTTGAATTTGCAAGACTTGTGATGGTGTGCTCTATTTCTTTGATTTTGACAGACTATTGCTCTTGTGGGAGAAATTGGAATCGGTAAATAAACTGTTATTTCACTTCTAGAGAGATTCTATGATATTGATTCTGGCTGTATATTACTTGATGGGGTTGATATCCGACGACTGCAAATTAAATTGTTGAGGCAACAAATGGGCTTGGTTATCCAAGAACCTATTTTGTTTAACGAAACAATATGTGAAAATATAGCTTATGGAAGGGATGGTATAACTTCAAATAAGAAGATTAAAGAGGCTTCAAAATATTCCAATGCTCATAAGTTCATCTCAAGACTTCCCCAAGGATATGATACATATATTGGGGAGAATGGGCTGAAGTTATCTGGAGGTCAAAAGTAGCACGTAGAAATTGCAAGAGAAATTGTAAAAAACCTAGGATACTACTATTAGATGAAGCTACAAGTGCCCTGGATGTTGAATCCGAACACAAAGTTTAGGAGGCATTGGATCATGTAATGGTAAATAGGTCCACCATTGTTGTTGCGCATCATCTTTCAACAATTAAAAATGCAGATCTCATAGTTGTGGTGAAGAATGGAGTTATTACAGAACAGGGAAAACATAATGAACTACTTGCCATTAGAGATGGAGCTTATGCATCCTTGATGAAACTGCATAGAGATTCCTTTTACTGGATTTAACTTGATAAACGAAATGTTTCTTTGAATGAATTTCATCCGCATGGCTATCTTACATCCTAACTGTGTCACTCCAGTTGCTATAATTGTTATTGATTTCCTTTTCTAAAACAACACATGTATGGAAAAGGAGATTACAATAAGACACGAGAAAGAAGGAAGCATAGTATGAATGTAAATATTTCAGGTGAACTATTGCTTATGCTCTGGTTCATTAGTCTAGATGAGAATGGATCCAAATAAATATTATGCCCAATGAAACATGATCATACTATGCATGGATCTCATAAACGACAAGAACATGATACTGACCATCATCAAATACGAGAAATCACATAAAATCAAATATGAAAAATCTTCCCCTAAGGATAAATAAAATTGGCAAGGGATGCTACTAGTTTGAGAGCTGAAACATGTTGAAATGACCACCCTTTTTCATCTGGAATGAGGTAGCAGTCCTAACCTTTAGAACCCTCAATCAATTTTTCAGTATACTGAATGGGGATGAAAGAAACAACTATAATACTTCTTAAGAACATGACTAGAATATTTGAAATAAAATCATTCTGATCTTTAGAAAATAAATTTGGCCACTTCTGCTATAGAAAGGAAATAAATAAAATAAATTATGAGCAGATATTTCCAATGGAAAGGAAATGATTCATTGTCCTGAGATGTTATAATAGGGAGAAGGGGTTTACCTGGAAAATACGGATGGAAAATATGAATCATATCAAAGCATTGTGAGATAGAATCAAACCAAGAATACAAGATAAACATATTACAAGATGAAACTGAATTCCCTAAACCCCTGCATCAGAAAAACTCCACATTAATTTATATGATGCAAACTGAATTCCCTAAATCCTTACATCAGAAAAATTCCACATGGTTCAGAAAAGTTACAGAGATCAGAAGTCCTCAATACTGAGAGTAGCAATGCTTCTGCAAATGAAAAGGGACCACGTGACAGAAAAAAGAGGAAATTAACTTGTTGTTGTACACATCAACACATTTTATACACTAGACTAGGGCTTAATTAATAACAGGATGGGGAAGGGGATGTCTCAATTAGATTAACCAAGAGTGTGTAATTAGAACAGGAAACATGAATTATGAATGTGATAGTTCATCTTGGCCAGGTTAGGCAGGCAGGCGTGTTGGATCATGGGGAGAGGGCCACACATTAGAGAAATGGTTCCTTCGGAAGAGCCATCGGGAATATGTTGTTTCAGGATTGCCTCCTTGACATAGCCAACACTGTATTTCCAGTGATCTGTTTTTATTATATTTTCATATATCAAATCCATATAGTTCTGCCAGCCTCAGGGAATTCAAAATATTGAAACAACAATAAAATATATATTACCTAGGGGTGTTTTACGAGATATAATTGAAGAGAACGGAGCATTTAACAAATCAAGCCAGGGATAAAGTTATAGAGTGTTGGAAAACCTCGCCCAATCAGTCGGTGTAAATATGTACTCCGATTATAACAATGAACAATGAAAAGAGAGCAAATAATACAAGAATGTGCATCGTAATCGATCTGCCACTAGTCTCGGTTCTGTTGGCATACACAAGAAACATCTCAGTCTTGTCCTCAGGATCTCTGAGAATGGCTCTCATGATTTGATAGAGAGGCGTGATTCCTGTGCCTCCTGCCAGCATTGCAAATTTCGTGGTGGATTTGTGCTTTCCATTGATTGTGAAATTTCCCCACCCATGGTACTGGATGTTACCAAGAGGTCCTTTGACATCTACGGAATTGTAAACCTTAAAGTGAACACAACCTCAAACCAACGCATCACTTCAGAAGAGGTCATCCATGCCAAAAAGTATTCGAAGAGAAAAGGCTTGATCATCTCCTCTTACCATAGAAATCACTTCAGCAAAGGCAGTCCATGCCAAAAAAGTATTTGAAAAGAACAAGAAATAAATATAAATCACCACGTTTCACTTTATGAGCCCATGACTTTACCATTTGTCGAACTATTTGGCCCCACAACCTTACAAATGTCTCTCATGCGATAGCTCTTGTCAAATACTCTCTGTATATTTCACAGGTCTGGCTGGGTAATGAATGACTTGCTCTCTGTCTAACATGCCTGCAATTGCTTCTACCCGTGCAATTTCAATATCGGCTATAAACGCAATCACTGCTCGTTGGAAGCTTGGAAGTAACACAAGTACATCTAGGGTTCTTTCCCTTTGGAAAATGGCTGCAATTAAATGTAGGGTTGAATTTTTCTCACCAGCAGCTTGAAAATGGTCGCAAAATCGGTTGCTCAGCAATCCAATTCACAGGTTTATTGATTTTTGTTACCCTCGATCATCATAAAGGTATCGTGACTATATTTTCATTCTTTGCACCTAAAATCTATCAACTGAATGCCTGATAACACTAACTGTAATTTCCAATACGGTTCCTTCGTTTTGGTGAAAAATTAGAACCCTGCATCCGATAGGCTTAGGCTGTGTATGAACCGCCAAGATCGATGGGTAGCCACATGATAGTTGTCACATTGTTCAAACCAAACAACCATCCAAATTTTATGATCAACTCACGGGAAAAATTCAGTACCAGAGGTTTTGCAATTGTCAATGCACTTGGATCGTCGTTGGATGCTACTTATTTCATAGTAGACAATGAGAATGAGGAGGATCAAAATACTCAAATCATCCAGGTCATGTCTGAGTAAATCATCCAGAGGGTCGAAGAACAGGTCTATAAATTTCTACCCAACAAGTATATTAACCAATAACTAATGTAAATTCATGTAAATTCTGCATGAAATTCTAATGTAAATTCATGCAAATTTTCCATGAAATACAGGGTAATATTGCAAGGTATACACCGAGAGTAAAAATACCACCAGAGAAGGTAAAATCCCAGCAGAAGATAAGAAATAAAATAATGATGGGAATATTATCAAGGACTGGAGTGTGTGGAATCTCTTGACTGGAGTGCATGGAATCCCTTGAATTTGGTTAATAACAGTTTAGGCAGACAATATAATCAAATCTAGGGTGAACAATTCGGAATCATCCATGAGCCATGGGAACCAAAAGCCGCCATGAGTGGTGAAACAACCTTCCTTGATGTTGCAGATTGATGTACCCTACTCGCTACAGATAGATGTACCCTCCTCGCTGCATGGGCAAAGGAGTGAGTGAGCTAAGGGTTTGGAGGTGCATGGGCAGAGGAGTGAGTGACCTGAGGGTTCAAAGGTAAGACAGTTGTAGATAGATGTACCCTCCTCGTTGCATGGGAAAAGGAGTGAGTGAGCTGAGGGTTCAGAGGTAAGACAGGTGAGGATTCAGAGGTAAGATAGGTGAGGGTTCGGAGGTAAGACAAGTGGAATATGTAGATATAGCCTTGGCCTTTAAACATTGTTGAGCTCTGTGTGAATCCTCCGCAACATAAAATTTTTGCTAACTAATGTTAGCATTAGTCAATAGAAACTTAAAACCTTTGAATCAATTCACACTTACCCTAAGTTTTCATAGGTTTGGCCTCGATATGAGGCCAAATAAGACCTCCAAATTGCTGATTGGCTATTACATGAAACTTACATGAACATCATGAACATCATTGGAAAATGGAAAAGTGGGTTTTAAACATAAATACAAAACTTTATACTAAATTGAATTTTTCCATTTTTTTCTCGTCCACGAACTAATGCAAGGACCAAAAAACGATTACTATAGTCCCTGCCATGCCGCAGGCAGCAAGGACTAATAAGAGCTTCAACCCATACCATAAACCAGTTGCAACTCAACACAGGAGTAATCACACCATATAAAGCCTTCAATTAAACGCAGTGTAATTGCACGCAAATTTAAAAAAAGAGGCACATGGTCTTCAAAAAGAAGAGAATGCAGAGCACACAAAATGAACATTTCCATTCAACACATCACCATTAAAAAGGAAATCAAAACATACGATAATAATTTGTGTAATCGAACATACCAACGCACAATCTTCATTCAATAATATATTTTTCAGCGCTTCGTTGCGAACAACCTTGAGCATCTCAGCAACAAAGTTTCAAGATTTTTCAACGCACGAGATTTAACACATTTTAATGCAAAGACTAATATGGCATTAAAAGAAGAAATTATTTAGAGAATAATGACAAGACTGAGGAAAAGAATGTAGTGATACTTAATAAAATGACCAGAGGGAAATTATATAGCAGAGAGTGGCAGGAGTTACAGTAGAAAGAGACTAATTTTGGGCCTGAGATCAGATACCATGTCAGGTCAGGAGTAACTCCACGAATTGAATTGAATTTCATTAAGATATGACATCAATATATACAAGGAGAGGGAGACTATTGGGTTTTATCTCTCAATGTCTCTTCATATTCCAATTCCACTTTATTTTTACTATTTACAATATTTACTTTAATTTACCTAATCGCAAAGATTAGGTGTCAACAATGCTCCACTTTATTTTATAATATTTTCTTGATCATGAGGTTTGATACCATCTCTATAATAACATGCTTATCCTAGTTTATGTTATGGTCATTTTCCCACCAAATTTCATAGATCAAAAAGCATAATAGTGCTTTAAAACCTACCAACAAAGATTCCATTAGATATTCTTGAACAAAGTACTCAAGCATAAATATATTCTAGGTGGTATTTCACATAAACTTATGGGCTATCATTATCCAAACAACTATGGTATAGGGAAAATTTATTGATAGTGACCTTTGGCACCACTTTATGGGCTATCCCTATCCAAATAGCTCTAGTGTAGGGGTAAAGAACAAAGTGTTGGATGATAGTTTTTTTTTTGTGCTTCTTGCGTAAGGCACAAGAATTAGAACCAATTATATTTTTCTTTAGTCCATTATCATGGGTTAGGAATTAGTTTCTTAGGGAAATCCAACATACTAGATTAGTATTAAGATGGTTATACATTTTCTAGAGAGGCTTCCACCATCACTTATGTACTCCATAAAAATCAACTTCAAGTTGAGTTGATGATGAGATTAAAAAATTAGCGCTACTACTATATAATATTATTGTTTTTTTAAATATTGAAAATAATAAAATAAAATATTTATAGTGATACAATTCAATGTGTGAAACATTAATACCTATATATTATTATAATAAACTATTTATAGAATCAACATATAATATATATGTGAAAAAAAAGCTCAAAATTATCAAATTTTTCATCATTTAACTCTTATCATTATATATTATTTTTTAGTGATTTTAGTTTTCCTTTTGTTTAGTTTGTTTTTCTATTCATAATAGCAACCTAGTCTCTACTAATATGTATTTAGTATAACATGGTTGCATGTATTCAGTTTTTCCTGTTTAACCATGTATTTTTTTATTTTTCTTCTCTTTGATCACATGTAAACAATTCCATTTTCAGCTTTCCTCAGAACTTCTCCATTTTATTTTTCCCAAATCTAGGTACTCGTGTTTGGCTAAGTGGCCAACAAGAATAGAAAAGAATGAAGACGAAACCCTATATAGAATTTTTTAAAAATTTCTTTATTGGTAGTTCGTAATTGATTATTCAACATTTTTCATCTTTTTCCATTGTAAAGCAATCTTGCATTTAACACTTTTCCATATTTTCCCATTGGACCACATCGCAATGAAAAATAATTTTTCACTAAATGAATCAAAATTTCAAGAAATCGATCACAAGCTATCTAGATTCAATTTCTATAGAATACAACATTTTTCCTACTATCCAAGCAACTGTCTATTTGATTCTCTTGTTGTACTTCTTCACTTCCACTATACCTCAGTTGAAATTTGAGAAGTAATTGTTAATCACTTATGCCATTGCTTGAGTTGGCAGCATGATGCCACTTTTAAATAATTACATATTGAACTGACTCCTAAGTATCTTGAATACCTAAATCATGTTAATGATGTTCATAGATACTTGCAAGGATTGTCTACAACTTCTTATTTTTGTGCATATTTTGCAATCATCTTATGAGGATATAATTTTTGCATGAAATGGTTCTCTAGTTAGTTGTGTTGGATATTTATTTAAGATTCTATTCATAAAAGACTTCATCCAAAGTTATTTATATCATGTGTATTCCACTAACTAGATCACATGTGCATTATCGTGCGCTTTTGAAAACTAATAGTGTTGAAGATGTCAGCCACATTGACAAAGTGTGAGGAATTCTTGAATCAATTCGAAAGGAAAAAAATGGAATGTTGTGCCTGTTAGACTCCTATACCAATAGGTGTCATTTTTCATGATTGGCATGTTGAACTATGCAATATGTTCAAACCTTTGTCTTGTGCAAAGGTGTTCCATATTCTTAAAAAATCAAAAAATTTAAAAAATGTAAAGAGGGTATACCCTAAAAGAGAAATCAAAGGGTGAAAAGAAATAAAATGGTCAAAAAAGTGAAAGAAAATGAACCCCACCAAAAGAAAGGCCAAGGAAAGTGTGCAAATCTAAATGTCACTACTTTTTGCTCTAATGTAATAAACAAAATTGTGTGCAGCTTGTCAAACTTTTGCCACAATTTATGAGGATTCAAACTGTTTAAACTTGACTCATTCATTTTTCAATTTCATGTTTTAGAGATAGAGAATAAAATCTGACCAAACTGTTTAATCTTGGCAGATAAGTAGATAGGTGGAGTAAATAAAAAGAGCTCAACAGTTTAATCTGAGCCCTTGGATGTAATAAGTGTAGACTTAGATAGGTTTTCCATGTAAAAGAAAAAGAAGATTGATAAGGGTTTGCCAGTCTAAGTGCACCCTAATAAAGAAGAGAAAATGGTAGGGTAAAGTAAGTAGGGTAGGTAGATGTTGTTGCAGAATTACATGTGATGAATGATGGTTCTAAATGTGTTCAATTCTACTTTCATCACAAGAACAAAGGTAGATACTACATTGGAAAAGTTCACAGCAAAGCAAAGTCAAATTATTAACTTCCCCTTTCATTTTCCCTAAACGTTTCACTAATTTCCCCTAAGTGCTAAGTTATTTGAAGATTAGAGGGGCTCAAGGCATTTCCTTGACTTTTGGAGGGACCGGACCCTCGGCCTAGTAATTGAAAAGACCTAAGTACTTGAAATCATCCATTATCACATTCATTCACCTCTCAAAAATCTTTTCCTAAGTAAAATCCCATTTTACTTAGGAAATCCTTCAATATTTCATGAAAAGCCCTCAAAATCACTTTTGTTCTAAGTCTAAGTGATGAAAGTATAATAATGCCATTTACTTTTGAAATCTTCACTTTCTTGGTTATATTTAAGTATTTTGAGTTTACATTGTCCCTTTGTCATATTAACTCTAATTTATATATTAACTCCCTATGAAAATCACCTTGTCCTAGTATATATAAATCCTTTTATAATAATATCCCCAAAACCCTTATATTATGACTTTTTGGCCAAAAGTATTTAATTCCTATTTATTCAAATCAAAAACCGACAATATACCCCCTTTTGGCTAAAAATATATCTTTAGTTCTATTCATGTCCCTATTGTAATTGGATTAATTTAATTCAATTATCGTATAATAAAAAATATATGAAAAACGTTTAAACATATGTATATATGTTTAAAAACAAAAAATAAATCCAAATTTTAATTAAAACCAAACTTTGAAAATAGCCCGACCCCGTGCATTTTTCATCTCCGACCATATAAATAGATTAATTAATCCCCATGATTAATTAATAATCCAACCTGCCAATCAAACACCGCCCGATGAGTTTAATTAATAGTTAATCACATTGGGCCCGCACTGTTAATTCCCCGCCATCTCCCTGTCCCGTCAACTATCCAATTGACCCATCAAAGATCAACGGCCCTCATCCATTTTGCTGGCCATCCGCGTACAAAAGATAACGTGTGATGGCCAAGTGGTTTTCAAACAGTGTCGTGCTACGTGTCAGTCATCGTATCGCATCGCTGCCCTTCCGCCTAAAACCGCCTTCCCTCATAAGTGGTGTGATAAAAACCACTTACCACCTTTCTACTCACGACATGACCATTGTACCATGCTGATGTCATCCCATAAAATAATAAAAAACTCAGCCACCCATTGACTTTGCCAATAAAACAAAAAATTCACGTCTTTTTCATCATTTCGCACACAGCAGACGAATACACCCTCCACGCAAAAATTCGAATTTCAAAAGCTGAAGTCTGCCAACCTTTGTCTCGTCGAAGAAAATTTCAGTTAAGAATTCAAGAAAGCATTCGCCTATCCAGTACCTGTTTGAAACCAGTGTCATCCCTAGAAAAGCAAGTATTTACCCTAGAAAATCCGACTGAACTCTGCAATAAACTTGATTTTCGTACTCTTTCACTGAAACAGAGTTAAAAAATTAATTGCTAGTTCAGCTCTAAATCCTGAGAAGTGTAATTATATTCCCAAACTTGCAATTGCACCTATTTTTTCCGTCAAAACCCGAATTTCCATTTTTGAATCCACAAGAACCAAAAATGGAAATTCCTTTGGCTTTAAACGTAGCACCATTGAATGCCCCTCACAAAGAATTGGATTATTTAGCTTTAGCCGATATGGACTTTCAAATTAAAGAGCTGGGTATCAGTGAGAATCCTCTTCCAATATTTTGCCGCTGTAGAGACAATTATTTGAATGGTTCTGACATAATTGGACTCTGAGAGTCCAATATGCCCATGTACCTTCTCCCAGCAGTCCGTATTTTCCTTGAAATCATCCATCTTTGCCATGCCAACTATGATCCTAACCAAAGAGCAGTCTTATCCCCAAATCAAGATGTCCTCTTCCCAATAACTGCTCAATCCATAAATGAAATGCTACATTTCCAGCCTGGTCAAGCCCTCACCCCTCCGCACATGGCTGAATTACTTGAGAAGTCTACACAATTGTCCCATGAAGAGTTAAATCGTCTTTGTCAAACTTTCATGCTGCCGCAGCATCAGCCTAAAGGACCTCCCCCTTATGGCCACACCTATTTTACGGATGAAGGCAGACTCATTTTAAACATGATATCTTCAATAATGGGTTTTAATTCTAGTGAGTTTGTTGACCAATTGACCCTAGTGTTATTATCTATTTTTACCCCTGGACAACCTCCTGCTATTAGATATGATTTTGCATCTTTTATTGCTGACAAAATCCATGATCAATTCATGAGATTTGGAAATGAGAGAGTATTCAAATATTCTTCCTTCATATATCATCTCATGATATACTATCAGTCAGAAAGTTTTCCTTTCCATATTCAGAAACTTGATGCTAAAGGAAACCCTAGATCAGTTATCTTTTGGTTTGCTATCACCCAACATTCTTATGATTCTCCTTACTCCTACAATGAGTTCATTGATTTGTTTGTACAACCAGCAACCACTTTGTTAACTGAAATTTCTCCTCCCAGAGTCAGTAATGAAATCAAGAGAACCCTTCAACTCTCAAAACAATATAAAGTGGGAGATTGGTATTTATATCAGAGTTATACTGAAATTAGGATTTATGGATGTGAATTGTGTCCATTCAATTTGCCCAGATATGTTCCAATGAGACTTTTTGCACTTGAGTATTTCAGACAGATGAACAATTCAGATATAGTTCATTTCTGTAATGCCAAGAAGAAGGCGCAACTCAGGATAAAGAGCCAATTAGGTCCCTTTGTTTGTAATTCTAGGGAGGCTGGAAAAGAAGCCGAAAGGATTTTAGAAGACTACCTCAAATTACAAAAGAGCTTCTACTGGGCACCCTATGATCCATATGGCTTTATTTGTGACAGAAGAATGAAAAACAAATTATCTCCATACATTCATTTTAGGATGCCAGAAATTGAACAATATGCAAATACAGATGAATGGGTGGAAGGAACTTTGGTAGAGCAAGATAGTGAATAGGTCAATATTGATAATATAATGAAAGACCTTGAAAAGATACTTGACCTGGACTCTATTGGGCAGGTACAAACAGTAGGACCTTCTTCAGCAGGAACTTCACAACAACATTTGCAGGAGATCAGTGCAGTGGCAGTAGAATCAAAAGGAAAAGAAAAAGAACCAGACATACAAGTAATTGAAAAGTTCACAATGACAGAGCAACCAGAGACATCCAAAGAACAAGGACAGGCACAAATCTCTCCCGTTCAAACAAATCCAGTAGAAGTGTCAATTTTACAGACTCCATTAAATGTGGAAAAGGGAAAAAGGAGAGAAGCTGAAGCTGCTACCCCTTTCATTGGATCTTCACAATAGCCTCAGGCCAAGAGACAGAAATTGAATACTCCTCCAGAAGTAGAATCTATGGATGAAATCATTGGTAGTGAAGGACAAGAACAATTGGGCAGTCAACAAACAGGAACAGTCAGTGAAGCATCCACTACCTCGCAAAGGAAAAAGCTACAGAAGCAACAGAGTGTTGAAATATTTTCTTTCAAAATACCAGTTAAAGATACAGGAGATATAAAGAAGACATTTATCAATATCAAAGCCAGGAATGATCCACTGAAAATACAAGTATATAATCAATATCTGAAAATGGCTCCAAAGAATCAAGAAATATTGATGTCAGCTTTTGACATCCAACGGGGAAAAATGTTAATGAGCCATTTCAAACCCAAGGTGCAACAACCCCAAACAACTGCTGATTATATTAGGACAAACTTTGAAGTCCTAGCAAAGGATATCCATCCTTTAGATCAGATTGAGTTACATAAGCAGACCGGGGAAATGATCTATTCTACTTTGACTGATAAGGCAATGATAGCTCACAGGTTATAGGATTCTTTGGAGAACACCAATACACAATTGTAGCTTGAAAAGGCTTCTTCTCAAGCCAAAGATAACAGGATAAAAACATTGGAAGAAATAATAATTGGTTTGGGACACAATCCAAAGGATGTCAAAGGCATAGAAGCATTAATAAAGAAAAAAGACGATGACATTGCTGCTTTGAGAAAGCAGTTGAAATTTCCAGCCTCCAGACATCCTCAAACTGAAGAAATAATAAAGAAGAATTATGAAGAAGAAATGATGGAGTTGCTCTTAAAAATGAATGAGCAACTGATTGAAACAGAAAAAGAGTTGGAGCAAGCATTGAAAGACAAACAATCTGCTCTTCCAACATCTACAACAGAGGCAATTACAGGTACACAGCCAATAGGGCAGCCAGCAGAGTCATCACAGGTAGACACTTCAAATTTGAGTTCAGAACAATTATTAAAACAAATGAATGACTTGAAACTTCAAGTAACTGAACTTCAGCACACAAAGTTACAACTTATCAATTTAGAACGGAGATATGATCTTTCAAAAATGAGTGTTGCTGACAAATCAAGAGAAATCAAGAGATTGGAAAAATTGGTTAAAGCCTTAGAAAAGGATCTCACATTGGAGAAGCCTTTGAGAGAGATAAATGAAATTCTTTGGGATAATATTATCCAGTCAATAAAGGATATCTGGCCTTCAACCCATATAATGTACGAGTAGAATGATTTGGTCAAAGCAGCTCTGGATGAAGTTGAAAACACACGAGCAGAATTAGGAAATAGGCCCGAGGAAGCCAATCGGCTTATACAGTTTCTAAACACCCAAACCAGACAACAGCTTGAAGAAGTGGGTATTCAGGATAGAACTGCAACAATCTTAGAAATAAAAAGAGTTTTTACTAAAAGAACTCTTATGCAAAATTTGGAGCGAAGGTGCTTTGACATGCAGGCAGAAATAATTGGTTTCAGAGAAAGGTTTAATGTTTTATTGAATAAAGGGTTGCCTAGCCCTATGATTCAAGAAGATAAAATAATGGACCTAGAAACTTATGTTAGTAAATTGGACATACATGCTCATAATCTAGCCAATTCCTTAGCCAGTTCATCACAAGAAACATTACCTACAGGAAGGAATCTTCATGACAGATTAGAGAATTTGTTTTATCTGGAACATGAAGTAAGGCATTTGTTTCCTAACCAGCCTAATTTCTTCAGATATACCAAGGCTGATGAAACATTAAGGAAGCTTCAACGGACAAGAATAGCAGAAGAGAAATGGTGGGAAGATATGTTGGAACTTTTGTAAAATTTATCCTTATATGAAATTTTGCCTATTTACCACAGTATAAAGGATAAACAAAGGTTAAAGAGTATTAGTTCAGTTCAAAGTGTATCAGTAAAAACAAAGAGTATCAGTGAAGCAAGGCAGTTAGAACAAAATTACTGAAGAAGACAACGATGAGCCACAATATAGCACCTGCCTCCAACACACTCTCAAAAGGAGGGAACAACACAACATCGGTTACTGCTTGTCTTATCCATGAGACCATCTGTCTCTATTTTTATTGTAACTTATTTATGAGTCATATTAGATTATATCTCGTTTTGTTGAGAGATATTTTGTATAATTTTTTGTATAAATAATCCCTCAATTGAATTATTGAGGGTGGATTCTTCTACTTTGCTGTAACATTGATTTTTGGAATAAAGTGCTTTTGGAGAAATTTCTTTGTGGCTTCCTGGATGATGAATTGAAGCTCAAGACTTTTTGCAGGATTCATGTGTCAGACTACAGTTCAATAAGTCATTTCTATCCTGTGTTTTAAGTGTTATATATGTTTACTATATCACTGTGTTTCATTTCTGAATAATTAACAAAAAGGATTATATCAGAAATTGCTTAAGGGTACTCTGATTTCAATTGTTATTATTCTAAATGTTTTCTTCTAAATTGGTTATAAACAATGAATTCTTAATTTCTCTTGTTTCTCTGGTTTAAGCATTTGATTACTTAGTAAAGAATTCTTAATTGCTCTTTATTGGTGATCACTCACTTTCCCTCATTTAAACATGTTGAAAGATTCTTAATTTCCTTTCATCCATTTAAAAATCCATTCCATTCACTTTAATATCTGAAATTGTTCTTTGTTTTGGCTATCTTGCCCTGCAAAGCCATCTTTTGTGTAAAAACTTAATCCAGTAAAGCCATATTTTCGACTCCATAGCCCAATGGCCTGAAATACTCAATCTTGCCCTCAGTTGGCAGATTCCACCATTCAAATTCAAACAAAACCCCTGGACTTATAACTAGCCTAATATTTTCTAAGAACAAAAGCTAAATCATAAAGAGAGAGCCCTCTCTGGATACAGATTGGCTAGATTCTGTATCTGAAGGTTGGTTTGTGGTTACCTCGGACCCCTTTCCTCTTCTAACAACTTCAAGGAAAATCTGAGTGATAACATAGTGGCGACTCCACTGGGGATATGAATCATTTTTATTATTACTATTGGCTGCTTATAAGCTATAGACAGAGTCTGAAGATCAGCCAGGTAGCCTTTGAAAAGCTTTTGCTCTGCAATTGCATAGTAAATAAATGCTGCTTCAGTCTATCTCTGGTTTAGCTTAATAACTGAATTTTAGTTTCAAACATTCAATCAGACTCTCTAGTTCAATAAATATTTGAGAAAATCTTTAATTTCTTGGAGAATTTGTTGAAGTTGTATTTTCATTCCATTTAAAACAAAAACTTAAAAAGAAACATTACTAAGAAAACTGGCTTTAGAAAGGATTCGTTATACCAGGTCAAATCCTGACCCTAACCCACCACCGATATTCGAAAATCCGAATCTGATTCCTAGGATTCTTAGAAGTCAAGAAAGTTCTGAAAAAGAAAGTCAAGAAAGCTCTGGAAGTTCTCAACCTCTTCATAGATCAGCATCTTGTCTTGTAAAGTGGATTTATTTTGATGAAGAACCTTTTGATGAGCGATTTGAAACATCTTTATTTGTGAATTTTTCTGAAACTGAATTATCCAGACTGGTTCCGGACCCATTATTTCTTGAAGATTTACAATTGAGATTTGTTTCATTTCATCTTGACAGACATTTACAAAATTCCATTCAATCTGAACAGACCTTTGAAGAAACTTCAAACACTTCTGTAATTACTACAGCTTCCCCAAGTTCAGCTACTTTTCCCCAAGCTTCTCAAACACAAGCCACTCCTTCTACTCCTCCAACACTACTTCCAGACCATCATCACCTGTTATTCCATTACACCTTCCAATGGCCAATAGATATGCTCCGTTAAGGTTGCCAGGCAACCCTGCTGCTTTGCCTCAAGATTATCAGAGTAAAATCACCCCTTTTGATGGATCTGGTACTTATACTGCTCAACAACATACCAAAAGGATGACTGATTACTTTGAATTTTATGAAATTAATGCTGATGATGTCCGAATGAGAATTTTTGTCAAGAGTCTTACTGGGGAAGTCAGGACATGGTTTAGGGCCCTTGCTCCAAACAGTATTTCTGACTTACCAGCCCTATATAGGGAATTTTTGAATAGATGGGAGAAGAAGAAAGACCCTCTTCAAATCCTATCTGACTTTGGAAAATTGAAAAGAGGACCTAATGAAGCAGTGCAAGATTATATCATTAGATTTAACGAAGCCTATAACGTTGTCCCCCAAAACCTTAGACCCCCTCTGGATTCAGTACTGGTTAAATTCCCTGATGGTTTCAATTCTGACATAGCATATTCACTTAGGGAAAGAGCCCCCCAAACTCTAGAAGAGATGCAAAGCATAGTTGTTAGTGTTGAAGCTAACCTCATAGAAAAACGAGCTAGAGCTAGCGCTGAAAGAAGGATGCCTATAAACGAAGAGCCTTCTGCTTTTGAAAGAAATCTGGATGCAATTATTAAAGGGATGGAAAGACTGGGAGACAGAGTAGAGACAACCGAAATAAAGTCTTCTGGTGATAGTCAAAATGTTGTTAGAAACCCAAACTTCAGAAGAAATCAAAACCAAAATACTGGGAAAAATGTCCCTGACCAAAACATCAGGCCACCATTCCAAGAAAATTTTGTTGAAGGTTCATCTTCTGAAGAACCAATAGAGGATGTTGAAATAAATAACGTGACTGAAAACAAGAATGAACCAGAAGTTTTCCTATCTCAAGATGATCAAGAAAATAACATTCTTGAAACATTTCAAACTCATTCAGGAGAAACTTTCGATTTTAAAGAAAGGTATGATTCAGCAATTTATGAAGTTCATAAACAATAAAATTTGAGAAGCAGACGGATTGACGTGCCAGAGAATAGCAAACAGAAAGCTGCAAAACAAAACATCAAAGGTAAAACTAACACTCCTCCTGTACAAATTCTTTCTAGAACAAGTCCTGACCCCGCAAATCCAATAATTGAAGATGTGTCTGATAATCAACCAAATAATAAACAATTTTCTAATACTTTTCCCCCTGCAGGAAATGTAGAAGAACCAGCAGAAGTTAATTCAGAAACACCTTCAACTCATAATCCCACTCATGAAAAAGAGAAAAACACTAAAGACCCAAAAAACAGAGAAAATCCAACTGTTCAAAATACTAGAGCTCAAACAGAAAAATATTTCAATCTAGAAGCTGAAATAGGCAAACTAAAGATAGTTGTTCCCTTAGCAGAATTAGCTAAACATGATGTCTATAGAAGCCAAATCAGCAGATCCCTTAACATTACTGGAATGGATGATTCAGTAAATGTTTTTGATGATCAACCCAAACTAATTTTTGGCCCTGAAGTAAATGGTAAACCAGAAAGTGGAGGAACTCCTCCATTTTATGTGATTTTAAATGTACATGAAAAAATAATTCATAACGCCATGCTTGATTCTGGAGCGTCTCACAATTTAATGCCCAAAGTTGTGATGGAAAGATTAAATCTAGACATTACCAGACCATATAAAGATATTTTTTGTTTTGATTCGAGTCAGGTAAGATGTTTAGGTTTGATTAAAGATTTGTGTGTTACTTTGGTGCAATACCCTGCAAAATCTATTCTGATGGATATAGTAGTTGCAGATATTCCTTCTAAATATGGTCTGTTGTTGTCCAGATCATGGGGTGCCAAACTCGGAGGATCTCTTCAACTAGATATGTCATATGCTACTATTTCAGTATTTGGTCAACCTAAAAGACTATACAAAGAGACCTTGATGAAATATTTAGTAAGTAGTCAGGAGAAGCCTGAAAACTTCCCTATCTATTCAGTACATTCTGATATGGACTCATTCATCCTTTATAATGATGAATTTGACCTTCCTACTGAACTAGAAGCACCAGAAACAGAAACTGCAAATAAATCTACTGTACAAATCGAAGAAATTTCTGAAAACAAAGAAACATCAGACATTCAAGAAATACCAGAAAAAATCGAAAAACGAGAACTCCCTGTTAAGAAACATGTTAAAACAGTTGATGAAGATTATGAACATGAAATTCTATGGCATTTATAATTTGATGGTTCAGTAAATAAGTTAGGAGCAGGAGCTGGAATTTGGATACATAACGTTGAAAATGATCATGCCGAAGGCCATGCTTATAGATTGAACTTTAGATGCACTAATAATATGGCAGAGTATGAGGCCCTTTTGCTAGGGCTTAAACATGTCAAAAATTTAGGAGCAATTAGGGTGTCAATCATAGGAGACTCTGAGTTAATTATTCAACAGATCAATGGTGAATGTTCAACAAAAGACCCCAGATTAAAGCAATACAGAGAAACAGTTGTGGAAATTCTCAACACTTTTCTACAAGCTCAACTTGCCAAAATTCCTAGAAAACAAAATTTTCATGCTCACAGTCTTGCAATGTTCGCTAGCACTTGTAAATTACCTTTTGGACCTAATCATCAGTTTACAGCTGAAATCAAACATAGACCTACTATACCAGACAATCTAATGAATTGGCAAGTGTTTGTAAATAATAATCATATTAACAATTTTTTGACCTTAGAAAATGAATTCTCTAACAGTAGCATAGATGAAGACACAACAATCAATGAATATGATCAAATAGAAAAACAAGAAACAGATATTTCAGAAGAGACTGCAATTCACATGCTTCACCCAACTAAATTCACTAAAAAAGATATGCAGGATTTGAAACAAATGGAAATCGATGAGATCATAGAAGATGAATCTGAAATTATCAATCTGAAAGATAATCATTTACCTAAAGGATTAACTCATTTAGAAGATCTTTTTGACTCAAATGGCATTCCACTAACACCCAAAATGGAATCGTTAAAAGCTGATATTGAAGAATACAATTTGGGAACTGAAGGAAATCCCAAGATGGTTAAGTTATCTAAATCTCTGCTAGAGGATCAAAAGGTTAAATATGTTGAACTTTTAAAAGAATTCCAGGATGTTTTTGCCTGGAGTTATGAAGATCTTAGATCATATGATACATCAATAATTCAACATACAATACCTTTGAAATCAGATCAGAAACCATTCAAACAGAAACTTAGAAGGATCAACCCTATATTACTACCTTCAATTGAGAAAGAAATTAAAAGAATGTACGAAGCAGGAATAATAGCTCCTATTAGGTTCTCTGAATGGGTTTCTAATTTGGTACCAACAAGGAAAAAGACTGGAGAGATTAGACTATGTGTCGATTTGAGAAATTTAAACAAATTTTCTTTAAAAGATAACTATCCTCTGCCTAAAATGGACCATATCTTACAAAGGGTAGTGGGATCTTCAAGAATTTCTCTTCTGGATGGATTTTCAGGGTATAACCAGATTTTGGTTCATCCTGATGATCAAGACAAAACAACATTTACAACACCATGGGGTACTTTTAAATATGTTAAGATGCCATTTGGACTCAAAAATGCAGGGGAAACCTTTCAAAGAGAAATGGATATTGCATTCGCCAAAGAAATTCATGATTTTCTGGTTATTTATCTAGATGATTTAACTGTTTTTTCCAAGACAGATCAGCAACATTTAGATCATCTAAGACAAGTATTTTTAAAATGCAGAAAGTATGGTATTTCTTTAAATCTGAAAAAATCATTGTTTGGTCTTGAAGAAGGAAAACTCCTAGGTCACATTATTTCTAAAGATGGCATTAGAATTGATCCTGAAAGAATACAAGCCATATTGCAGATACCTCATCCCAGGAATATTAAAGAACTTCAAGCTTTCATAGGAAAGATCAATTTTTTGAGAAGATTCATTTCTAGTTTAGCTGAATTACTTAGATTACTCACTAACATGTTAAGAAAGGATTCGAGTATTCAATGGACAGTAGAAGCCAAGCAATCATTTGAAGAAATCAAAATGGCTTTAACCATAACACCAGTTCTTACCAGTCCAAAATTTGATAGAGATTTCATAATTTTTTCATTTTCTTCTGAACATACGGTTGCAGTTGTTTTACTACAAAAGGATGATCAAGGATGTGAAAAACCAATAGCCTTTTTTAGTAAAGCACTTAGAGATGCATCATTGAAATATAATATCATGGAGAAACAAGCTTTTGCACTTGTGAAAGAAATTAAAGATTTCAAAGTTTATATATTGTATTCTCATGTGATAGCTTATGTACCTAATGCTGTCGTTAAAGACATCTTAACTCAAGATGGAATTGAAGGCAAAAGAGGTAAATGGATAGCTACCATATTAGAATATGATATTGAAATAAGACCTACAAAACTCATAAAAGGACAAGGTTTGGCTCAACTCATGACTGAAACAAATTTCCAAGCCCTGGACATTAATGAACTGGATGACGAACAGGAGATGGCGACTCCACAAATCAGTCAGGCCTTTTTAGACTCACCCTGGTACACTGATATCATTTATGTTTTTTTAAACCTGCAAGCTCCTCCAGGGTTATCCAGAATGAAACAAAGGTTTTTGAAAATGACATTTTTAAAGTATTGTATTTTAGATAATGCTCTTTTTTGGAAGAATCATGATGGAATTCTATTAAATTGTTTATTAAAAGATGAAACTGACAAGGTTCTCAATGAATTCCATGCAGGAGATTGTGGTGGACACCTCTACTGGAAGTCAACTGCAGATAAAATCTTAAGGGCTGGTTTTTATTGGCCAACCTTGTTTTTAGATGTTAAGAGATTCGTAACTGCTTGCCATAAGTGTCAGATCTTTGAAGGCAAGAGAAAATTGTTGCCTTTACCATTAAAACCAATTTCCACCGAGAGACCCTTTCAACAATGGGGACTGGATTTTATTGGAGAAATCCATCCTCCTTCTTCTGGGCAACACAGATGGATCCTCATCGCCACAGATTACTTTACTAAATGGATTGAAGCTATCCCATCCAGACAGGCCAATGATTCTGTAATTATAGGATTCTTAGAAACAAATATACTTTCAAGATTTGGCTGTCTTGAAAAAATAATAACTAATAATGCTGTTGCTTTTAAGTCTAAGAAAATGATTAGTTTCTGCAATAAGTATCACATCACTTTAGGCCATTCAACAGCCTATTATCCTCAGGGTAATGGACTGGCTAAATCCTCCAATAAAAGCCTCATTAATATCATTAAAAAATTATTGGAAGAGAATAAAAAGAATTGGCATAAGAAACTTACCAGTGCATTGTGGGCAGACAGACTTACAACCAAGAAATCAATTGGGACCAGCCCATATGAATTAGTTTATGGTATTGAGGCTAGATTTCCATCATCCTTAGGAATTCCTGTTATGAAGTTACTTCAGGAGGCTCAAGTAGAACCAAATGATATTCAGAGAAGAATAAACCAAACAATTCACTTGCAGCAGACCAGAGAAGAAGTGTATCAACGATCCCTAGTTTTGCAGGAAAAGTTAAAGAAGATATTTGACAAAAGGACTAAAGCAGAAGATTTTCAACTGGGAGACAAAGTTCTGAGATGGGATTCCAGAAGGGAAGATAAAGGGAAACATGAGAAATTTGATTTCTTATGGAAATGACCTTACATAATCCATGCTTTACAGGGAAATAACACATATTTTTTGAAGAATTTGGATGGTTCAGAAGCTGAGGAAGGACCAGTTAATGGTCGAATGCTAAAACACTACTTTGATCCTATTTACTAGGATGTTCTGATTTTTTTTTTTTTTACCTGTACATAATATATCCTTTCTAATGCATCAGTTTTGATTGGATGGTGACTTACTGAAGTTGAAGCCCGAAGTGAAGGCCCTAAGCTTCAGAAGTTTTACTATCATATATACAATAAAGCCACCAAAAAAAGAAGATTACATGGTTCAGTTAAAGGCACTTTAAGGCATATGACCTGTTGTTCTTGACTTTTCACCAGGAAAAGTCATCCCCAAGTGGAGCCAGTGTTAGACTCCTATACCAATAGGTGTCATTTTTCATTATTGGCATGTTGAACTATGCAATATGTTCAAACCTTTGTCTTGTGCAAAGGTGTTCCATATTCTTAAAAAATCAAAAAATTTAAAAAATGTAAAGAGGGTATACCCTAAAAGAGGAATCAAAGGGTGAAAAGAAATAAAATGGTCAAAAAAGTGAAAGAAAATGAACCCCACCAAAAGAAATGCCAAGGAAAGTGTGCAAGTCTAAATGCCACTACTTTTTGCTCTGATGTAATAAACAAAATTGTGTGTAGCTTGTCAAACTTTTGCCACAATTTATGAGGAGTCAAACTGTTTAAACTTGACTCATTCATTTTTCAATTTCATGTTTTAGAGATAGAGAATAAAATCTGACCAAACTGTTTAATCTTGGTAGATAAGTAGATAGGTAGAGTAAATAAAAAGAGCTCAATAGTTTAATCTGAGCACTTGGATGTAATAAGTGTAGACTTAGATAGGTTTTCCATGTAAAAGAAAAAGAAGATTGATAAGGGTTTGCCAGTCTAAGTGCACCCTAATAAAGAAGAGAAAACGGTAGCGTAAAGTAAGTAGGGTAGGTAGATGTTGTTGCAGAATTACATGTGATGAATGATGGTACTAAATGTGTTCAATTGTACTTTCGTCACAAGTGCAAGGGCAGATACTACATTGGAAAATTTCACAGCAAAGAAAAGTCAAATTATTAACTTCCCCTCTCATTTTCCCTAAACATGTCACTAATTTCCCCTAAGTGCTAAGGTATTTGAAGATTAGAGGGGCTCAATGCATTTCCTTGACTTTTGGAGGGACCGGACCCTCGGCCTAATAATTGAAAAGACCTAAGTACTTGAAATCATCCATTATCACATTCATTCACCTCTTAAAAATCATTTCCTAAGTAAAATCCCATTTTACTTAGGAAATCCTTCAATATTTCATGAAAAGCCCTCAAAATCACTTTTGTTCTAAGTCTAAGTGATGAAAGTATAATAATGCCATTTACTTTTGAAATCTTCACTTTCTTGGTTATATTTAAGTATTTTGAGTTTACATTGTCCCTTTGTCATATTAACTCTAATTTATATATTAACTCCCTATGAAAATCACCTTGTCCTAGTATATATAAATATTTTTATAATAATATACCCAAAACCCTTATATTATGACTTTTTGGCCAAAAGTATTTAATTCCTATTTATTCAAATAAAAAACCCACAATATACCCCCTTTTGGCTAAAAATATATCTTTAATTCTATTCCCACCCCTATGGTAATTGGATTAATTTAATTCAATTATCGTATAATAAAAAATATATGAAAAACGTTTAAACATATGTATATATGTTTAAAACAAAAAATAAATCCAAAGTTTAATTAAAACCAGACTTTGAAAATAGCCCAACCCCGTGCATTTTTCATCTCCGACCATTTAAAGAGATTAATTAATCCCCATGATTAATTAATAAATCCAACCTGCCAATCAAACACCGCCCGATGAGTTTAATTAATAGTTAATCACATTGGGCCCGCGCAGTTAATTCCCCGCCATCTCCCTGTCCCGTCAACCGTCTAATTGACCCATCAAAGATCAATGGCCCTCATCCATTTCGCTGGCCATCCGCGTACGAAAGATAACGCGCGATGGCCAAGTGGTTTTCAAACAGTGTCGTGCTACGTTTCAGTCATTGTATCGCATCGCTGCCCTTCCCCCTAAAACCGCCTTCCCTCATAAGCGGTGCGATAAAAACCACTTACCACTTTTCCGCTCATGACATGGCCACTGTACCATGCTGACGTCATCCAATAAAATAATAAAAATTTCCGCCACCTATTGACTTTGCCAATAAAACAAAAAATTCACGTCTTTTTCATCATTTCGTACGCAGCAAACGAATACACCCTCCATGCAAAAATTCGAATTTCAAAAGCTGAAGTCCGCCAACCTTGGTCTCGTCGAAGAAAATTGCATTCAAGCATTCAAGAAATCATTTGCCTATCCAGTACCTGTTTGAAACCAGTGTCATCCTCAAAAAAATAGGTATTTACCCTAGAAAATCCCACTGAACTCTGTAATAAACCTGTTTTTCGTACTCTTTCACTGAAACAGAGTTAAAAATTAATTTCCAGTTCAGTTCTAAATCCTGAGAAGTGTAATTATATTCCCAAACTTGCAATTGCACCTATTTTTCCCGTCAAAACCCGAATTTCCATTTTTGAATCCACAAGAACCAAAAATGGAAGTTCCTGTGGCTTTAAACGTAGCGCCGTTGAATACCCCTCACAAAGAATTGGATTATTTACCTTTAGCCGATATGGAATTTCAAATTAAAGACCTGGGTATCAGTGAAAATCCCCTTCGAATATTTTGTCGCTGCAGAGACAATTATTTGAATGGTTCTGACATAATTGGACTCTGGGAGTCCAACATGCCCATGCACCTTCTCCCAGCAGTTCGTATTTTCCCTGAAATCATCCATCTTTGCCATGCCAACTATGATCCTAACCAAAGAGCAGTCTTATCCCCAAATCAAGATGTCCTCTTCCCAATAACTGCTCAATCCATAAATGAAATGCTACATTTCCAGCCTGGTCAAGCCCTTACCCCTCTGCACATGGCTGAATTACTTGAGAAGTCTACACAATTGTCCCATGAAGAGTTAAACCGTCTTTGTCAGACTTTCATGCTGCCACAGCATCAGCGTAAAGGACCTCCCCCTTACGGCCGCACCTATTTTACTGATGAAGGCAAACTCATTTTAAACATGATATCTTCAATAATGGGTTTTAATACTAGTGAGTTTGTTAACCAATTGACGCTAGTGTTATTGTCTATTTTTACCCCTGGACAGCCTCCTGCTGTTAGATATTATTTTGCATCTTTTATTGCTGACAAAATCCATGATCAATTCATGAGATTTGGAAATGAGAGAGTATTCAAATATTCTTCCTTCATATATCATCTCATGATATACTATCAGTCAGAAATTTTTCCTTTCCATATTCAGAAACTTGATGCTAAAGGAAACCCTAGATCAGTTATCTTTTGGTCTGCTATCACCCATCATTCTTATGATTCTCCTTACTCCTACAACTAGTTTATTGATCTGTTTGTACATCCAGCAACCACTTTGTTAACTGGAATTTCTACTCCCAGAGTTAGTAATGAAATCAAGAGAATCCTACAACTCTCAAAACAATATAAGGTGGGAGATTGGTACTTATATCAGAATTATACTGAAATTAGGATTTATGGATGTGAATTGTGTCCTTTCAAGTTGCCTAGATATGTTCCAATGAGAATTTTTGCACTTGAGTATTTCAGACAGATGAACAATTCAGATATAGTTCATTTCTGTAATGCCAAGAAGGAGGCGCAACTCAGAATAAAGAGCCAATTAGGTCCCTTTGTTTGTAATTCTAAGGAAGCTGGGAAAGAGGCCGAAAGGATTTTAGAAGATTACCTCAAACTACAAAAGAGTTTCTACTGGGCACCCTATGATCCATATAGTTTTATTTGTGACAGAAGAATGAAAAACAAATTATCTCCATACATTCATTTTAGGATGCCAGAAATTGAACAATATGCAAATACAGATGAATGGGTGGAAGGAACTTTGGTAGAGCAAGATAGTGAACAGGTCAATATTGATAATATAATGAAATACCTTGAAAAGAAACTTGACCTGGACTCTATTGGGCAGGTACAAACAGCAGGAACTTCACAACAACATTTGCAGGAGATCAGTGCAGTGGCAGTAGAATCAAAAGGAAAAGAAAAAGAACCAGACATACAAGTAATTGAAAAGTTCACAATGACAGAACAACCAGAGACATCCAAATAACAAGGACAGGCACAAATTTCTCCCGTTCAAACAAATCCAATAGAAGTGTCAATTTTACAGACTCCATTAAATGTGGAAAAGGGAAAAAGGAGAGAAGCTAAAGCTGCTACCCCTTTCATTGAATCTTCACAACAGCCTCAGGCCAAGAGACAGAAATTGAATACTCCTCCAGAAGTAGAATCTGTGGATGAAATCCTTGATAGTGAAGGACCAGAACAATTGGACAGTCAACAAACAGGAACTGTCAGTGAAGCATCCACTACCTCGCAAAGAAAAAAGCTACAGAAGCAACAGAGTCTTGAAATATTTTCTTTCAAAATACCAGTTAAAGATACAGAAGATATAAAGAAGACATTTATCAATATCAAAGCCAAGAATGACAGGGAAAAATGTTAATGAGCCATTTCAAACCCAAGGTGCAACAACCCCAAACAGCTGCTGATTATATTAGGACAAACTTTGAAGTCCTAGAAAAGGATATCCATCCTTTAGATCAGATTGAGTTGCATAAGCAAACTGGGGAAATGATCTATTCTACTTTGACTGATAAGGCGATGGAAGCTCACAGGTTACAGGATTCTTTAGAGAACACCAATACACAATTGCAGCTTGAAAAGGCTTCTTCTCAAGCCAAAGATAACAGGATAAAAACATTGGAAGACATAATAATTGGTTTGGGACACAATCCGAAGGATGTCAAAGGCATAGAAGCATTAATAAAGAAAAAAGATGATGACATTGCTGCTTTGAGAAAGCAGTTGAAATTGCCAACCTCCAGACATCCTCAAATTGAAGAAATAATAAAGAAGAATTCTGAAGAAGAAATGATGGAGTTTCTCTTAAAAATGAATGAGCAACTGATTGAAACAGAAAAAGAGCTGGAGCAAGCATTGAAAGACAAACAATCTGCTCTTCCAAAATCTACAACAGAGGCAATTACAGGTACACAGCCAACAGGTCAGCCAGCAGAGTCATCACAGGTAAACACTTAAAATTTGAGTTCAGAACAATTAGTAAAACAAATGAATGACTTGAAACTTCAATTAACTTAACTTCAGCACACAAAGTTACAACTTATCAATTTAGAACAGAGATATGATCTTTTAAAAATGAGTGTTGCTGACAAATCAAGAGAAATCAAGAGATTGGAAAAATTGGTTAAAGCCTTAGAAAAGGATCTCACATTGGAGAAGCCTTTGAGAGAGATAAATTAAATTCTTTGGGATAATATTATCCAGACAATAAAGGATATCTGGCCTTCAATCCAGATAATGTACGAGCAGAATGATTTGGTCAAAGCAGCTCTGGATGAAGTTGAAAACACAGAAGCAGAATTAGGAAATAGGCCTGAGGAAGCCAATCGGCTTATACAGTTTCTAAACACCCAAACCAGATAGCAGCTTGAAGAAGTGGGTATTCAGGATAGAACTGCAACAATCTTAGAAATAAAATGAGTTTTTACTAAAAGATCTCTTATGCAAAATTTGGAGCGAAGGTGCTTTGACATGCAGGCAGAAATAATTAGTTTCAGAGAAAGGTTTAATGTTTTATTGAATAAAGGGTTGCCTAGCCCTATGATTCAAGAAGATAAAATAATGGACCTAGAAACTTATGTTAGTAAATTGGACATACATGCTCATAATCTAACCAATTCCTCAGCTAGTTCATCACAAGCAACATTACCTACAGGAAGGAATCTTCATGACATATTAGAGAATTTGTTTTATCTGGAACATGAAGTAAGGCATTTGTTTCCTAACCAGCCTAATTTCTTCAGATATACCGAGGCTGATGAAACATTAAGGAAGTTTCAAGGGACAAGAATAGCAGAAGAGAAATGGTGGGAAGATATGTTGGAACTTTTGTAAAATTTATCCTTATATGAAATTTTGCCTATTTACCACAGTATAAAGGATAAGCAAAGGTTAAAGAGTATCAGTTTAGTTAAAAGTGTATCAGTAAAAACAAAGAGTATCAGTGAAGCAAGGCAGTTAGAACAAAATTGCTGAAGAAGACAACGATGAGCCACAATATAGCACCTGCCTCCAGCACACTCTCAAATGGAGGGAACAGCACAACATCGGTTACTTCTTGTCTTATCCATGAGACCATCTGTCTCTATTTTTATTGTAACTTATCTATGAATCATATTAGATTATATCTCGATTTTTTGAGAGATATTTTGTATAATTTTTTGTATAAATAAGCCCTCAATTGAATTATTGAGGGTGGATTCTTCTACTTTGCTGTAACATTGATTTTTGGAATAAAGTGCTTTTGGAGAAATTTCTTTGTGGTTTGTTGAATGATGAATTGAAGCTCAAGACTTTTTGCAGGATTCATGTGTCAGACTACAGTTCAATAAGTCATTTCTATCCTCTGTTTTAAGTGTTATATATGTTTACTATATCACTGTGTTTCATTTCTGAATAATTAACAAAAAGGATTAAATCAGAAATTTCTTAAGTGTACTCTGATTTCAATTGTTATTATTCTAAATGTTTTCTTCTAAACTGGTTATAAACAATGAATTCTTAATTTCTCTTTTTTCTCACAGTTTAAGCATTTGATTACTTAATTATCGAAGTTATTGTTGTCTTTATTGGTGATCTACTCCGCACCCTTGTTAAACATGTTGAATTCTTATTTTCATCATTTAAAAACCCATTCCATTCACTTTATTATCTAAAATTGTTCTTTGTTTTGGCTATCTTGCCCCGCAAAGCCATCTTGTGTGTAGAATAGTAATCCAGTAAAGCCATCCTTTCGACTCCATAGCCCGATGGCCTGAAATACTCAATCGTACCCTTAGTTGGCAGATTCCACCATTCAAATTCAAACAAACTCTTGGACTTATAACTAGCCTAATATTTTCTAAGAACAAAGCTAAATCATAAAGAGAGAGCCCTCTCTGGATACAGATTGGCTAGATTCTGTATCTGAAGGTTGGTTTGTGGTTACCTCGGACCCCTTTCCTCTTCCAACAACTTCAAGGAAAATCTGAGTGATAACAGTGCCAACTATTGCTTCTACGAATCTTGTTGACATAGAATCCAATGATATTGTATCTTTCTCTCTATTAGGGTATCACACAAGGGACAAGAGAACATCAAGAAATACAAAATTTATCGGGTTTCCTAAACAATGCACGCTATTAGAATAATATTCACATTCTTTGTCATTGAGCAAACATAATAGCAAACTAGTATCTACTATTTTTTCCTACAAACTCAATGAACAGTATAGTCACTTGTGTCAATTAAAATCTACAATACAAACACATTATGTTGTGCTTAATGAAGCACATAAAAAAAATGTGCAATCAATTAAAGAAATTGAGACATATTTGCATTCGATCAAAGACACACCTACTTATGCATGTTTCATTTGTGATAGATTGAAGTTTGCAAAAGACATGCAATCCTATAACAAAATTATATTATTTTATTTTTTCAATCTAACTGCTACAACATAAGTCAAATCCATCAGCGTCAATGAGAAAATTTGTAGATCTACAATGAAAACATGTCTTCATTTGCATCACCTCAATGTATTCATCGAAACCAAATTTTTTTTTTTTGTTGCACACTTGACACCTTTGGAGGAGAGACTGGTTGCACCAAGAAAGACCTTCAGAGAAATAAGAAAACTTGGGTACAAAATATCACAAATGGGAGTAACCGACACAGTTATTAATGGTCCTACTAGTTTGGAGAAATTTAAAATGGCCTCTCCTTGAAATATCAATGAGTACATGACAATCGCAGTTATGCTAAAGAGAAATATGGAGTACAAAAATGTTTATTTGTCAGGAAGAATTTTCCCAAAAAAAGTGATCACTCCTTTGCGCGACTTGTGCAACATGACACTATACAAAAATGAACATATAGCTATCAATGATGAGTATCAAGAACACTTTGACCAAAAAAAAATAAAAAATACCATGAGAATAATATTCTAAAAATAAATCAAGTAGATTCACCAAATGTTGATATTGATTTAGAGCCATAATCTTAAACACTTGTGAATGGCTACTCGGAGGCCCATTTAATCCATCATCTATATAAAAAATTCATGCAAATTGTGCCTTCTGAGGGATTCTTGCCATTGGGAATTTTCCCAGACAAATTTTCTGAAGAAATTAACTTCCCAACATTGTTTTACGGCTCAGGATGACCTATTGATGGCATTAACTGTTTCTCCTATCAACAAATTTCACAATGGGAACTATTACATATGCCTGAGGAATTGTCAACACACATCACAAATATTTCTTTCAAAAATATATTTATCTTGATAAATCAGGTTTCCAAATCAGCTTGGATTTCTATTCACAAAGGAGAACTAAAAGGACAAAAGCTTCTTGTCAATGATGTCAAAAATCAGACCAATATTTGGAGAATATTGCAATTGCCAATTTCATATTGTTGCCCAACAAGCATTTGTACGTCTCTTGACTACTTTGAAACAATATGAATATACATATTAGCAATGATACGTCAACTATACCAACATTTTTCATCACATTCAACAATGTTGAGCATCTTTGGAGTCCATTAATAAACGTAGTGATAAAAATAACGAATCTACAACAAATGACAATAGAAATTGCTCTGATGAATCCATTTCCACATTGATCAGGTGTCATCCACTCGTTTTTAGTCACTATTATAGACATATAATTTCATTGATGCGTACTTTCATTACAAAAAATAATGAGTTGTTTGGATAAGTGAAATATTATTTTTTTATCACATAGTTCCAAGGTAGAGGATTGGAATATGATCATGGATTGCTTTGGATTAAATATGAACCAATATATCAACAATATCTTGATACTATTGTCATTGGATTCATTGATCACTTTGTTACTTGTGATTCAACATCGTTACCAAGAGAAATGACTCAAATTCAGACTCACCATCACACAAAAACTTGCAAGAAGCATAATTATTTTGCATGTAGATTTGGTTTCCATTTCCCTCCAATTGTTGAAAATTGTATCTTACAACCTATATGCAATAAATATGTTGGCAATCAAGAAATGAAAAAAAAACTCTATTTTGTTCTAAAACACAAAACCTATTCAATAATTAAAGAATTTGATAGCTTCCTAACTGATATTGGAATTACAAAAAAACAATACATATTACTCCTTCGCTCTTGTATCACTCGACCTATTGTATTGCTCAAAATAAATCCTTGTGATGTGTGGATAAATTAATTTGCAAAATATCCCTCCATTGCAGCAAGAAAACATGAATGCTCAATTTATTTTAGATGTCTATGTCGCAGCATCATATTGTAGCTCCTACATGACAAATATGGATTTCGTAATGACATCTATTGGAAAGTGCAGCAAGAAATTCTCAATTTGATTTTTCCTTGATTAAATTGAGAAAACTTGAATTTCCACATCATCAGAAAACTTGGATGATGTTTACTTGTGTGAGATGGCTTGTGGCACCTAGTTTACTCAGTAAATTTGATTTGGAGGAGTTAGATTTCAGTTAATCATGTGTGATTGCTAATTTCTACCAATCAAGGTCAATTATCTAAGGTTGTTTTCAGTGGAACTAGTTCCAACAATTGGAGGAACTTATGGAGGGTCAAGTTGTGCAGTGGGACTTCAGTAAAACGCAGCAATCATCTTGTTAACTGATCAATCAACCCAAAATAACTAGTGCATGCAGATAATTCGAGTTCCCCGGTCTCTATGGAGATCCCGAGGTAGTGTAACACCATTTGTAGAATAGTCCTAAGTGTACAGGTGTTGCATGCAGTCAGATGATCAACATAAGGAATTGCGTAATTCAACTTGAGGAATTTCCTAAATAACAGAGGCCTAATTCCTCAAGGAACAACGCAAGGAAATATGAGCTAAAGCCAAGGCATAATTTTACTAATTTTGGGTCAGAAGCCTTCAGTGAGAAGAGATATAGTTTGTACACTTCCAGGGTGAAATCAGTTGAGAAAATCAATTGTAATGCATCTATCTTCATTTGATTAATGCAAGAGGCATTGTATTTTTAGCAGATTGAATTCCCCAGATAAAATTATGTCTTGCATGTGTGTTATTTCTTCGTGCATGTATAATTTTTTTTTTTTTTTTTGGATCGTGAATTAATGTCTACAAAGTAGTAGAGTAGGTTTTTGTCTTGTGATTTTGAATAAAACTTCATGAGAATTTGATAATATACAACATAATTTATACATGGTATTAGAGCTGGATTCATGGTAGAGTATAAATTCAAAGTTGTTTTTGAAAGGTTCGATTTTCAAGATTAGTCTTAAAGGTTTTGTTCAGAACTAAGAAGATGGATTTCAATGGAATAAGGCTAGATTATGCCTTGGAAGGAACCTCTAAGTTTGTTGCATGGAAGGATCACATGGAGGCATTATTCGATGATAATGGATTGCTAGAATACATAAAATAAGATGTTTCAAAACCACAAGCATCTGATGCCCAAAACCTTACTCATTCGAATAAAGATGTAACCAAAGCGAGGAGAATCATATTAGAGGGAGTACGAGATCATATTGTTTCAAATCTCTATGGAAAGGAAACTTAGTTCGTGATATGGAAATAACAGATAGAATTGTTCGAGAATAATAGTGACCACGGGAATCTGAGGATCAAGGATAAACCTCAAAGTATTAAGATGAAGAATAATGAAACAATTATGTAGCATTTAATCAGGTTCACACAGTGTCGTGATGAACTTGGCAGGTTCTGTTGGGAGAAATACTGAGAGGGGGGTGAATTAGTATTTAGAGCTTACTCAAAACTTTTACTTTTTCTTTACAGAATTCTATACGCAAATTTAATTAACCCAACTCGTGTATATACGCGGATATCTTTAAGCAAAATTGTGTATGTCCAGAGATCTTATTATGCAGATAATTCTTTACTTAGATCATTGCATCATTCATTCATCAGATGTTTAGTAAGCAGTAAACATGTGCAGTAAGAATAGAATAAATAATCACACTTGAACACCAGGATTTAAGGTGGAAACCCAATTCGGGAGAAAACCACCGTTGTTGTCATCTCTATCTTCAATATTTATTATAAAGAAAACTACTTACAATCTTGTACTGACGCAGACTCATACCAGCACACAGGGACCCACCTGCAGAAGGCTGCAACCTTCTCTCGTTCTCTAGCTACTACTAGAAGGGAGCTCCAACCCCCTGATCTCTTTTACCAGCCTCTCCTGGAAGGGAGCTACTACCCCCTAATCTCGTTTACTAGCCACTCCTGGAAGGGAGCTACTACCCCCTGATCTCATTTACCAGCTACCACTAGAAGGGAGCTACAACCCCCTCACTGAAGGCTTCGACCCTTAGCACCACCATGGACCATGTTTCATCAATTTTCATAGTGGATCCAACAGCTTCCACACAAAAAAACTCGTAGGCCTCTTTTCCTCAGATTTTCAGATTGGACCCACTCCACACATTTAAGCTCAAAGAACATACATCAAAATGAAACTTATAACCCATTCAATTCATTCATTGAATCATCAACCAATCAACCAACCAACCACTGATATTTAATCATAATGAACTAGCAGCATAATCAGTAATCAAACAACTCAGATCTGTATGAAGACATCATTGACAGACAACAGTAATACAGCAAAACAGATTAGAGATTTCCATACACACTTTTACTTTACTGAACCCGGGTATATACGCTCTTTCATTTAGATGAACTTGCGTATATATCTGCAACTATTTCAGGACTAACCTTAGATTCCATACGCACTTTTGATGAAACCAACCCACGTATATACGTGCTTTATATGCCACGAACCTGCATATAGATCTGTAAACATTGCAGGGCTATGCAACTCTTCAGAACAGATAAATAGATCAGATCTTAACCTTCACTCCAGAAAATATTTCGCCTCATCTCAGATTTACACAGATCTAGAAGATACATAGTCATTTTAGGTCAAGAGATCTTCATCCATCATTGTATTCATAGGTGCATTATTTATTCAGATATATTAATGAACTGTAACCCATTCCATGCTGATATACTTCATATTGAAGTATTCATTCAATACCCAAACACATGCACACCCTTTCACTATGATCTTCTTCTCCTTATATAGTTTTATCCTTTACCAATACCATGAGCCAAAACCACACAACTTCAAATAGACAATACAACGCTCAATACTGTGGGCTAATACCAAGGTAATGCCCCTTATTATTATAATTTTGGAGCACAAAATTCATATGCGACTTGGGACGTACTTATCTGCGTACATACGCGACTTGACCTTTACAAACCTACATATACATTGTGACATATTATATTTATCATTTCTCTGACACTCGCTAGAATTCTTTTCTCTTCCACATCTGAACTGATTTGTAGATACATCATTCTTACATCTTTAACACATAGGTTGCTTATCATAGGCAACTCATCAAGTAGGTTTCCATCGAAGACAACTTCATCAAGTAGGTTTCCATCAAGGACAACACATTACATCATATTGCCAACAATCTCCCCCTTTGGACTTGATGGAAACCACGATGGTGTTTGATCACCACAACAGATATATACTTTAAGCATAACCATTATTCAAACACCATGATACTCTCCCCCTTTGACATCAAGGGCAAAGGGTGGATCAAAACCAAAACAAGGTTTCTCTTCCCTTGTAGAGAGATGAGCTCTGTAGATTTGAAGTGCATTAAATTTACCATGCTCCCCCTGAGTTCATGTTGAATCTTTAGACAGATTTTTCAATGAAGTACATGACTCTATAACTCAACCAAGTATGACCATTCCTATCACCAATGACTCATACTTACATCAATTATCCAACCTAGTGGATTTACATATTTGACTCAAGTACCCAACCAAGTGGGTTTACAAATTTTGACTCAACTACCCAATCAAGTGGGTTTACAAACCAGTCCTTACATGACTGAATATGACAATTTTACATCATAGGTCTCAACATAACCTTTTCATCAAATTACATATATGACTTTTTATAACCAAAACCAAAAAGACCTCAAGAGAGAGATCATATTTCAGAACCATCATAATGCCAACAATATATTACTCTCAACAAGGCTAATTCTCCCCCTGAAACTGTGCTCCTATTCTTGAGTTGTCTCACTATTTTTCTTATCAGAAAACATACGCTACTATCTCCAACGAACCTCACGTGTATACGCAGCTTTAGTTCATGAAACTCGCGTATAGAAAGTGAAGTACAGAAAAATTCACAACTCCATCTCCCCTTGAACTTATATCACCTGTACTTGTCTTCTTCACATCATATGCACTATTAGAAATAAACATAACCAGAATTACCAAACCAACCATGGGAATCACCATATATTTCTCCCCCTGTGATGATACATTACTAATTCCTCTAATGCATCTCACATCACTCCTGCAGTCATTATAAGAAGTAAACTTTATAAGTGTATGACTACAATAGGGTCAATATTCCCTATGTTTTTGACTGGGGCTTCTTCTTTTTCCATCTTTGCTGGAAATTCTCCAATTTCTCAGATTTGTTCATCATACTTAATCTGCATTCTTTTTCTACATGCCCATACTTATTACAAGCATAACATCTTATGTGACCAGAAAAGGGAGAATAGGGATCATAATATGTTTTTAGAATCTTTCTTCTATTGCAATCAACTGCTTTATGACCAAAATTTCTGCATGAAAAACAATATCCCTTAAAGAAACCTGAGTACTTGGGATTTTCTATATGTCTTTGACTGAAACAATTTTCTTCTGCACTTGGTTGCAACATTTCCATACTTATGACATATAAAGCATTCAACATTATTAATCAAAGGAGAGAATCGATTGATACTTCTATATTTAGGAGCGAATGATTTCTTTTGAGAATTCATGATTGTCGGTTGTCTTTTTGTCTCTTTAAAAACTTCAGGTTTTGCATTGATATCCTTTGAATATTTAGCTTTATCTTGTGAACTATATTCTCCTTTCATAGTTTCATGAAAACCAAGACCAAATTTAATAGAGGGGGACCTTTGACTACTAAGATTATTATCCAGAATCTTAGTACTATCTTGAAACCTCAAGAATTTATCCTTTTCTTCTAATTTACCTTTTAAAATGTTTACCTCAACCTCCAATTTTTGGCATTGCTTCTTCATACTTTCTTCGACCCTTCTTCCTTATTCTACTTGTTCATTAAATTTTAGAATCTCTTCTTTCAACCCATTTTCATGTTCTTTAAATGATTGTAGAAGTTCTTCATTCTTCTTATTTGATGTTTCTAGATCTTCTTTGAGCGAGATGATTTCTGCTTCAAGTCCTTCTTCTTCAAATGATTGTAGAAGTTCTTCATTCTTCTTATTTGATGTTTCGAGATCTGCTTTGAGCAAGATGATTTCCGCTTCAATTCCTTCTTCTTCAAATGATTGTAGAAGTTCTTCATTCTTCTTATTTGATGTTTCAGGATCTGCTTTGAGAGAGATGATTTATGCTTCAAGTCCTTCACTGTGATTGGTTACTTCATCGTACAGCCTTTGATACTTGTTTATCTATCCATTCATTCTAGAGATCATATCTTTGTAGATAGATTCCCTCTCATTAAATAATCTTTGTTGAGATTCAACTTTAATCTTGAGATTTGCAATTACTGCTTCTAGATCCATAACATTACTTTCACTTTGGTTTTCACTATCTTCACCATTGCATGCACAAGAAAGTGAATCACAAGAACAACAATCAATACCTATTTCATCTTCTTCATGTTCTGCTGTACATGTTTTCTGAGATATCTTCTTTCTTTGAGTAGCCTTCTTCCTTTGTGACGGATCTCCTTTAAGCAATCAAGCTCTTTCAGAAGGACCTACTCTGATACCAATTGTTGGGAAAAATGCTGAGAGGGGGGGGGGGTGAATCAGTGTTTAGAGATTAATTAAAACTTTTACTTTTTTTTACAGAATTCTATACACGACTTTAATTAACCCAACTCGTGTATATACGCGGATATCTTTAATCAAACTTGCGTATGTCCATCGATCTTATTATGCAGATAATTATTTACTTAGATCGTTGCATCATTCATTCATCAGATGTTTAGTAAGCAGTAAACATGTGCAGTAAGAATAGAATAAATAATCAGACATAAGAAACACACATGAACACCAGGATTTAAGGTGGAAACCCAATTCAGGAGAAAACCATCGCTGCTATCATCTTTGTATTCAATATTTATTACAAATAAAATTGCTTAAAATCTTGTAATAGTGAAGACTCATACCAGCACGTAGGCACCCACCTGCAGAAGGCTGCAACCTTCTCTCATTCTCCAGCTACTACTGGAAGGGAGCTCCAACCCCCTGATCTCGTTTACCAGCCTCTCCTGGAAGGGAGCTACTACCCCCTGATCTCGTTTACCAGCCACTCCTGGAAGGGAGCTACTGCCCCCTAATCTCATTTACCAGCTACCACTAGAAGGGAGCTACAACCCCCTCACTTAAAGCTTCGACCCTCAGCACCACCATGGACCACGTTTCATCAATTTTCATACTAGATCCAATAGCTTCCACACAACACAACTTGTAGGCCTCTTTTCATCAGATTTTCAAACTGGACCTACTCCACACATTTAAGCTCAAAGAAAATACATCAAACTGAAACTTATAACCCATTCAATTCATTCATCGAATCATCAACCAATCAACCAACCAACCACTGTTCTTTAATCATAATGAACTAGTAGCATAATCAGTAATCAAACAACTCATATCTGTATGAAGACATCATTGACAGACAACAGTAATACAGCAAAAAAGATCAGAAATTTCCTTTGGCACACTTCAAAAAAACCCTAGATTCCATACGCACTTTTACTTTACTGAACCCGCGTATATACGTGCTTTCACAGAGACGAACTTGCGTATATATCTGCAACTATTTCAGGACTAACCTTAGATTCCATACGCGCTTTCTCTACCATGAACCTACGTATAGATCTGTACACATTGCAGGGCTATGCAACTCTTAAGATTAGATAAATATCTCAGATCTTACCCTTCACTCCATAAAATATTTTGCCTCATCTCAGATCTAAACATTCCATAAACAGATCTAGAAGATACATAGTCATTTCAGGTCAAGAGATCTTCATCCATCATTGTATTCATAGGTGCATTATTTATTAAGATCTATTAATGAACTGTAACCCATTCCATGTAGATATACTTCAGAGTGAAGTAATCATTCAATACCTAGACACATGCACACCCTTTCACTATGATCCTCTTCTCCTTATATATTTTTAGCCTTTACCAATACCATGAGCCAAAACCACACAACTTCAAATAGACAATACAATGCTCAATAATGTGGGCTAATATCATGGTAATGCCCCTTGGTATTATAATTTTGGAGTGCAAAAGGCATGCGCGACTTGGGACGTACTTATCCGCATACATACGCGACTTGACCTTTACAAACCTGCATATACATTGTGACATATTGTATTTATCATTTCTCTGACACTTTCTAGAATTCTTTTCTCTGTCACATCTGAACTGATCTGTAGATACATCATTCTTACATCTTTAACACATAAGTTTCATATCATAGGCAACTCATCAAGTAGGTTTCCATCAAGGACAAATTCATCAAGTATGTTTCCATCAAGGACAACACATTACATAATATTGCCAATAGGTTTGGTGTTAATGTGCCTGAAGAATACTTGGTAAGCCTAACCCTTTTGGGCCTTCCCAATAGCTGGTAGAACTATCAAGATTCAGTGAATGTGAGGGAGAAACTACCGAATTGGGAGCACCTATGCTCTGATTTGGTACAAGAGGAAATAAGGTGGAATATAGAGATGGGACTTCATCCAAGGGAAAGGATGAATAAAAATTTACATTGGATGGAAAGGAAAACAAGGGAAAAGGGAAGAAATACCAATCCAAACCATAATCAATTCAAGGGCGAAAGAAGAAATATTTTTCAAAAATCAAATGCTTCCATAGTCATGAATTCGCGCACTATGCCACAAATTTTTCACACAATAAGACAAGCAATAAGACCTCAGGAGGACTAGAAGGAGAAGCCTTGGCTTCATAGTTAGAGCTTAATGTTACCCTTAGTGCATGAATGGCCAACACAATGATGGGGAGCATGTGGTACTTGGACTCAGATGTGTCATTCGAGATGACGAAGAATATAGACGTTTTCATGAACTGGAGGAGAAATAGTTGTAGATGTACATTGAGATGGGGGGAGACAGAAGGTGACAGCGAGGCCACCCATGGCCCCAGTTCACCTTGGTCCCAACTATAAATTTGTGTGTAAATGCATCCAAGTTTCTTTTCCAGAGTCCTCAAGTCTGGAAATCTCACAGCATTCCCTTATTCTACGCTAGCAATTTTAAACAAACAAGTCTGGTTTATTTTTAATATCTCAATTCAGAGAATTGAGATATTAATTCCACATTCCTCTATAACTACAACCCAATAGTCCATCTTCACATGGTTCTGCTGGCGGAGGTGTCATCTCTATTCTATGGTTCAAACCATAATAATACCATCTCTTTACATGCGCACTGTGATATCTCAATGTCTATACTATATGTGATTCGTTCATTCAATTAACCCGACATCCGTAAGGATTGACCGCCAAATATATATGATTAACCTTTTCATATAACCCTTTGACTCTAGGCCCCACATATATGATAAACAGTCCAATCAAATTCACACGTCGTACTTTAGTTAACCTTCGCACATCTTCCTCATACAACCGTCGTCTGATGGCTCCCCTCCAGATCGACGGCACTCAACAATATCGTGCGGCCTCCTTGGTCGATCATTAACGTGCGATGGCGCGCAGTGATGGTGGTTTTGGAACTTCGCCAGATGCCACCTGTCGACTGTTCTATGGAATCGCTCGCGATTCTCAAATACCACTTTTGCTGCAAACGTGGTGCGATAAAAACTGCTTCCAGCCTTAAACTATGTTCATTGTTCATCAGCAAGGTTTCGCTCCTTCTTCACACTAGGTTCCGCCTATTCAAATTAATGTAGTTCAAATGCACCTATGCTCCTCATTATACAGTGCTCGTCCGATGAACACCATTATCGTTATTCGTGGATTAAAGATATGCCTCTGTTGTGGCATACACTCATGGCTCTATCACTCCCCTGTCAATAGTGTCGACAATATTTACATCGATTCCTCTAACTGTATACAGAGGACCATTAATCCCATCACCGGGTTCTTAATTATCATGGATTTCGCTTATCCTCCATCAGGATGCATGCATATGTTCACACAGAACTTATTCAAGCAAATCAGATATACATTCACACATAAATTAAATCCACAAGGCACAAATATACTGAAACATTTCTTATTTACACAATGGATTGAATTACAACCACTGGTTGGCCAGATCTTCAATCTGATGGCCTTCTTCCCCTATGCAGCTCTCTATAGGTACAGGCAGGTCTAGGTGCAGGCTCATGCAGGTCTGTGCAGCGCTCCCGACTCTATCACAGAGGTTTATTTTTATACATATTGGAAATCAATCGATTCACTTCCTTGATGACTCTTGGACTCCTAAAGCTAGCCTAACCATCTCTTTAGGTGCCCATCGATCATTCGGGCAGTTACAATATTAACCCTTCAAATTAACTAAAATAACTCAACTATGAATATTTACATAGGGAAACAAAACATGAGACCCCCCTTTAGGTTTATTTATGTACCAAAAGTGTCTTGGGCCTAATGCCCCTGCATCAAACTCCCCAGGTTCAAATGATTCATGATCTCCTGATCATGTGCTTTATTTTTATCTGCCTGGATCCCGTACTTTGTTCTACAACTGGTTATTTGTTGCAGCATTCTTCTTTCGCATTCCTCCTGGCTTCAATATTTTGGTCTGCATCTTTGCACTTGCTATGCCCTTACAGTCTGTGACTATCTTGCTCTTGCTACTGCTGATTCTTAGCTTTCTTGCTGCTGTCCTTTTCTAAGGCATCTTCTGCATCAGGTTCCTTATCAATTCAATTTCTCTGTCTAATCTTTCCTATGAATGCAGGATGCTTTCTTCTGTTTGCTGCATTCTTATCTCTTCAGTTCTTACTTCTTCCCTATTCACCACCCAATCATCCATACCCTCTCTGCAACAGTAAAACTTTTTCTCCTCTTCTGGCAACACTTCAGTTTGTTGCTTCAGCACTCTCTCCAACAACACTCCAAGCTGTTGCTCTGGCATTTCACCTTATTTTCTGAATATCTTCAACAAACATTCTCGCCATCTCCTTTGGCCAAACAAATCTTCTCCATGATGCAACTCAAGTTCAGCATCTTCTTCTTCTGCCTTGGAAATCTTCCGCAATTTCCTTCCTTCTTCTTGATTTCCTCCATAAATCAAATCAAGTTCTCTAGCCACTGTATCTTCATCTTCTGTCAGAGTGAAACTCTGGTTCTCCACTGCTGTAGTAGCCCCAACAGTCTGTCATACAGTATTCTCTTTAATCTTCCCTTGGCTATTTGAACAAGCCAATTCTTTTCTGCTACCAATAGAAAAAATCGTTTCCTGCATATGAGACATGGTTGTCTCATCTTCATTCAACTACTCATCCTCGTTCTGCAACAGCTCTTCTTCTTCTAAGACAGCTCCAAGTGATGGATTGTCTTCTGCTTTGCCTGCCAACACAACCACTTCATCAGTTCCAAAACCCCAAGACCCAATGGTCCCTACTGATGATTCAATCAGCAATTCTTTTCTATCTTCATCCCATTGTGTCTTCACATTTTGCAACCCCCAATTCTGAAATTGAGGTCTTCTCTCTTGTGTGGAATCCTTCTGATTCAGCATACTCTCTAGCAGCTTAATTTCTCCATTCCATGGTTTAAAGTCTTCTACAGAATTCTGCTTCTCTGTCAATTGACTGCCCCATGCTGTCAAATTATCTCCGTCATGAACAAGATCTGCATTCATCAAATATTTGTTAAAACAAAGTCTACAAGGCCTCAGAGCCTTTCCTTCTTCTGTCAACATCTCAGTATGCTGTCCCAACTGTCTCTTCTTCTCAATCAGCACATCATAATGCTAATTCCAATTCTTCAAACATTTCTTGAGACTGTTAGCTAGTCTCTCTTCTGCACCATCCTCTTCAAGGATGTCTTTCTGCTCTAGTTCATAAGAAGGAACTTTCTCATCCATCTCTACCCTTACAATCTGAACACTTTCTCTATGTGGTTCTGTTCTCTACTCATGCCACAATCTTCGCATCTCACCATAATCTTCTCTATCTTCTACTGTCACTATCTCCTCAGTCTTCATCAGAATAAAATCTTGATTTCCCATCTCTACAAAGATTCCAGCTATCTGTCCATCATTCTCCACATGGCCATTTAACAAAAGCAGCCTGTCATTATCAACATTAATGATAAACTCATCATCAACCCCATTGAAACAATCTCTTCTACCAAATAAGGAATTAATGAATTCCTTTTGTTGCAGTAGTTCAATCTGTTCTTCATCTGAAAGATACTCATCATACTTTACTTGGTAACAGTCAACTTCATCTGTCACATTTTCATCATGTGAACTGCCTTCATTAACACCTGCATTCACACACAACTTGTCAGTTGTAAAAACATAAGACCTCATGGTCTCAATTGGTGATTTGGTCACCAAATCTTTCTGTTGTTCCAATTCTTCTATATTTTCCAGAGATTCTTCAATGGTCTCTTCTTCAGAGTCCTCAAGCTGTTCAACCTCCAGCTTCTAGCCAATATCACAAACTAAATCTCTTCTTCTTCCAATATGTTGGAAAGCAGAATCTTTCTCCAACTGTGCATGGACATCCTCAAAACATGTAGTTGTCCCAATTTCTTCCTCAATGACAACATCAACAGTTTTTTTTCTTTCACCTGCTGTTCCTGCAAACATACAAAATATGTCAGATGTAAGGCTCTTGGACCCCTGGGTCCCACTTGAAGCTTCAGTCTCCAATTCCTTCTCCAAATACTCAATCACTCTGAGTATTTCTTTCTTCTTCTGAGCATTCAACATCTGTTCCTTCTTCCTTTGTAGCCTCTGCCACTTTATCTTCTTCTTCATGAGCCAACCAACTCTCTAGCTTTCTTCTATCCTTCTCTTTAGTTCGTTGAACTCTTCCTTGATCTCAGCAAATTCTTTCCAATATTCTTCATCTGTGAGTCTCTTCCTCATGCCATTTTCTTTGGCATCTTCACTCACTCTTCTGCTGTGGCTTCTATCAGAACCTCTGCAATCTCTGCTATGGCTCTCAGTATCCATTCTCTTCTCTAGGAGTTCTTCACTCACAAGCTACACCAAGCCTCTGCAACAACAAGCTCTCTTGCTGCAACTTACCTCACCAAGCTTCTCTCCTGAGCTCCGGATTTTGGCAAGTATTGGTCCCCTCTCTTTGGAACCTTCTAAGCACTCTCTTCTGCTCTCTAGGCTTCACTCTACAACTTTATCAAGAACACCCCCTTTTTTTTCTTTCATCCAACCTCAGTTTGGAATTATTTCAGGTTCTGCCATACTCTTTCTACACTCAGAATCCCTTGCTGGACTCTTCTATCACTGCTCTCAAAGCTTGTGATCTGCTTCTGATGAGATTCTTTCCTCAATTGCTTGCACCCTGTATTCTGCAAACAAATCCTTCCAACCCGAGTTCAAATAAGGCTCATCATCTTACCTCTCAAGATCCCTGACTGATCTTGCTTCTCCTTTCCCACCTGCACTGCATCTACCTGCTGCAATCTTCAAGACACTCTATCTTCAACTCCAGATTCTGTAAATCTGAGTTATCAACTTTCACTACATGTCAATTCAAATCTGCAATTTTCTGTTAAACAGATTTAAACTTCAAAATTTCTTTTCCTGTTCAGTACATGTGCCTTTCCAAAATAAACTTTTCAATGAGCTAACTAAATTCTAGCTCTGATACCACTTGACAACGAGGCCACCCATGGCCCTGGTTCACCTTGTTCCCAATTGTAAATCTGTGTGTAAATGCATCCAAGTTTCTTTTCCATAGTCCTCAAGTCTGGCAATCTCACAGCATTCCCTTATTCTACGCTATCAATTTTAAACAAACAAGTCTGGTTTATTTTTAATATCTCAGTTCAGAGAATTGAGATATTAATTCCACATTCCTCCATAACTACAACCCAATAGTCCATCTTCACATGATTCTGCTGGCAGAGGTGTCATCTCTATTCTATGGTTCAAACCATAATAATACCATCTCTTTACATGCGCACTGTGATATCTCAATGTCTATACTATATGCGATTCGTTCATACAATTAACCCGACATCCGTAAGGATTGACCACCAAATATATATGATTAACCTTGTCATATAACCCTTTGACTCTGGGCCCCACGTATATGATCAACAGTCCAATCAAATTCACGCGTCGTACTTTAGTTAACCTTCGCGCATCTTCCTCATACGACCGTCGTCCGATGGCTCCCCTCCAGATCGACAGCGCTCAACAATATTGTGCGGCCTCCTTGGTCGATCGTTAACGTGCGATGGCGCGCAGTGATGGCGGTTTTGGAACTTTGCCCGATGCCACGTGTCGACTGTTCTATGGAATCGCTCGCGATTCTCAAATACCACTTTCGCTGCAAAGGTGGTGCGATAAAAACCGCTTCCAGCCTTAAACCGCGTTCACTGTTCATCTGCAAGGTTCCGCTCCTTCTTCACACCAGGTTCTGCCTATTAAAATTAACGTAGTTCAAATGCGCCTTCGCTCCTCGTTATATAGTGCTCATCCGATGAACACCACTATCGTTATGCGTGGATTAAAGTTATGCCTCTGTTGTGGCATACACTCACGGCTCTATCACTACCCTGTCAATAGTGTCGACAATATTTACATCGATTCTTCTAACTGTATACAGAGCACCATTAATCCCATCACCGGGTTCTTAATTATCACGGATTTCGATTATCCTCCATCAGGATGCATGCATATGTTCACACAGAACTTATTCAAGAAAAGCAGATATACATTCACACATAAATTAAATCCACAAGGCACAAATATACCGAAACATTTCTTATTTACACAATGGATTGAATTACAACCACTGGCTGGCCACTGGCAGGTATAGGCAGGTCTAGGTGCAGGCTCGTGCAGGTCCGTGCAGCACTCCCGACTCTATCACAGAGGTTTATTTTTATGCATATTGGAAATCAATCGATTCACTTCCTTGATGACTCTTGGACTCCTAAAGCTAGCCTAACTATCTCTTCAAGTGCCCATTAATCATTCGGGCAGTTACAATATTAACCCTTCAAATTAACTAAAATAACTCAACTATGAATATTTACATGGGGAAACAAAACATGAGACCCCCCTTTAAGTTTATTTATGTACAAAAAGTGTCTTGGGCTTAATGCCCCTGCATCAGAAGGTATAGCGTGACCGGGGTTGATACCATCACCTTTCAAGGGAGTTATGCTCCGCACTCAAGCTGAAGGATTTCATGTTCGTTCTAGGCCCAAAGAAACATCTCATCTCTATTTTAGTTTTGGAAGACCTTTGTTATTATGTGATCTTCAACAAAGGAAAGGATTTCTTGAGATACATATCCACAAGATATATGAAGCAGATCGCGGTTCATGTGAACAATTTGTACAAGATAGATGTGGAATATTATGTTGCATTGAGCATAAATGCGAAGAAGGTGAAAATCTGTGATGTTGGTGAAATTTGGCATAGAAGACTTGGAAATTTTCATCATGGCACTTTGAATATCATGCAGTATATAACCACATGCCTCCCCAAAGTATAACTTGAGCAACGAGATGTATGTGAAGGATGTACTTTTGTGAAGTACACAAAATCCACTTTCCATGATCGGACAACAAAGAACATGCGGTCCTGGAAAGGACCTACTCTTATTTTTTTGGACCTTTCTCGATATCATCCACTACCAAGAAAAAATATTTTGTCATTTTTATTGATTACTTCTCACAGAAGTGCTAGATATTCTTCATGTGGAAGAAGGAGGATACATTCTCCAAGTTTGTAGAGTTCAAGGTATTGGTTGAGAAAGAAGCGGGAAATAAGGTGAAGTCTCTGAGGAGAAATAGTGGAGGTGAGTACATGTTGAATGATTTTAAAAATTTATGTGAAAAATAATTCATTTGACGAGAGTTGAAAATAGACCACAACCCACAATAGAACTAGGTGGTTGAGAGAAAGAACCATAGCTTTGTGGGAGCAGCAAGGGAGATGTTTCATGACCAAGGCATACCCCTAAAATTATGGGCCAAAGCATGCAAAACAACAATCTATTTGCAGAACTAGATTCCTCATCGGATTTTGGGCATTATTACACCGAAGGATGATTTCTCGAGAAGAAATTCGGATGTATCAGACTTTAGGATTTTTGGAGCCTCTATCTACTACTATGTCTCCAAATATGCAAGGAATAATTTCGAGTGGAAGAAAGAGTTGAGGGTATTTGTGGCTTATACAGAAACTCCCCAAAACTATCATTTTTACTTTCCATCCCTTAGAATTACAATTGTGCGAAGGGATGTAAAATTTGATAAGGAGAATGTGATGCAGTGCTCTCTTGAGAGGAAGCTTTAGATCCCACCATAATAGGAGCTTTTAAATCTAAAGGATGAACCTCTAGAAGTTTTGTAGCAAGGATAAATTGAGGAGAAGAGAGTGGAGACAAACACTGAATAAAAACCACCCAGAGAAGGTAGAAAAAGAACTAGGGAAGCCGGGAGACATGTGTAGGATTCCAGGGAGAATGTGTGTGCTCCTTCAAATCAATGTAAGCAAAGAAGGTCACTATATTAGTACACTGGCTACATAACTCTAATGATTGAGCTTATAGAGACTAAGCCATCCTCTTTTTAGGAAGTAGTAGAGAAACATGTATGGGTTGATTCAATGGTGGAGGACTATGAATCCATTATAAGGAACAGTGTTTGGTAAGTGGTCCCAAGACCAATAGTCAAATCAGTTGTGGGTTCAAGATGGATCTTCAAGGTAAATCAAACAACAAACGAAATCATAGAAAAGTACAAGGCTATATTGTGGCCAAGGGGTACTCTCGGGTTGAAGGGATTGAATATGAGGAGACCTTTTCTCCTGTAGCAAGGTACTCATCCATTAGATCAATTCTTTCTCTGGCTGCACAAATGGGGTGGAAGATCCACCATATGGATGTGAAAAAAAAATTCCTCAATGGATTTATTGAGGAGGGGGTGTATATCAAGCAACTAGATGGCTTCAAGACTTTTGATCAAGAGTATCATGTGTGCAGACTCTAGAAAGCACCTTGTGCTTGGTACACTAGGATCAATAGTTATCTCACCGGTCTAGGATTCACCAAAAGTGAAGCGGATGCAAATCTCTACCATATCTTTGTAAAGGTAAATTGTTGATTATTTTCTTATATGTTAATGATTTTATTTTAACTGATGATGAGAAGTTGATCACATATTGTAAGGAGGACCTTGCAAGAGAGTTTTAAATGAAGGACATGGGTCTCATGCACTACTTCCTCAGATTAGAAGTGGCGAAAGGAGATGGGGAATTGTTTGTATCTTAGGACAAGTATACCAACAAGATACTTCAAAGGTCCTGCATGGACAATTTCAAACCCATGGAGACACCTCTACCGACCAACTGGAGGAAAGAGGATACCACTTTAGGTGAGGAACTAGATGCTAATGTTTACCAGCAATGGGTGGGTTCACTAATGTATCATGTGAACCCACAACCTCATATATGCTATGGAATCAACCAGTTAAACCAAGCCATTATTTGGTTGACCAAATTATTTTGGAGGGAAGCTAAGCATGTTGTACAGTACCTCAGAGGCACTACCAAGTTTGGACTATGGTACATATGAATAGAGGGAGTGAAGTTGCATGGCTTCACAGATGAAAATTGGACAGGGAGTCCATTAGACTAAAAGAGTACATCATGTGGTATTTTCAATGTTGGTTCCATAGCGGTTTCTTGGTACAACAAGAAGGAAATATCTATGGCACTCAACTCGGTAGAAGAAGAATACATGGTTGGCAGTCAAGTAGCATGTGAGGTGATATGAATGAGAAAGATACTCTTTGGATTGTTTGGTCAGGTGATGGATCCAATTGTGACCTACTGTGATAATCATATTTGCATCAAGATCTCTCATAATCTTGGTTTTCACGATCGATCCAAGAATATAGATATCTAGTATAACCGTTTATAGGATTGTGTACAGAGGCAAATAATCTTGTTGCAGTACATTCTGAAAGAGGAACAAGATTCACACATTTTGACAAAGGCCTTATCAAGAGGGAAGTTCGAGTTTCATAGGTGTAGGATAGGAGAGGTTGATAATCCCTTTCTTGTTGAGAGGGAGTTTTGAAAAATGCAACAAGAAATTATCAATTTGATTTTTCCTTGATTAAATTGAGAAAAATCAAATTTCCACATCACCAAAAGACATGGATGATGTTAAATAATGTGACATGGTTTGTGTCACCCATTTTACTCAATAAATTTGAGTTGGAGGAGTTAGAGTTCAGTTAATCATGTGTGTTTTCTAATTAATAGCAATCAAGGTCAGTTATCTAAGGTTTTTTTCAATTGAACTAGTTCCAACTGTTGGAGGAACTAGTGGAGGGTCATGTTGTGCAGTGGGACTTCATTCAAACTCAGTGGTCATCCAGTTAACTAATCAATCAACCCAAAATAACTAGTGCATGTGAAGATTTTTTGTTCCACAGGCTTGGTCGAGGTTCCAAGGCAGTGTAACATCAGTTGTAGACTAGTCTTGAGTGTACATGTGTTGCATGTAGCCAGAATATCAGCCTAAGGAATTGCAATTTCAATTTGAGGAATTTCCTAAATAATAGGGGGTTAATTCCTCAAGGAATGACACAAGGAAATATGATATCAAGCCAAGGCATAAATGGACTAATTTTGGGTCAGATTCCTTTAGTGAGCAGAAATATAGGTTGTGCACTTGCAGGGTGAGCTCATATGAGCAAAGAAATTGTAATACATCTCTATTCATTTGATTAATGCAAGAGGCATTGGGTTTTTTAGCATATGTATTTCCCCAGATAAAAATACTTGCTACATGTGTGTTATTTCTTCATGCATGTATGAATTTTTTTTCTAGATTATGAATTAATGTTCATAGAGAAGTAGAGTAGGTTTGTGTCTTATGATTTCGAATAAAACTTTATAAGAAGTTTCAAATCTACAACATAATTTCCACAACATCTAATTTCAAAATAATATGATAAAATTTGTTATGCAATCAAGATGACAAGGTTTAAACTATTCACAAACTTGGAAATACGTTCTTAAATATGAAACAAATGTAAAGCTGATAAGCGGTGCATATTATTCTTTCATTGTATCTTTTCTCATCATTCAGAAAAACAATTTTCATTAACACGTCTCTCGCTAAAAAAAAACATACATACTAAAAATACCTATTCCCTTACAACAAGAACATGATAACTCTAAATACATTGTGTGCATGTCAATATTTGATAAGTATGTCGCACACACCGTTGAAATTAAGAACAAAATTCTAGCGGAATATGTTTCTTCCTATCCACCATTAAAAAACACAATTAGGAAAAAAATGTCCAATTTTCATACAATACATCTGGTACAATGAACAAAGAATCCTGAAGACCATTATGCAAAAGCATTATGCTCAATATTCCATACAAAGAATATGAGTGCAGATTAAAAAAAGGATAATCAACCATGAGATAAAGTATACTTGTCCCAAAATAAATAAAAAAATTTGCTACTAAAAATCATTCTTCCATTCAATCTTACCATGGGGAGACATAAGTTTTTCTTCCACTACAATTGCAGAAAAAACGAGGAAATTTGTGTGCTTCATTTTCCATTCGACCATGACATAACTGCTTCTCCTGTTGAAAAATATGATATTAAGCATGACCTAATAGAAAAAATAAAACATAGAGAAATAAAAATCAGATACACAAATACCAATAAATATGTTAAACATCCCTTTGTTTTAACCACAATAGCATACCATGAAATTAGAAGAAAACTAAATGAATAGCAACAATCAATAACAAAACAAATAATATTATGGAAAAAAAAAAGCAATCAATTTATCATGTTTTATGTGTTTATTACAAGAGGTGTGGGAGTAGGAAAAACATTGACTGCACAATAACTTTATCATACATTAATGTGATACTATAACAAAGACTTGGAAAGTTACCCATTAAAAAATAGGCATCATACTATGTTGGAAAATTTTCATACATTACAAACAATGTCACATTCAATTCAACCTTGCATTAGTTTCACCATGCAACATGATGTCATTGACTTCTAACACACATGATATATTTACCAAAGAGTATGAAAAACTTACACTCTTGCTAATACATGAAGCATCACAAGTCAAATTTCGGCTACTATACAACATTGACAAAGAACTCTGTTAAATAATGCATACTTGAGTCACGCCATTCAGAAACCTTAACATAATACTATGTAGTGACCTATGAGAAGCACAACTTATGCATTATCATTGGATATTTTAACATACAATCCTAAAACAACTATTGCTCCTTACAACTTATGGAAAAACAATTTCAAACTCTATGAGCTAAAACAAGTGATGCAATAGGAAAACAAAGAGTTTGTGTCCGTCCTAAACAAACTTAGAACTTTTTCACATACCAATGATGATCTTAGGTTTTTAAACAAACATTGGTACGGATGCCTACCAAATGATCCAACATTTCCATATCTATTCCAGTTAAATAACAACATACAAGAACATAATGAAAAAATGTTATCTCTCATCAATATAGAAACAATCACATTAAATGCACATGATCAAGGAACAAAACAATAAAAGAAAATTTCCATAGAAACATGAGGAAGAAATTTCTAGCCACCATTGTGCTCAAAGAAAACATGTTTTTTGAATTGATCGGCAACAATTATGACATATAATATGGCTTGTTAAATGGAGTTGAAGGAATTTTTAGAGCATCGACGACACTCGAAAATGGTGTCATCTGGATTGAATTTTCCAATCCAAAAATTGGCAGTATACAATGAAAAAAATGCACCACTTGTTCATATATGGAAAAATGCCTAATTGTTTACATATTATAAGATTTTATGGGAATTTTGAGTCAAACAACAATTGTTTCACAAGAGAATAATTCCCTGTTCAATTGGCATGTGCACGAACCATACATCGATCACAATGATTGACAATGGGTGAATTGGATTTTGACACAAAAGGAGTCAAGCAACATGGATTTGTTTACATTTCCATTTCTCATGTCAAAGATATTAAATATTTGTATATACTAAAAAAATTACAAAAAATTGACTTTTCTCTCCTTGACAAAGTTTCTATAGAACTACAAAGACTTACAAAAAATGCATCTTATCAAATCGAATACAGTATATATATTCAATTCAAATAATCTAATATTTAAAAATATTGTCATTGAACGCATGTAACTTCTCATTGCATTTTGAAGATATTTTTGTTGATTATGACCTAATGAAGGCAAACATCCTCTATTTATAAGAAAAGAAAAGAAATTCACCTCCACCAAATCCAATGTTTGCAAAAAAACATGGCTACATACAACTATTCCATCTGCATGGTATTTTTACATATTAGAAAAAAATATATCACAATTGACAACCAATTCATTTGTAACATCCCTAATGAAAATTCCATGTAATAAAGTAAAAATAATAACCACAATTGATGGGACACTTATTCCAAGCAGAACGTTGGGAAAAACATCCTAGTGGGTGTTCATTTGTTTATTATGGCTAAGGAAATTGCCAAAGGAAAGGAATTTGAAAAGGAAAAATGGAATATTTGGCACATTTCTTTATGAAAATAATGGAAACTAGGAGAAAAGGGGTATGAAAGGTCAGAGGTTGCATGTGAGGAGTAAAATGAAGGAAAATAATGGAAAATGAAAAAAAAAGAGTCATCCTCCATAAAAAGGCTTATGAGGATCAATTGGTACCTTTTTTCAGTGCATTTTTTGGAGCTCCCCCATTATTCTCTTTCACTCTTGGACACTTCGATTTTCTCGAGAATTTTGTAGAAATTTGCCGAATAATGATTAATTATCCACCGAGACTATCTTGATCACATACAATTCGAATTTATATGCAACACATAATCTCTTCCACTCAGATCATCAAACATGTGGAAATAAAATCAAGCGATAACACATCAAATCATCATACACATTAACACAGTATGTATGGGGAAAGCTTATAGCTGAAAACCCCGCAGCTATTGGGTATATTATAATGGAGAAATCAAGTAACAAACTCAGTACAATACTCCTCACAAGTACTCAGTACTTTCTCATACAGTTACTCACAATCTAGCTCAGTTTTGAACAGGTTACTGGTTCAAAACTCACCGCCAATTGCCTTGCCTCTATTGCGTGTTTCAATGCTATGGGATGGCCTCTTTATATCGATAAACCACCAGCCTGAACTGCGCAATCCTCATGGGCTTACTCCACCTATCTGTGTTGCAAATAGCAACAGTATAGTCACAACTGATAGCTAACTCCACCCTTTCATCTACCTCTTTCACTGGTCTCCACTGAACTGATCATACACTGTAGTGAACTGATGTGTTCTTGAGTTGAATAATGAGTTACTAATTAATGAATTAAATATTATTTAATTCACTCCACTCATAACTAATTGATTAGCTAGTTAAACTAATCTCAATCAGTTCAACTAAAATAAACAGAACACAACTCCACTATCTGTCTCATTAACTCCTCCAAACTTCTGCCACTGAAGTCCAACCGAAGTCAACCATGCATGATGCCATCAAACCCTTGGGAACCACGTGATTCCTCTGTCAGATGCATGAGCCACTTCTGTAGCTCGAACTGAAGTGCTCCAAGAGAGTAAACTGCTGTTTATAGTCTAAATATTATTAAGGGTAAATAATATTTGACTTCCCTGTTTTAAGGAGAGGCAGTCTAAAAATAGACTTCGACCTCTTTGACCTAAAAAATAGAGTCTCATCTATTTTTACCAACATGACACATACTTTAAGAATCTCAAACTGGAATTCCCGAACCATGCTCCATATGTCTAAAAATAGACATAGTCTAAAAATAGATTTTGCGCCAGAATTTGCCTGCGGGCCCACTTAGTGAAGGCGACTTCATTTCACTAAGCTCCATCATCTTGCTGCATTTTCAACACTCCCTCTAAGCAAGATATGGATTATCTGCAACCCCTATCCTGCCTCTGTGGAATTCGAACTTGCTCCTGGTGAGCGCCTTCGTCAGGATGTCGGCATCCCGATCCTCCGTGGGAACATATGAAAGCATCATGATTCTCCACTGAACACAATCTCTGATATGATGGTACCTGATGTCGATGTGTTTGGACCTATCATGAAATACTGGATTAGCCGAGAGCTTGATGCAGCTCTGGTTATCACAGTAGATCACTGTAGGCTCCAAATGCAACCTGAACAAACCTGTGAGGATCTTCCTCATCCAAATAGCCTCGCATGCAACCAAACTTGCTGCCATGTACTCGGCCTCTGCTGAACTGAATGCCACGGATCTCTGCTTCCTGCTGTACCAAGAAACTGCTGTCGACCCAATGCTGAAAACTCCTCCAGAAGTGCTCTTCCGGTCCGTTGGACTCCCTGCCCAATCTGCATCAGTGAAGCCAGAAAGCTTCGCTCCATCCTCCTGTCTGTACCATAGACCATATCCCGATGTGCCTCTAATATAGCGCAATACATGCTTGTCTGCCTTCCAAAAGAGCTTGGTAGGCTTAACCATAGCTTGCGAAAGTTGGTTAACTGCATAGCATATATCGGGTCGTGTATTGACCAGATACATAAGCGATCCCACCAACTGTCGATAGACAGTGGCATCCACTACCTCCGCTGAAGTAGCATCCTCCTTCCTCCAACCACCAGGAAGAGGAGTGTCAATAGGCTTGCAGCTTTGCATGTTGAACCTCTCCAGAATCTCCCGGGCATACTTGCCCTGAGAAACAAACAGTCCTCCGCTGCGCTGCCAAATCTCCAATCCCAGGAAATAATGAAGGATGCCCAGGTCCTTCATCTCAAACTCTCGTGCAAGATCCTCCTTGCATGAAAGTATCAACCGCTCATCACCCGTCAAAATCAGATCATCTACATACAGTACGATGATCAACAGCTTCCCCTCCACCACAATCTGGTACAGGTTAGGATCTGCCTCACTCTGGAGAATCCAAGCCCGGTGAAATAGCTGTCTATGCGAGTGTACCAAGCACAAGGTGCTTGCCTTAGCCCGTACAGTGCTCTCTTGAGTCGGCACACATGCGACTCACTGCTAAAGATCTCGAAACCTTCAAGCTGCTCTATGTACACCTCCTCCTCAATGACTCCGTTGAGGAACGCAGTCTTCACATCCATCTAATGGATGTGCCATCCCATCTGCGCTGAGAGAGCAAGGATCGTCCATATGGAAGAGTACCTTGCGACAGGTGCAAAGGTCTCCTCATAATCAATCCCCTCGATCCGTGAAAAGCCACGGGCGACAAATCTCGCCTTGTACTTCTCCACACTCCCGTCAGCTGCCTGCTTCACTTTGTAGATCCATCGCGAACCCACCACTGATTTCCCCACCGGTCTTGGGACAATCTCCCATGCACTGTTCCTGACGATCGAATCATATTCTTCGATCATGGCATCAACCATGCGGGTTCCTCCACAGCTTCCTCAAAAGAGGATGGCTCCGTCACAACACATTGACTCACAAGAGCCATGTATCCAGTGTACCGATCCAGTGACTGCCTCTGTCTGCGCTGTGATGTAGGTGGTCCTACAACCTTCTCTGCATCCCGAGCCAGTCGCTCAGCTTCTGTAGTGCGCATGCGCCCTCTGATGGTTGGCGCTGCCTGGGTGGTTTCTTCCACCTCCCGAACCTCCTCTTGTGGCTGATCCACATCCGGAAGCTCCTCCTTAGGAACTAACAGCTCCTCATCTGCATGCAAGTGTAGCTCCCTCTCAAGCGAACACTGCATGGCTTTCTCCTCCCGAAATTTGATGTCCCGTCGCACAACAGTCTTGCGACTGTCTGGCACATACACCCGATAGTTGTGAGGTGTATCAGTGTACCCCACAAATATTCCAACTTCAGCAGTTGGATCTAGCTTCCTTCTCGCATCCTTCGTCACATGCATGTAGACAGGAGATCCGAAAATCCGCAAATGGGAAATATCAGGCCTCTTGCCAGAATAAGCCTCCTCTGGTGTACTCATCCCAAGAACCTTGTGAGGACAACGGTTCTGCACATACACTGCTGTATTGCATGCCTCAGCCCACAAGTGAAGGGGTAGGCCCTGATCATGCAACATCGCCCGTGCAGCACCCACGATCGTTCTGTTCTTCCGCTCAGCCACCCCGTTCTGCTGTGGGTTATGGGATGCGATGAGCTCTCTCTGAATCCCTTCTGCGCCGCAGAAATCCTTGAATTCAGCCGAGATGAATTCACCACCATTATCACTCCTTAGAGCAATCACCTTCTTCCCCGACTCCTTCTCGACCAGTGCTTTAAACTCACAGAACTTCGCGAATGTATCGCTCTTCTTCTGCATGAAGAAGATCCAGCACTTTCAAGAGAAATCATCAACAAATATCACATAATACATGTGCTTTGTTGTCGAAGCAACTGAGAAAGGACCACACACGTCTGTGTGAACTCTCTCAAGGATCGTCATGGCGTGACTATCCTTCTCGTGAAAGGTGGCTTTCACATACTTCCCTAAAGTACACCCCTTGCACTGATCTGACTGCGCAAGGGTGCCCTTAGGAAGCCCAGTAGAAATCTGTTGCAGGATCTTCAAAGCTACATGGTGAAGGTGGCCCAATCTCCTATGCCACAGTTCGCCCTCATCATCCCGGCTCACCACTTCTCCCGCCTTGCATGCCATTGCTGCGCAGCCATCTACCTGCAACTGATAAAGGTTCTTGGTTCGAACCCCTATCTTCCGGGTCTCTCCAGTAGTCTTACTGCGCAAGAAGGCTTTTCCTTCGTTGAAGACCACATCATACCCCTTATCCTCCAACATCGCCACAGAGATCAAGTTCTTCTTCAATCCAGGTACATGCATGACATCCTTCAATACAAAGGGTTTACCAGACTCCCTCTGAAAGGATATGGTACCGATACCAGTCGCACTGTATCTACCATCATCGCTCATCTCGATGTGCACACCCAAATCTTTGTCCTCCAGATCTGAGAACAACTCCCGATCTCCCGTCATATGAAATGACGCACCGCTGTCCAAGAACCACACCGATCCCATCACACTTGAAACCAAGCATGCAATCAGTGAAAAGTCAAGCTCGAACCGTGAAGCCAAAGCTTCTCCATCTGCAGATCTTCCCGCTTGCTTGTTCTTCTTCTTCTTTGGACAATTGGTAGCATAATGTCCGTGATCATGGCAGTGAAAACATTTCACTTTCGCCATATCCTGCTTCTTGCCCTTAGCTCCAGAATGAGAGTTTTTCTTACCCTTCCCTTTCTTAGCTTTGGACACCAAAGCGCAGTTTTCTTCATCAGCTCCCTTTGATGAAGATCCATCTCGAGTAGTCCTCCTTATCTCCTCCCGCATGAGATCCGCCCAAAGGCGCTCCCATCCCGGCAGCTTCTCCCGACCATTGACACTATCTTGATATGAGTGCCAAGCCTTCGGAAGACCAAGGAGAGCCAGGTTGACCATGTTCTCATCTTCGACAATCACCCCCACACTTCCCAGCTCATCTCTGCATTGAGTGAACTTCGTGAGGTATTTGGCGATACTGTCGCCCTTCTCCATCTTGATGTTCCCGAGCTTATCTTTGAGCGCCAGCTTCCTTTGGTCGCTCTTACTCTAGAATAGATCCGTCAAAGCTTTCCACATTAAATATGGAGAAGCCTTTCCATGCAGGCTGGATACAATATGATCCTTGACGCCCTCCAATAGGATCCTTCGACATTTCGCCATCTTCTTTTGCCATACTTCGACTTCAGCAGGATCAGTGGGCTTTTGGACATCCGTATCTACGAACTCCTTCAGACCATTATCTTCTAATACTGCCTCCATGCGATCCTTCCATGCAACATAATTTGAACCGCCTTCAAGAGCATATTCGAGTCGCAAATCGTTGAAAGACATTTTCAACACCGGCACAAAGAAAACAAAACTGCTGCAAAATTCGAATTCCACCTCAAAGCTCAACCGCTCTAGATCTGTGAGAACAAATTATTTCTAGCACAGAGATTGACTGCAAGGGGCATTTACTGGATATATCACCTTTCAAAGAAAGGATGGATCCAGAGGCTACCTGGCCCGCATGCAGACTCTGTCTACCGAAATAAGTTTGTAATCACTGTGATGATCAATCTCTGCTTCAATAGCTCCGATACCATGTAGAAATTTGCTGAATAATGATTAATTATTCACCGAGACTATCCCGGTCACATGTTAACTCCTCCAAAACTTCTGCCACTGAAGTCTAACTGAAGCCAACCATGCAAGATGCCATCAAACCCTAGGAACCACGTGATTCCTTGTGTCAGTTGCATGAGCCACCTCCTTGACTCAAACTGAAGTGCGCCAAGAGAGTAAACTGCTGTTTATAGTCAAAATATTATTAAGGGTAAATAATATTTGACTTCCATATTTTTAGGAGATCAGTCTAAAAATAGCCTGGGTCCTAAAAATAGGGTCTCATCTATTTTTACCGACATGTCGCATACTTGAAGAATCTCCAAGTAGAATTCCCAAATTATGCTCCGTATGTCTAAAAATAGACATAGTCTAAAAATAGACTTTGCGCCAGAATTTGCCTGCGGGCCCACTTAGTGAAGGCGACTTCATTTCACTAAGCTCCATCATCTTGCTGCATTCTCAACATATTCAATTCAAATAATCTAATATTTAAAAATATTGTCATTGAACGCATGTAACTTCTCATTGCATTTTGAAGATATTTTTGTTGATTATGACCTAATGAAGGCAAACATCCTCTATTTATAAGAAAAGAAAAGAAATTCACCTCCACCAAATCCAATGTTTGCAAAAAAACATGGCTACATACAACTATTCCATCTGCATGGTATTTTTACATATTAGAAAAAAATATATCACAATTGACAACCAATTCATTTGTAACATCCCTAATGAAAATTCCATGTAATAAAGTAAAAATAATAACCACAATTGATGGGACACTTATTCCAAGCAGAACGTTGGGAAAAACATCCTAGTGGGTGTTCATTTGTTTATTATGGCTAAGGAAATTGCCAAAGGAAAGGAATTTGAAAAGGAAAAATGGAATATTTGGCACATTTCTTTATGAAAATAATGGAAACTAGGAGAAAAGGGGTATGAAAGGTCAGAGGTTGCATGTGAGGAGTAAAATGAAGGAAACTAGTAGAAAATGAAGAAAATAGACGCCAAATCTATAAAAAGCCTTTTCAGGATCAATTGGTACCTTTTTTCAGTGAATTTTTGGAGCTCTCTCATTATTCTCTCTCTCTGTCTCTTTCACTCTTGGACACTTCGATTTTCTTGGAGAATTTTGGCATTAGAGAAAGAAAGGAAAGAAGCAGGAAGAAGGAGGAATCAAGCAAGCAAGAGCGGGAATCAAGCAGCTACAACAAGATTCTTGGCAAGTATTTATTTGCATGTATGATTTCCTTACTAGATATGGCATGCATGATATTGCATGTGGTTCTTTTCTATCTTGGCATGGGTTTTTGTTAGATGTGATAGTGTATTCATCCTATCCTTTCCATTTTGGGATAGCCATGGCGTTATGGAGTTCTCATGTTTTGTTTTAGATGGAATTCCGGATGGATTCAAAGATGAGTGAGGTGGATCTCTGAATGTTACGATATATAACCAGTTCATGTGCTACCTCTGTTTAGGGCCTAGTAATCTGGGTTTGGATTGTGGTAAAGCCTGAGAGCTGGCTTGCTCTCCATTCAGGCTTAGGAATCCCAGGTTTGGGATATACAGTAAAACATGGAGAGTATCTCTTGGTTTAGGGCCTAGTGACCCCTGATTCGGACTGTGGGTTGTGGTAAATCATAAGAGACTAGGAGACAGGGAAATTCCTCACAGTTTAGGCGGAGAGAATCCAGTGATATCCATGCTTATTTTGGCCTAATGAATGGGTGTAGATCACGATAAAGCCTTATTTATATTTATTAGAATGAGGTGGTTTAGCCTTGGGATGCCCTGGTTGGTACTTTCAGTTTGAGTCCCAAATCCATGCTTGGAATATGGAATGGGGATGATTAGCTGAATAGAGATTTGGCTCAGCCAATCTATGGTCGAGTGGAACGTGGAAGTCCCATCTCTGGTTGGTTTTTACATTCATTAATGAATAACTCATTCCTTTTGTATTTTATGTATAAATGTACTGGTTATTATGTGGATTCTATTGTTGTTGTATCCATGGTATCTATGTTGTAAATGTGCTTGTTATAAGCATGTATTTTATCAGTGATGATGTATGAATCTCTAAATGTTTTTATTTATAAATGAATGCAGAATGTATCTATGGTCAAATAGATTGTATTGTAGCTTATGATGTAAGGGATCAATGATTATTATTGATTCTCAGATAATTATGAGACCTATTTTCTCTGTTATGTTGTTTACACCTGTAGATTCAATGTTTGTGACATGTTTGAAAAAATTCTTATCATGGCTAGAAGGGATCCAGATGAGTTCTTAATGATTTGATTGCTTCTGTATCATTTTCTTATTGATATTTATCATCTCCTAACTTTTTTATGAATTTTTGGGCATAGCACTAAGTTCTAGGCCTGAAAAGGTGGCTCAAATCCCAGGGGCGCTAGAACAGAACATAGTAATTGGGGCCCTGGACACTAGCATGCAATGTTATTCCTATGGCTACATTCTCCTGAATGCTAGATTACAATCTTGTGCCTGCATCTATGGCTCAAAGAGGTAAAAAGGTCAGTGTGACCCAAGGGTAAGAGGCCTGGATGGTTGGGTGAGCTCCTCGAGGTGTCATTGATGATGTACAAGGTTTGTATGTTGTGTTTCTATCAGTTCCACTTCCTTAAGGTAACCTAGGAGGTTGAATCTCATTATAGTAGCCTCTCGTTGCATGTTTACCCTAATTCATTGGATACTTGGGTAGATGTGGGAAGAGGGTGTTACAGAGTGGTATCAAAGCATTGTTCAACCCTTGGACTAGATGGATGGTGTGTTGGTCATGATTTTCTATTTGTTTCATATGTGTTTCTAATACTTATGGTGTATGTGTTTCTTGCATCCACATTTTGTTGGACATGGTGGAATGTTGTTGCCATGGGAGGACTAATGGTGTTTTTTTCAACTTGTTGTTATGAGTATATGACTGATTATGTGTTGTTCATTCTTGCGTATTATGTGTACACACTTGCATACATATTGTTACATGTTTAATATGCATTTCTTGTTTATGCTAGTTACATATTGGTTATGATTTTGTGTTTTCAGTGGATTATTTCTTGTGTGATGTCATATGTTGAACATGCATTGATCATTCATGCTTGGTTACATGTTTCTTATGCTTGCGTGTGGTATGTGCTTGTGATTGTGTGTGTTCAAGTTTGCATTGGTATGGTTGAGGTTGTCATGCAATAGGTCATGGAGTGTACTTGGTATGGTTATGGATCTATGAATGGACTCCAACTATAATGATGTTTATGCCCTAATATACCATGTGTTACAAGTTTATATGATGTTATGATTATGTATATACATGTACTACATTGATTGGTTATTATTGCAGGATGCATGCTCCCCAAATTACACTAAGGTACACTTGTTTATTGTTATTTGGTTTAGCTGACATATTATGCTTGGCAGGGAAAGAGATCAAATATGGACATAAAGGTGGTAGAATACTAAGACTCTCCATATGGGTCATATGAGCAACATGGTGGGAACTCTTATGATTTGGCAGACACATTAAGAAGCCTAAAGGAAGTAATAAGGAGTTAAAGGCAAAAAATTAAGACTCATACAGGCACAAGAGAAGAAAGATGAGGTGAATGAAATACTTCTTCAGAGCTTTTAATATTCTCATAAAAAATAGCCACTTAGGATTAGTTGTGGACATGACGACAAAAATAACGGGACGTATGGCAGTAGGTATCCTAGTAGACACTGATCGAATAGAGAAGATACAGTGATAGATGGTAGGTTGGTGGACACTCCAGATAGGAGGGGTGATGAGTACAGGTACCATTCTAGTTCTAGTTTGGATAGACATCATGATCATCATCGGTATCATCCTTACAGGAGGAGTGACAGGGGATACTTTCCAGATTAATTTAAGAAATAAAATCCACCTAATTTTGATGGAGACTTGAAGAAATCATAAGAGGTAGAAGGTTGGATACTTGGGACGAATAAGTTCTTTGAATTGCATGAGTACTCAGATAACATAAAGGCTAGGATTGATATCTTCAGCCTTAGAGGTAAAGCATAAATCTGGTGGGAAGATGTGAAGTGGGTTAGACACATCAAGACATATGACTTCAGTTGGCACAAATTCAAAATAATTTTCAGGAAGAAATACTTGTCAGAGAGGTAATACGACATCAGGGCTAAAGAATTATATGAACTAAAGATGGGACCAGTGACAAATGAAGAGCACACGACAAATTTCTTGGAGCTATTGAGGTATGTACTGTAGATTGAGGATGATAAAGCTAAATTTCAACAATTTTTCAGTGGTTTTTAATTATCATTCAGAAGTCGGATTGAGTATGATGAGCCTTAGACACTTGAGAAATTAATTAGGAAGATAAATCATTGTTATGAATATTCAAAGTGCAAGAATGAGTCTCAGTAAGGATGGAAAGCTAAGGACAAAGGTAAAGGTAAATGGAAACCAAAAATATTAAGGCCTTATAATGCAGAAGAGAAAGAAAATGTGGCACCATAAAAAAAGTTTAATATAGTTGGATAGAGGTATGGACCACATCAGAAACATAGACCATAACAACAACATAGGTTACATTAATAGTATGGAGGTAATGGTACAAGACAGTTGCAGTGCTCAACATTCGGTGAGGAGAATCTTAAGAGAGATTTTCCACAGAATCAGGGTGGTAGGCCTAATATATATAATGCAAAGCAGGCGCGAACTATTGGGGACGTTGGGTAGAACATTCCTTGTATTTATGCAGCCATGGAGAATAGGCAGATATATCACTAGGCTTCTATCATTGAGATGGACGGTAGGCTTTGTGATCAAGTTATTTATATTTTGATTGACCCTGGATCTAATTATAGCTATGTTAGTCCTTACTTGGTGGATAAGTGTGGTTTTAGTAAGGAAATTCATGCATAATATTGGTTAGTGCATTTTTCCACAGGTAAGAAGAAAAGAGTTCATCGTTGGGTAAGAGCTTGTGCATTTGAGTTAAATGATATTCCTACAACAACACACTTGAAAATATTTCCATTGGGTTCATAAAGTATGCTATTGGGTATGGATTGGTTACATATTCATAATACCAAGGTAGATTGCTATGAAAAAACCATTGAATTCTTGGATGAAAATGGGGAACCAAGAGTATTATAGGGAAACAAGAAAGCCACATCAATTAGGATGGTGAGATCCATGCAGGAAAAGCACAGCCGGAGGAAATGGTGTGTGTTATTTGCAGTTCATATCTATCGTGAAAATGGTAAGGAAGTTGAGGATGCAGATGTGTTAAACAGGTATCCAGTTTTGTAGCAGTTTTAGGATGTCTTTCTAGCAGAGACTTCAGAATTTCCACTGCATAGGGAAGTAAACTTTTCTATTGAGTTGTTTCCAGGGGTAGCTCCAACATCGAAAGAACCTTACAGGATGAGCACACCTGAGTTGGTAGAATTAAAGTTTCACTTTAAATATATGCTTGAAAAATGGTACATTAGGCCAAGTGTATCACCATGGGGCGCACTAGTGTTTTTTGTGAAGAATAAGGATGGCACTCTTAGATTATTCATTGACTACAGGGAGATAAACAAAATGAAAATTAAGAATAGGTACCCATTACCTAGGATCGATGATTTATTTGACTATTTGAAGGGAGCAACAGTGTTCTCTAAGATCAAATTGAGATCGGGGTATCATTAGGTACACACATCTACAAGACTGCATTCAGGACCAGTTACATGCATTATGAGTTTGATGTAGCTCCGTTCAGTTTAACTAATGTCCCAACTACATTTATGTGTTTGATGAATAGTGTGTTGCATCCTTATTTGGATAGGTTTTTTTTGTGTTCATTGATGACATATTGGTATATTCTAAAAATGAGGAATAACATGTCGAGCATTTGGCAGCACTGTTGAGGTTGTTAAGGGACAATCAGTTGTATTCTAAGCTCAGCAAATGCAATTTCTTCTAGACTGAGGTACAATACTTGGAAGATGTTGTATCTAAGGAGGGAATTGCAGTAGATCCAGAAAAGATAATGGCCATCATGGAGTGGTTAGCTCCTAAGAATGTACATGAGGTCAGATCATTCATCGGATTAGCAGGGTATTATCGGAGGTTCATTAGGAACTTGTCATAGATTCATTATTATATTAAATCATTGCAAAGGAAAGGTAATAAGTTTTATTGGATAGAGGAGTGTGAGGGTAATTTTGAGTAGCTTAAGCAGTTTTTGACACATGCTCTAGTGTTAAAAATTTCATATCCAAACAAGGAGTTTGTAGTGTGTACATATGCTTGCAAGAGAGGACTTTGTGGGTTCCTTATACAAGATGGATAAGTGGTATGATATGAGTCATGAAATTTGAACAAGCACGCCCAGAACTACCCAACACATGATATTAAGCTAGCAGGGATCATACATGCACTGAAGATGTGGATTCACTATCTCCTAGGTAGGCGGTTTGCACTGATGAGTGATCACATTTGGTAGAGGTACTTGTTTGACCAGTCGAATTTGAACGCCATGTGGGCTAGATGGCTGGCCATGATCAATGAGTTTTACTTCGAGATCAAGTACAGCAAGGGAAAGTAGAAAAGGCTTATATATGCTCTTAGAAGGCAGGTATAGGTAAACCATATGGCATCTATGAGCTCCTATAGTACAAACTTACAGGATAGGATCTTTCAGGAAGTTCAGCAGGATGATAGGTATATAGAGATTATGCATAAGTTGCAATAGAGTACAGGTATAGGTGTTGGTACATGTAAGGGTACAAGTTATGGTACATGTATAGGTACAGGTGTTAGTACAGGTACATGTATGGGTGGCAGTATATGTACATTTACAAGTGGTGGTATAGGTACAGGTACATATATACAGGATTTGGACTACTGTCTCATGAGAGATGGATTGGTTAGATTTAGAGACAGGACATATGTACCAGGCAACACTAAGCTCAAGAAGGTGATCTTAACGGAGTTTCATTCGAAACCATATTTGGGTCACCCAGAATATTAGAAGGCATTGACTACAGTAAATAGGTTTTATTACTGGCCGAATCTAAAGAATGATGTGGCGGAGTTTGTAGCCAGATGTTTGGATTTTCAGATGGTTAAGGAAGATTTTAAACATCGGGTGGATTGCTACAACCTATTTTGATTCCAAAGTGGAAATGGGAGGTCATTTCCATGGAATTCATCATAGGTTTTCCTAAGATAGCTAGACAACATGATTACATCATGGTTGTTTTGGACAGGTTAACAAAGGTTGCACATTTCATACTAGTGAAGACTACATACTCATCTAGCAATGTAGCACAAGTGTTTATCATAGACATAGTCAGATTGCATGGTGTTACAAAGAATATTGCATCTAATAGGGATTCAAAGTTCACTTCCATGTTTTGGAAGGGGTTGTTTGTAGGTTTGGGCACCGAGTTGGCCTTCAGCACAACTTATCATCCACAGATAGATGGATATACTTAGAGGATCAACAGGATATTGGAAGATATGTGGAGGATGTATGTGATGCATTAGCAGCACAAGTGGGAATAATATATTCCACTGGTAGAGTTTGCCTACAAAAAAAGGTATCAGGATTCATTGAAGTTGATTCCATTTTACGCTATGTAAAGGCGAAGTTGTAACACTCTTATCACTTGGAGTGATCTGGTTAACAGGGTATTGATTGGACTAGAGATGTTAGCAAAAATGGAACAGGAAATGCAGGTGATCAAGAAGAACTTGAAAGAAATGTAGGATAGGTAGAAGAGTTATGCAGATATGAACAAGTTGTTCAAGGAGTTTCAAGTTGGGGATCATTTTTACTTGTGCATCAAGCCCAAGAAGAGGATCGGGCCAATGGCCTATCGACTTGCACTACCTTCCAAAGTGAAATTCCATGATTTTTTCATATATCATTGCTTAAGAATAATTTTAAATGTGTTCATCATGTGATTAACTATTCCGTATTGCAGGTGGAACCCAATGGAGAATTCCAGTCAGAGCCTTAGTGTATATTTTAGAAAAAATTTCTCATGCTCTGGAACCGAGCAATAGAGAAATTTAAAGTGAAAGGAAGCACTTTGGTCTTGATGAAGCCACATGGGAGATGTCAGATTAGATGCGGGCCATGTTTCCTTCCTTGGTTGTTGGTTGACACAAAGCAGTTTTGGTGTGATGTTGGTATATGTTTTGGTGGTATTTCATATATGTTTCGATGTTATGTTAGGGTATATGTACATATGTATATGGATGTAAATACTACCATGAGCTATGTTATAAATATCCAATAAGTGATATGGATGTCATGTCATTATAATTATCATGTTGTTATGATGGCATGTTGGTTTGCTTTTATGTAGGGTGATCATTGTAAATACTACATTGATCTATGTTATAAAGCTCCATGGGAATTATGTTTTATTTTCAGCGGTTTTGTGAAGGTATATGTGTGGTTGAGCACTAAGGACAGTTTCCCCCAAGGGGGAGGGTTCTGTAACAACCCTGGTGAAAATTACATGTAATAAAGTTAAAATAATAACCATGATTTATGGGACACTATTCCAAGATGAATGTTGGGAAAAACATCCTACTGGGTGTTAATTTGGTTTATTATGGCTAAGGAAATTGGAAAATGCAAAGGAAAAGAATTTGGAAAGGAAAAATGGAATATTTTGCACATTCATTTATGAAAATAATAGAAATTAGGCTAAAACGAAGATGAAAGTTCACAGGTTGAATTTGAGAAGGAAAATAAAGGACAATAATGGAAAATAAATAAAATAGAGGCCTCATCTATAAAAAGGCTTCTGAGGATCAATTGGTACATTTTGTCAGTGAATTTTTGGAGCTCTCTCATTACTCTCTCTCTCTCTCTCTCTCTCTCTCTCTCTCTCTCTCTCTCTCTCTTGGACATTTAAATTTTATTGGAGAATTTTTGCATTGGAGCGAGAAAGGAAAGAAATCGGGAAGAAGGAGGAAGTGAGCAAGGAAGAGTAGGAATCGAATAGCTACAACAGGATTCTTGGCAAGTATTGATTTGCATGTATAATTTCCTTGCTAGTTCTGGCATGCATGGTATTGCATGTGGGTCTTTTATGTCTTGCCATGGGTTTTTTCTAGGTGTGATAGTGTATTCAGACTAGCCTTGCCATTTCCAAATAACCATGGTGTTGTGGAGTTCTCATGTTTTGGTTTAGCTAGATTTATGGATGGATTCGAAGTTGATTGAGGTGGATCTCTATATTCTATGATACATAACCGGTTCATGTGTTGCTTCGGCTTAGGGCCTAGTAATCCAGGTTTGTATTGCAATAAATACTAAGAGGTGGTTTTCTTTTCATTTAGGCCTATGAATCTTAGGTTTGGGATATACGGTAAAGCATGGAGAGTGTGTCTCGGTTTAGGACCTAGTGACCCCTTACTCATACTGTGGGTTGCGATAAAGCCTGAAAGACTAGGAGATGGGGAAATTCCTCACAGTTTAGGTGGAGAGAATCCAGTTATATCCATGCTTATGTTTGCCTAGTGATCGGGTGTATATCACGGTGAAGCTTGATTTATATTCATAATGGTGAGGTAGTTTTGCCTCGGGATTCCCTAATTTCTTCTTTCAATTTGAGTCCCACATTCAAGCTTGGAATATGGAAATGAGGTGATTGGCTTAAGAGAGATTTGGCTTAACAAATATATGGTCTGGTGGAATGTGGAAGTCACATCTCTAGTTAGTTTTTACATTCATTAATGAAGATATCATTCATTTGGTATTTGATGTATAAATTTACTCATTATTATGTGGATTATATTGCTATTGTATCCATGGTATTTATGTTTTTTTTATGCTATTTATAAGCATGTATTTTATCAGTGATGATATATGGTTCTCTCCATGTTTTTACTTGTAAATGAATTCACAACAGTTTCTATGGTCAAATAAATTGTATTACAACTTATGTTGTATGGGAGCAATGCTTCTTAGTGATTATCATATAAGTATGAGACCCCATTGCTTTATTATGTTTTTTACACCCATAGATTCAATATTTGTGACATGTTTGACAAAATGCCTGTCATGGCTAGGAGAGGTACATATGAGTTATTAATGATGTGATTTCTTTTGTATCATTGTATTGTTGTTATTTATCATCTATGAAATTTTCATGATGTTCTGGGCAAAGAATTGGGTTATGGTCCTAAAAAGGTGGCTAAAATCTTGGCGATGCTCAAACAAAAATAATTAATTGGGGCCCTAGACGTTGACATGCAGTGTTATTCCTACGACTATAGCCTCCTAGACGTTGGCTTGCAAACCTTTGCTTGTGTATATGGCTCAAATAGGTACAAAGGTCAGTGTGACCCAGGGGTAAGAGTCCTGGATGGTTGGGTTAGCTCTTGGGCGTGTCATTGGTGATGTACATGGTATGTATGTTGTGTTTCTGTTGGTTCCATTTCCTTAAGGTCACCTAGGAGGTTGACTCTCATTATAGTAGCCTCTTCTCGCATGTTTAGCCCAGTTGATCTATTACTTGGGTAGATGTGGGAAGAGGGTGTTACATCATTTATACAACAAGACACATTGAATCAAAATTGCAACCTTCCACTTTCAAAAAAATATCATTACACTCACAAATATATATGTTACACCAAATACAAAAGTCAAAGAAATCATTGATTTCATCAAGTTAATTTTGGAACATAGAACGAGAAATTGTTCAATTGTGTTTTTTGGTGATTTCAACTTGGACATGTTGCAAAATAATGATCAACAAAAAAGCTTATTTCTATTCATGCAAAACAACAACTTCAATTTCCATACAACAAAACAAAAAATTTATCATGGCTTTATGCTTGACCACTTTTGGACAAATTACCCAAGTAATATTGTTGCATTCCATGTATCCAATTTCTATTGGACACACCATCACATTGTTTGCATTACCATACTTTTACTTCTCACTTAGAAAATTTCACCAATGTTCATATGCATCAATCAAATTGTTCAAAACTTTTAGAAAATATCATATCTGTAAAAATCCAACATATGCATATCCACTTACTTGAAAATATATTGGAATCTATACTATGAAATCTCTGCAACAACTTATCAAGACTTTCTTGTTTTGAATTATGCATAGAAAAAGTTGAGAAATACCAATGCAAATTCAAACCTTCAATTACTAGAAAATCAATTGTATAAATCCATGCATCACAACTACAAATGAGTTGTATATGTTTCAAAATGAACTTACGAAATGAATGGGTCTTTCTTTAAATTCAACATATTCACTCTCTCAGATACTACCATCTATTAACCATTATCTCACAATGGCCTCAAGAGAAACTTGTAAAAAAAATCATAAAAAAGAAGGGAATATAGCCCTTATTCTCTAGTAAGCAAAGTTTCAAATATTTTGAATTACTATTTTTTTATACTCTTTGAATTGTCCTCACACGTTTTATATTATACATTTTACATATCTTATACTGCCAAATATACTCATGTAGTCATAGGTTTTTGAACCACATGCACAAATAATTTTTATACATTTATATTAGACTTCAAGTGATTGATTTTCTTCTCTTAACAACAGTTTATTGTCTTCCTTGAAACAACTAAAAAACTATGCAGATTCCTAGATCCTCCAGGAACAAATAGCAATAAAAAAAATATAAAGAGGTAAGATTACCTTCCTAGCTTGAATATTCGTGACTTTATCAACTGCTATCCTTGTAAATCAATTGCAAATTTATCAACAACAAATGACTATTTTAAATATGAACAGAATAAAGATTGTGTAAACAACTCCATGCTCAATTATACAACTTTACACACGAGCACAAACAAATTTCTTTGAGGGTGATGCATTCATAATGTATGGTCCATCTTTGACTAAAAATTCTAACTCACCAGTCAAATAAAAACTTGTACATGTAGACCTTGTGGAAATTAGTGGAAAATTTACCTTCACAGTGAACATAAGCAATAATCTTATAGACAAATTTCATGAAATTTTATGTCCTGGGAACAGTGTCTACATCACTGAATTTGCAATATGAAACAAGGGAATCTATGAAATATGAGACTGAAAATTTTGCATAGTGTTTCACGAAAGATCAATGGTCCAAAAAATACCTCAAGTTTGTAACTGATCAGGAGATCATGTTTTTTGCTCAAAATTGAAACTGCTTGAAACTGTACCAAACCTGAGCGATTGGATAGGTATCGTCGTTGCAATTTCGATGCCATGAATGGTTCAAAAAACCAATGTCGTATGAGGAAGATATCGCATTCTGGTTTTTTTCCTAAATAGCTAATTTTTTGTGATAGGAGTGACTAGGATGCCCAATCAGCATGCAGGTACAGTCAGCAGAGGTGGCATATACTAGGAATATTCCTTTTTCTCAAATCTAGTCATGTTTCAACAAGGGTTGTTGGATGGATATGTACGATTTTTTAGAGGGCCGTTAGATGGGTGACATGTGGCCAGCTTGGAGGCTACCACCTGTCCTCCTGAAGTTCGGGGGGTTCAACATCGTGACCTCCAGGCGCACCTGCATAGGTCTCGACCAAATTTGCTACCGGGTGAAGCTTACCCCTATAGCGTGTCAGTAATATATATGTTTTAAATGTTTTTCACATGGTGGGTGGGGGGCGCGCGGGTCTGGCCCCGCGGCGGCCCATTGAAGTCACGTGCCATATGTGGCTACAATAAACTTGACTCCAGGCAGTTTCAATAAACATTAACTGGCAGCTATAACGTTCACATGGCAGGTTTTAAACAATGACATCAAGCCTTTATCCGACTGTTATCCAAACCATGACTCCAGCAGGAATTAACGTGGTCACATGTCGTTTGCAACCGCAACATTTATTAAATTCCAATTAACAACGCAACCTCCGATGGTAAATGACAAAGGGTTGTGACATGCGCATGTTTGGTGGTTTGTTAGTGCTGACGGTTAAATCCGATGGATTCGTAACTCTGCCTCCAAGAGCGGTTCCTCTCCATTGTTATGTAGAGTTTTAAAACCATAACCGTGGGGTTTAAGGTGGGGGTCGGCTTGTGACCACCCCACCCCTAACCACCAGACTTCAATGCAAGTGGTTAGCACTGGTGGAGGCTTTAGCACCGGCTAAAATTTTGGGTTTGTTGCTAAATTAACTGCAATTAACTTTATTTCTCCACAATTAGGGGAGGTTTGCTAGCTGTTATTGGGAAAAAGCTTTTAGAGGTCAATTTTCGACCAATTTGGGTGAAAAAAGAGTCTATATAGACTAATTGGAGCATTCTGGAGCCATTGGTGTAGAGAAAATAGCCATTAGAGGCCTGTAAACACATGTATTTACAATTTTGAGCACAATGACAAAGAGGGACATGCCATTGGGAGTTGGACTAGCAGATGTAGCCCAGGAGGGGTGAACTACTTCATCATGCATGTTGTGTAAAACTTATGTGTGATTTTATTTCTATGTTATACATTGTTGTACAATGTTATTTAGGCTTATTTTCATGCTTAAAACTCACAAATTCATCTATTTTTAATGGTTAAAAAACTCATTCCTTAAGAAAACAAATGGAGACAAATTGTACATGTTTTATTACTAAAAGGACACTTAGCACAGCAAACTAATACACTCCTTTCAGATTAGGTTGGTATCAGAGCTAGAGTTTAATCTCTGGTGTTTTTGTGTGCAAATATTTGTTTAACTATTTGCAAGGGTTTACATGCTTAATAGGCTAAAGCTAAGAGAGGAGAAGGAAAATTGGTGGAAGCAAGAGATTCTCAAAGGGAGCCACAGCAAAGGAGTGCAAGGTTGCCACATTATCCACCACCTATTTCACCTCCAAAAGAAGCAGAAGTAGAATTAAGCATGCCTCCAGGAGAAGGATAAATCCATGTAGAGGTGGATCCCAATGAAGAAGAAAGAGTGTTTAGGAAAGAATTCCTTGACATGACTGAAATGGTGAGAGTCCTTTATCAAGAAAGGAATGAGAGACTAGAAGGAGAAGGATCCAAACTTCACAAGGAAGGCCAGGGATCATGAGGAGGTCGCAATGATGAAGATAAATCAAATAAGGGAAATGAAGGAAATGGAGACAATGGAAAGGCACCATCATCACCCTCATCTTCATCCTCATCATCCTCTACTTCATCTTCAGTGCATCAGCCACATAAGTCAAAGAACACTGGTAAAAGTCATTTTCTAAAACTTAATGTTAAGTTTGAATTGCCAGTGTTTTATGGTGAAGTCAATGCTGAAATGCTTGAAAATTGGATTAGGAAATTGGAGGTCTATTTGATAATTCAAAACCTTGATAATGATGATACCAAAATCCAACTAGCTTCATTGAGAATGGAAGGTGCAACACTTGTTTGGTGGGAAGCCAAGACAAAGGAGGAGATCAAGAATCATGGTAAGATTACTCTATCATGGACTGATTTCATTACTGCAATAAAACAACAATTTTATCCATTAGATCACATGCAAAAATCCATAATGAACTGGAAAAATTTTAGACAATTAAAAGGACAAAATGTACAAGAATACACCCAAGAATTTATGAGAAGAGCTCTCTTATTAGGGGTAGATTTGCAGAGGCAAGATACTTTTCTCAAGTATATAGGAGGCTTACATAGCTACCTAAAACATACTTTTCTCATGTTTAACCCTACAATTCTAGATGAAGTTTGTGTTCAGGCCACACATCTAGAAGTTAGAGGGAAAAGCATTACTGATGAGGGTAGAAAGAAACCTTTTAAGGGGAAAAACAAAGAGAAGACCTCAAAAGATAAGGGAAAAAATAATGCATCTATCAAGAAAGAGGGAGAAAAAGTGGTTTGTAAACATTGTTCGAGAGAAGGCCATGAAGAGAAAAATTGTTGGAAGTTACATCCTGAAAAGAGACCCAATCATAACAATAACAAAGGGAAGCGGAAAACTACAACTACAACTCAACATGACTTAGGAGAGGATTCAGGTGATGAATCTAAAATTACATCCATGTGATTGAAGAACATGAAGGGGAAAGAAGTTGAAACAAAACCCAGTACTAGTACATCAAACTGTCACATACAAGCTCCATATGAAGAAGAGAGAATTGAATTGTTTCATGTGAGGGTCATATCCAAACATACCAAGGTGGACACACTGTTTGAAAGTGGGTCACAAGAAAACTTAATCTCTAAAGACTTGGTTAAGAAACTTAATCTTAAGACCATTCCACATCCGAAGCCATATCCACTTGGGTGGATTTGTATGGATGCAAATTTAACGGTTTCAAAGAAGTGCATATTGCACTTTCCAATAACTGCACATTTTGTTGACACGGTTGAATCAGATGTGGTTTCGCTTGATATTACAGTTATTGTGTTGGGCAGTCCTTACTTGTATGAAAGGAAAGTGATCTTCCATTTCCATGAGAACAAATACCATTTATTCAAATATGGCAAGGAGTACATTGCTAGAGCACATCGGAAGAAGACAAATATTGCAATGGTAAATGCTAGACAAGTAAAGAGGATGGTGAATTCAAGTAAGAATTTTTTTCTTCTAATGATTAAGCCTAAAGTTGATGTTAATCATGAATCATTTGAGGATTGTGATCCTAAGTTGAATTCAGATTTATATGATGTAGTTGATGCACATCATGAGATTTTTCAAGACCCAATAGGATTGCCTCCAAAAAGGGAGATTCAACATGAGATTCAGTTGCAACAAGATTGTCCTCTTCCAAACATCGACATGTATCGCATGTCGATAATGGAGAATGTTGAAATAAAGAGGAAATTCAAGGACATTTTGGACAAGGGACTCATAAGGCCAAGCACTTGCCATGCGGTTCACCCATAGTCTTGATTCCAAAGAAAGATGGGACTTGGCACATGTGTGTAGACTTTAGAGCTTTGAACAAGATAATGGTAAAGAATCGATACCCACTCCCAAGGATAGACGAGTTGCTTGATCAGCTGAAAGAAACATTTTTTTTCACTAAGTTAGATTTACGAAGTTGATATCATCAAGTAAGAATTGCAGAAAGTGATATATGGAAGACAGCATTCAAAACCAAACAAGGACTCTTTGAGTGGTTGGTTATGCCGTTTGGTTTGTGTAATGCACCGGAAACTTTCATGTGTGTTATGGATAATGTTTTGCGTCCATTTCTTGATGACTTTGTGATTGTGTATTTATATGATATACTCATTTTCATAAAAACAAGAGAAGAACATGTCTTGCATGTGAAAATGGTGCTTGATGTTTTGAAGAAAGAGCAATTATTTCTTAATATGTCAAAGTGTGAATTCGGAGAAACTTCTCTGGTTTATTTGGGACACATTGTAGGATGAGGCAAGTTGAGAATTGATCCTTATAAAGTGTAATCCATTTTGAATTGGCCCACTCGCAAGATAGTAACCGAGGTAAGAAGTTTCTTAGACGCAGCTCAGTATTGGAGAAATTTTATTTCTAACGTTTCTGCCATAGCAGCTCCTATGCATGTAGTGACAAGTGTGAAGAAAGGCTTCCAATGGGGAGGAAAAGAACAAAAAAAAATTGAAGCTTTAAAAGACAAGATCGGTTCAGCTTCATTCCTTGCATTACGAAATTTGAGATAGCCATTTGAGATACAAACTGATGTTAGTGATTATGCCATGGGTGCAGTACTTTTGCAACATGGTAAGCCTATCGCTTTTTATTCTGAAACATTCAATGGTGTTGTAACTAATTATCCTACATATGACAAAGATTTGTATGCATTGGTACAAAGCATCAAGAAGTTGAAACACTACTTTAAGGGTAAAGAGACGATTATACATACCGATCACCAACCATTACAGTACCTACAGTCGCAAACAAAATTGCAGCAATCACGACATTTCAGATGGATGGAAGTTGAAAAGGTGAAGGAGTTGTACCCTAATCTTCTGAACATGTAATTAAATTTTTTTAGGGTCCAAAATCTTCCCAATGGGGAGGTTTGATTAGGAGATCATGTGTTTTTCTCAAAATTGAAAGTGCTCGAAACTCTATCAAACCTGAGTGACCGGATAGGTCTCGTCGTTGTGATTCCAGTGCTACGAATGGTTCAAAAATCCAATGTCATATGAGGAAGATATCGCGTTCTGATCATTTTCCTAAATAGCTAAATTTTTGTGACAGGAGTGATTGGGATGCCCAATCAGCATGCAGGTACAGTCAGCATGGGTGGCATATACTGGGAATATTCCTTTTTCTCAAATCCAGTCATGTCTCTACAAGTGGCATTTTCTGGGCCGTTGGATGGATATGTACGAGTTTTTAGTGGGTCATTGGATGGGTGACACGTGGCTAGCCTGGAAGCTGCCACGTGTCCCCTGGACCATTGACCAAAATTTTGTGGAGTCCAGGGGGTTCGACCCCGTGACCTCCAGGTGCACCTACATAGGTCTCAACCAACTCTGCTACTGGGTGAAGCTTATCCCTATAGCGCGCCAGCAATATATGTGTCTTAAATGTTTTTCACATGGGCGGGTACCACCAGTGGTCCATACCTATTGGCAGCCCCATTGAATTTGGTCACATGCGATATGTAAATGACTACAATAAACTTGACTCTGGGAAGTTTCAATAAACATTAACTGGCGGCTATAACGCTCACATGGCAGGTTTTAAACCGTGACAGCAAACCTTTATCCGATGGCTATCCAAACCATGACTCCAGTGGTGATCAACGTGGTCACATGTTGTTTGCAACTGCGGCATTTATTAACTTCCAGTTAACAACATAACCTCTAGCAGTAAAATACAAAGGGTTGTCACATGCACATGTTTGGTGGTATGTTAGTGCTGACGGTTAAATCCGACGGGTTCATAACTCTACCTCCAAGCGCGGTTCTGCTCCATTGTTATGCGGAGTTTTAAAACCATAACCACGAGGTTTAAGGTGGGGGGTCGGCTTGTGACCACCCCGCCCCTAACCACCAGACTTCAATGGAAGCAGTTAGCACTAGCGGAGGCTTTAGCGCTAGCTAAAATTTTGGGTTTGTTGCTAAATTAACTGCAGTTATCCACAATTAGTGGAGGTTTGCTAGTTGTTATTGGGAAAAAGCTTTGGAAGGTCAATATTTGACCAATTTGGGTGAAACAAGAGTCTATCTAGAATAATTGGAGCATTCTAGAGACACTAGTTTAGATAAAACAGTCATTAGAGGCTTTTAAACACATGTATTTACAATTTTGAGCATAATGACAAAGAGGGACATGCGATTGGGAGCTGGACCAACAGATGTAGCCCAGGAAGGGTGAACTGCTTCATCATGTCTGTTGTGTAAAACTTATGTGTGATGTTATTTCTATGTTATACACTGTTATACAATGTTATTTAGGCCTATTGTCATGCTTAAAACTCACAAATTCATCTATTTTTCATGGTTAAAAAACTCATTCCTTAAGCAAACAAATGGATACAAATTGTACATGTTTTTATTACTAAAAGGACACTTAGCACAAAAAACTAATACACTCCTTTCAGATCAGTAACAACCACAAATTTACCCCAAATAAAACAATATAAAATCTTGTTTTATAAACTGAAACATATCCAGTTGGTTCTATTACAGTTGTAATAATATGATGTCACAAAAACAGAAATTTGAACTCCATATCAAAGATGGTGAAACTTCCAATGATACAACAATGGTAAGTCTATTGTTCTAGTAAATCATTCTTCAGTTTCTATTGCAAATTCATTAGGGACTATTGCTATTACTTTCCCTTTGTTGGAAATTTACATAGAAAAAAAAATCATACTCATGATCTTTTCCAATGCACAATAGCTACAACTCAATGAACATTAAAAAGAAAATTTTCTGGCCATAAAGTACCAACTAGCATCCAAAAACACACCACTATATATATTCAAAAACATTGTCAGGAATGGACCAAAAGGATACCAAATGGTATGGTCTGCAACTTCATTGATGTCCTCAATTACACTTGTGCAAAAGCACATCTATCATCTCTCATCAAATAAACAACACGAGTATTTATCAACACTTTTTTTCCATTAAATGCATGCATATTGTTCTATTCAAAACCCTACTATTTTTCATAGGAAAACATGTTACAACTCAATAATTAGACTTTATTTTCAAACGGGTATAAGGAATACTCAGAGAAAAAAATGTCTTCTCACTACCCTTTCAACAAATTTGTAGTAAATGTGTAGACACCATGCTTTCAAATTCCCAAAATTGCACATTCTCCATAGAAAGTATAGAAACTTGTTATTGCCTAAATGTGGAATGCACATTGGAAACATGTGACAAAAAAACGGACTTCATATTTCAAATTCCACAACTACAAGAATATTCCCCAACCATTGTTGAAACAAGTTTCCAAGAATATCTGCAAAACATATCACCTACAACATTTTCTCTCAAAAAGCTTTATGTCCATGGAATTTTTACATTGACACTTGAAAACATCATCAATGAAATAAAACCACTCTAAACAACCTTTTTGGCATCATCAATTGTTCCATTTTTTCTGGTATCAATGTATATGTCTCACTAAACTACTTTGTGTCATAGTACATTCTATTTTCTTGTGAATTTTTTTCAAACACGTTATTCTTGCACTAACATTTCTTTTCTTTCATTAACGTTTCTTTTGTTGCTCCCTATCACATATTTTTGTTCCAATCACACAAGAGCAGTTTTGTTTCAATTGGATAGAAAATATATTGTTCCAACTGCCAATGATGTCCATATCTAGTGCACAATTTTTTTTCTACGTAATCTCATGGAAAATATGTCTCTATCTACAAAAATAACTTCAACAAAAAATATTTGCTACAGTCAAAACAGTTTTTTTCTTTTTTGAAATAGTTGAACAAGATGTCAATATAACTTGACTGCTTCTATTTCAACAATTCTTAATGTGTGTACTTCTCTCAGCTAGTAATTATAAAACTAAAGTCTTCATGTTTGCAATATATTGTACCTAGTTAACATTTTTTATAAATATTGGTGGACTACGTATATGTACACAACTATGTTGATATGAATCACCTTAAAAAAAGAAACAATGTCGAAAATTATGAATGTGAATTTTTATAGACATTATAGACAACAATATGGTGTCATAAATGGAAGTTCTAAGTTTGACCAAAACTTATATTTTCTCAAATTATTTTTTCTATATGAATAGCTATGACAGATCACATAGAATAGATGAAATTAAATAATATGCATGACTTTTAATTTCGTTGTTAGTAGACCATAAGCATCTAGTAATGCTTTAAATAATTTCCTAGAAAACCAATAGGTATTTATGATTTGGCATGAGAAAACATGATGGAGAACACACATTATACTTTGTAGGGCATCGTGAATGAAATTTTCAAAACTTTCATGTACTCATCATCTGTTAAACGAGAATTGGGAAATTTGCAGGAAATGGGAAGTGGGAATGGAACCAGAAATGGGGGATAGAATTTTTTTGGGTATAAGAAATGTCTCCCCCTATCTGCAATATAAGAAACATTGTTCCCCTCTCCATGTTTATTTTAATACATGTATCCTTGTTCTTTAATTGGTTAATATTTGAGATCTTTTTATAAGGGACAGATTCCCCTTTTGACTTAGGGTAATTGTCCCCTCTGTAAGGGATTTCTCATTACATTGGTCAAATAGCTTTGGAATCCTTATTGTTCCTTTAATAATAGTGATTTAGTTCATCTTTCTCTCTTTCATGGATACAGTTGGTTACTTGGTTTCGCAACCTCTTGGATTGATTGAATTCATATACTTGTAGTCTTTCTAAGGCTTCAAGGATTCATGATGGATGAATTTTAATATCTCAAGAAGGTTTTTGATTCTTACTATTGAGATAATCAAATATCCTTCAAAGACTATATGATTAAATCCTATTTTTCTACCTTCCTAGACCTTAGAAGCTTGAGTGGATATTTCTTCTTGAATATGTGTTCAATTACCTAAGATCTAATATAGGAGATCTATTATTTTTGCTCCATGATCTCTAAATAATTCCTCTTATCCAGCTATATCTGGATCTCTTTTGGAAGAACCACCGAAATATATTTTTTTACATCCCATATCTTGTGAGGGACATTGTTGTTATAATTTTTGTTACAATTGCACAAGGAATGTCCATCAAAGGGATTGGTATAGTTGAGGATGTTGAAGGCCTCAATAGTTCCATTTCTTCCATTGGGATGTTCTAATTTCATCCATCTTTCATTTCATTTCATGCAATTTCATTAATAGCTCTCTTTGTTTTACCTTTTCATCATATTTGGTCAGAGATTCAAAATATTTTTCTTATGACTTTTTATAAGAATCAGAAGATAAATTCTAGGTTTAAGGACCACACGATTTTCAAGATTTCAGATTTCCAACTTGATTTTGGCTATTTCCCAACTGTTTCTTAGGTTGTGGGTTGGATAGGAGGGATATGATGTAGATATAATTAGTTATATTGTTTCCAAACCTACCCAACCCTTCATAGTGAGGACATGGTTCAATAGTTCTCCTCCTTTAGATCCACAACAATAGTCCTCCTCCTTTAGATCCACAACATGTTGAGGGGCTATGTAAACCTTTTCTCCTTAAACCTTGGAGAGAATCTTCTCATTTCCTATAAGCCAAGAAAATATTGCCACTTATACCATGCTGAAGCTAGATAGATTCTCTTCCAAAAGTAGTACTATTGGATTTATTGATCCTCCATTAAGCCTTCTTGATGTCTATCCTTCCTATTGTATCCTCTTTTACTTTTATGATTCCAACATATAAAATTCTTTCCCCTTTTGGAGATAATTATTTGATCTATTAATTCATCTAATAAGAATCATTCCTTCAGCCTTTTGAATTTTTAATGGGATTTATTCCAGCTCTTCTATTGAATTATATCATTCCATTTCTCGCTCCTTCCATTGGATTAAAAAACCCAATAATCCTACTTCTTTTTCTAGTTTATTTTTTGCATTAGATCCTCGACTGTCGTAAGAGCTTGATTGATGTGTCCAAAAGAGGTAACTCTAAATCACACTTAAGCTCTTTACAATTTTGTTCCAGATTTTTTTCTTTTTTGTAGATCCACTTTTTTAATTGTTTCCTTTCTTCACTACATAGATACTTGGGGTTTATCGTATTTATTCATGGTATATTTGGTTTCTTTAAGATTCTCGAGTATGATTTTTCACTAGGGGTTTTGTTACTTAGAATATTAGATCCATCCTTATTATACCATCCTCACAACTCTGTTCATTTTTTCATCACAACTCTTTTGCAAGTGAGAAGGTACCATTTCATTTCATTTTTGTTTCATTTTTGGAGGAAGTTATTTAAGATTCTTTTCATTCCACACGTAGTTTACTATTTTTTTAATTGTAGCAAGAAAATTCTTCGTTTGACTTGTGCCTTAGTCAAATGGATAAATTTGACTTTCCACATCAACAGGATGAATTGAGTTGCAGTTAGCGGGAGTCATTGGAAAAATCACTTATTTAAGTCAATTAATTCAAGTTTTTAGGCTAGAAGTAGAGTTTTGTATGGGTTGATTGCTAAAATATAGTAATCTAGTGGAGTTATTCTTAGTTAAACTCAATTAATTGAGCTCTAGTCTTTAATGGAGTCAATAGGAGTTCAATTGACTAGTCATAATCATTTTTAACACGTTGATCTCTTAGTTAAGTGATCAATTTACTAAAACTAGCCCTAGTCATGCATGGAATTCGAATTGCCTAGTTGAGTGGAGGAAAAAGGCATCAATGTATTTATTATTGTATACTAGTTGAGTGTATAGGTATTTCATTGGGTCATGTGATCAATTCCTTCAATAATTGCGCAAGGAAATAGGGAAGTATTTTTTTTTGTAGGGGCTAATTTCCTTAAGGATTGTGCAAAGAAATAGGAGGAAGGTTGAGGCATATTTTGGCTAAGTTTTGGTCATAGCGGGTCATTGAGAAGGAGATCAAAATTTTAATGCAGGGTGTGCTTTCATATTGAAGAAAGGCATTGTAATTGATCCTTATTCTCATCTAAATTAATGCAAACAAGGGGAGGGGTTTTTTCCAGTTGGGCTCCCCTATAAAATATTTTTTTTCCTTGTGTTTTGATGGTTGCATTTTATTTCATGTTCTTCTACCATGTGTTTTCCTTTCCAAAAAATAGTGGAATTAATTTTTGTCTCTTGATTTCAGTTTGATTTCATTAGCAGTAGAAAATTTATTTCCACTTATACATGGTATTATAACTACAAAAGCCTACATAGAAACCTTTTTCTATATCTTCGCTTAGCGAAATTTTGATTTGCATGGTTTTTGGTGCAAATTCTCTTTAGTGCGAGGAAAACATTTTCCAATGGATTGAGGTTTGAGTATGCATTAGAGGGCACCTTGAATTTTTGTGATTGGAAAGAAAAGTTGGAATTTGTCCTGGATGAAAATTGAGTATGGGAATACACAAAAACTTATATTCCAAAACCAAAAACATCAAATTTAGAAGCACTTTCTCAATGGAAGAAAGACACAACGAAATCCAGGAGGATTATTCTAGAGGGTGTAAGAGATCATGTGGTTTCGAACTTACATGTAAATGAGACTCCTTTTTCAATATGGAAAACTCTCACAGATCTATTCTAGAGCAACAGTGATGCCATGATATTGGCATTGAGAGACAACCTCAGGAATATTCACATGTAGAAAAATGAAACTATTCTTCAGGACCTATCCATATTCACTCAGGTTTGAGATGAAACTAGAGTAGGAGAAAATTTACCATCATCTAAAATTGTGAGATTAACACTCCTTGACCTTCAAAAATCCTGGCACATATATCGGGATTCAGTTAATATAAGAGACAAGCTACCAAATTGGGAGAGACTTTGGTCTATTTTAGTGCAGGAGGAGATCAAAAGAAACACTAGTGATTATGTCACATCCACTTAAGATGAGGAATAATATTGTGCTTGAGTTGGAAATGGAAATAAGGCCAAAGGCATGAAGGGTCAAGGAGAGGCATAATCCAGCCAGAACCATGGAAAGAAGAAAGACCCCAATAAAATTAAATTCTTTCACTGCCATGAGTATGGACACTATGTATTTAAGTGTCTGCATAGGAAATCTAGTGAGTAGACTGCAACAAAAACAGGAGGAGATGCTCTTGCATCAAAATTCAAGTTTTATAGGATGTAATTTATGTGCCTGGTATGAAGAAAAATATAGTTTTTGCAGTTGTACCTGAATACCATGGATATGTTATTTTTTTTAGTAAAGGGAATGATTATTTGAAGCATTTTGCTACTAGACAAGTAAAACAAATTGGTGCTGGACTTAAAAATCTCTACATGCTAGAGATAGATTTCTCCATGCATGCAACTATATCTCTAGGGTTGAGGTGGAAAATATGCAGAGCCTTAGTCTCAAAGTTGCAAATATTTTGTTAAGGTCTATAGGGGAGAAACAACAGGTGCAGTATACTCTTCTCATGGATCATTACCCTTTCTATAGGGGCCCACATTATTCAGTAGTAGAAGGATCAGTGTCATTTGAAGCAATCTGATCTTGAGCGAGAGTTTCAGGCTAGTAGCAGTTAGAGACTTGGGATACAGTTGTAACTCATAAACATAGTTGATTTAGTATTTTGGATGCTTCTCAGTTGCATTTTTTGTAGTAGAAACAAAAATAGTGAGAGGGACTTTTGTTACAGTACATTCCACTAAAGCAGGATTGGGTTGTTCATAATCATTTTCTTTCTAAGAGGGAGTGTTAAATTGTACCAAAAAAGGCTTCATTTGACTTGTGCCTTAGTCAAATGGACAAATTTTATTTTCCACATTAGTAGGATGAATTGAGTTGTAGTTAGCAGAAGTGACATGGAAAAATTGCTCAGTTAAATTAGTCAATTCGAGTGTGTATGCTAGAATTAGAGTTGTGCATGGGTTGATTTCTAAAATCTAACGATCTAGTGGATTTATTCTTAGTTAAACTCAGTTGACTAAGCTCTAGTCATTAGTGGAGTCGGTAGGGTTTTAGTTGAGTAGTTATAATTGTTGTTAACTCACTGATCTCACAATTAACTAATCAATTTACTAAAAATAACCCTAGTCATGCATGGAATTCGAATTTCCTAGTTGAATGGAGGAAAAAGGCATCAATTTATTTATTATTTTATTTGAGTGTACAAGTCTTACATTGGGTTAGGTGATCAATTCCTTCAAGAATTTTGCAATGAAATAGGGAATTATCCTATTTTTTAGGGGCTAATTTCCTCAAGGATTGTGCAAGGAAATAGGAGGAAGGTTGAGGAATATTTTAGCTAAGTGTTGGTCAGAGTAGGTAAATGAGAATGAGCTCAAAATTACAATGTAGGGTGTGCTTCAACATTGAAGAAAGACATTGTAATTGATCCATATTCTCATCTGAATTAATGCAAAGCAGCAAAAGGGTTTTTAGTAGTTGGGTTCCCCTATAAAATCATTTTGTTTCTTGTGTTTTGATGGTCACATGTTATTTCATGTTTTTCTATCGTGTACTTTCCTTTCTTCGAAATAGTAGAAGAAATTTTTTGTCTCTTGATTTCAGTTCGATTTCATTAGTAGTAGAAGTTTTCTGGCAATTTTTACACTATTTACTAATTTCTAGGGTGAACGGTAAAATATAATTTTGATACAATGAAATTGTTGAAAGCGTTGTTTGAATTGATATGATCCTTCCAAGATATTTGTGTCCCCAACTATACATTTGAGCCTTCTATGAGTTGTGTCCAATCCTTAGCCTTATGCCTAGGCTATGAGAGAGGAAAATCCTTTTTTTTGTAGATTTAAAATTTAGAATCTCAAAATATTCCCAATTCTCTTCCTTTTCTTGGTGTCAACATTCAAAAGAAAACTTTATACTTTATTTTCTTACCTCTAGTTCCAAGGCCTCTTCGAAAGTGGAGATGATCTTCAACAATATTTTTTCTTTCCTAAAAATAACATCTCTTATTACTAAGGTCTCATCTACAGATTGTACATGTGTAGGGGTGAATGGTTAAGGACATTTTTAATCACTTGATTCAACTGGAGTCTCTAGACATGTAAAGTGATCCCTTACCAAATATTTTGAAAGAATGAAAAAAAAAAGAGAAATCGCATCCTTGTTTTGAACCTCTTGAAGAGTTGAAATTTTGATAAGCCTCCATTTATAAGGATTGAAAGTGATGTTGTGGAATACCATTCATCCACTCATTCCACCTATTTTCAGCTACAAAAAAAATTAAGCAACATATTTCTTTTAAGACGTCCCATTTTACCTAGCCATATGCTTTTGGTTGACAGTAACAAACATTTAGACCTTGTCCTTTCTCAATTTTAATGAATGAATGGATTCATGGGCCATGATAATATGGCTAAATTTGTTTTTTATGCTACCTAACCACCTTCTTTTGAAATATTGAGTTTCAATAAAGAGGATCTTAGTGGTGGCAATGTCGTTGCTTTTTCTTATTTTTTTATATGTATTTTATGCATGTAAGCTACATGCAGAAAATGCATCTATACAAAAAAGAAAAAGCAGTGACATTACCACCATGTCGTTATTGTTTTTTTATATGTTTATATGTGTAATTTTATGATCATTGTAAAGGTGTAGGTATTTTATTTAAACTATAATTTTGTTTCTTTAAATTCAAATTGTCTCATATCTGTGTTAATTATGGAGATATGATTCTTAATAAACTCGTTGAATAGGTAAGTTACCACCTAGGTTGGTTGGAGGAAGTATTGAGGAAATGTTTTGTGCAATTTCTAGCATATTATTGTTTGTATTCGGGTAAAGAGGTAAGAAAATCCAAACACTTGGGAATGTAATCTACTTTGGAACATCTTAGAAAGTGTTATTGTCATTTTGATTCTTAGTGATATTTTATATTTCTCTCCACTATCTATTTTGGTTGAAGTTCAATTAATTTCAGAAGGGTAAGTTAATGTTCTATATAAATGGAACCCTTGGAAATCTATCAAAGTCATAGCCTCTTGCAAAGTGATTGTGGCTAAATCCCTTTCGATTTGTCAGGTGAAGGAGGCAACTATTGTGCTTTGGTAATTCTATAATGACAAGAGTAACGTGGACAAGATTGATAAAGCACTCCAAAATTGGAAGGTTGCAATGTCACTTTGGAGACAAGAGCATTAATATTTTGGATAAAATTAATCAACTGTGGAACTAAATTCTCTCCATGCATATAAGCCACAATCATCTTGTCTCAAGTATCACTTCCACTATGGAGACTCTAATTGACTAGTGAAATACCATGCAGACGAAAAAGGATGAGATTTCTAATTTAAAAAAACAAATTAAAGAGCTGCAACACATTCTGAACAAGAATCATATAGAATAATCTACATTTAGAAATAATTTAAATCACCATGATCAAGTTTTTCCTAATATGAATCCTCTTCCCTCCCCAAAATCAAGGGGAGCTAGGTCAAGAGATGTAGTCCATCCTTAAGAAACTCTTCATGTATTGTAAATATTTCTTAATTTTGCTTATATTTTGGTGTATTTATACTTGTAAATGTAGGAAACCAGATAGCTTGGAAGTTCAATTTTTTTTGGATCAAAGAGATATATCCAAATGATATGCATAGAAAGAGAATTAATTAAGAAAGTCCAATTGTAATGTACTAATTGCCTTTCATCACATAACTGTTAATGCAAAGTATTCATGTTATATATGTGTGTGTGTGTGTGTATACATATTATAAATTTTTTAAATTGAATCATATTATTATTATTATTATTCAATACCAGAGATGATTTTTCCTTGGAGATGATTTTTCCTTAAAGTGTCTTAATTTGGCAAGGCTCAATTTCTAACAACATTTGGTCCATAATGTGCAAGGAATTTTTGTTTCTCATAAACATGTATAAGTATATAAGATGGTACTTATATTATTAGATATGCAAAACATATATAAAATGAATGTGGTGTATGTATATATATTAATATATATCTATTGAAGGTTGGATTGTAAGTTGTATTTTATTTTTAACTTTCAATTTTAAAATACAAGATATATGTGTTTAATTTTTAATTTCTAACAATATTAATTTCATATTGTAAATAAAATTATTTCTAACCAAAGTAAGTCAAGTTGATAAGTGAACAAACTTAGTTCATTTTTCATGGAAATTCTTCCCCAACTTAGATAGTTTTTTTTTCTCCAAAATACATTGTCCACCTAATTGATGGGAACCTTAATGATGGAACATTACTCTTGAGATTATCATCAATTTTAAAACCAATACAGATACATATTAATTTGGGATCTACCATGACTTGATAGGAATCAAATCCCTTGAGGTAGAAACCTCCTTTTAGAGTGAAAAAATGAGAAAGTTTTGCATCTTAAGAGATTTGATCCATATAGAACCATGATAGATAGATCCAAAGTTAAGATGAAATCTAAAAATAGTTGTGTATGCACGCATATAGATAACCATGTTTCAACTCCATGTTGAGCATGGATGGAATTACAGATAGCCCTCTCAATGATCAACATGCATTGAAATGTTTTAACTCTCTCTCTCTCTCTCTCTCTCTCTCTCTCTCTCTCTCTCTCTCTCTCTCTCTCTCTCTCTCTGTGTGTGTGTGTGTGTGTGTGTGTGTGTGTGTGGGTGTGTGTGTACACTCACCATGTTTCAAATCCATGTTGAAAATGGATGGAATTACACATATCCCTATGAGTGATCAACATGCATTGAAATTCTATGTGTGTGCGTGTGCGCACGCGCGTGCGTGTGCACACCCGCATGTGAAAAGATAACATTCATTTAAAAATAATTATTCTATGGTGTTTTTTAAGAGATGAATTCATATTGCAAAGATAATATCTTTTCATTGAGTGCTAAATTGTATCCAAACCAATTCCATTAGATAGAAGATATTTAAGGCTTAAATTTTCTATATTAAATGATATAGTTTTGATAAATGTTTAATGCACTAAAACCATTCAAAAAATTTAGCCCAAACATTAAAAAAACCATAGAATGGCATTGATGGGGGTGTGTGGAAGTTCTTGTTGAATCCATAACCATGGGATCTTCACTGGTTTGGAATAATAGCTCTCTCAATGAATATTAGCATTGGAGGAAAGCATGGAGTAGTCATGGTAAAATTTATTTGTTTCATTATCATGTTCATCAAAGGGTCTCACCTGGATTTACCACCTTCCTCACTTTCATTGGGGTAGTTCTCAACTCTTTAACAGGAAATGGTGACTAGTGATAGTTGTTCTGATTGTTTGAGTTGGATTAATTTCCATTGGGCTTGAAATTTCTCCATCTTTTGGGGCCTGATATTGGTTTTTTTAATCCTATTATTGTAGCCTTGAATCTTCTTCTTTTTTCTTAGGATGTGACTCTTTTTGTAGTTTATTTTCCCCCTCGTCCTTTATTTTATTCTATTCCTCATATATATATATATATATATATATATATATATATATATATATATATATATATATATATATATATATATATATATATCTATTCTATCATGTTCCTATTATTTATTCATTTTTTATCTTCTTATTTTTGTATTCTCTCTTATTATTTCTTCCTCCCTTATAATTCTTTGGTCAACTTAGTTTCCTCTTGAGATTCCTTTTCTTTTTCTCCCTCGCGATTCTAGATACTTCCATTTGGATAGCTTTCTTTCTAGCTAAGTTTTTTTTTTAGCTTTGGCCTTCTCATTTTCTATTGACCACCATTGTAGCCCATCCTAAATATAACCATTGTGTAATTTTAGGTTTTCAACATTTTTTCCTTACTGGGCCAACTATATGATTTCCAATCCCATATGTATCTGCAAGCTCTACAATTACCTTTCCCGAAAGATAATTGTCATAGAAAAATAGAAAGTGAAAGGAAGGAATGAACTAGTGAATTGTGGGGAAGAGGGAGAGTGATGTGGTGTATCAAAGGGAAAGGAAATTTCCCTACAATACATCATGTGATAGATTACTTTCACAAAAATGTATCACATCACAAAAGACTTTCTCCATGATGTATCATAGGGATAAATAATTTGTGAAAAGATACATAACATTTTTCTTATAGGTGTAAAAATTAGCTAGTGGGTAATAAAGTATTGGAATGGAGAGAAGAAGGTGCATTGATGAAAAGAATAAATTCCAACATTGAGGAGCCCCTTAATTCCTTCTAACTATTGGAAATATTTATAAGAAACGGAGGGGGTGTTGTAGCTGCTACAACACTTTCCAAGATGTTTTCTTTTGTTGCACATAGTGTTTTCATTCATGACAACAAGATGTCATTGATGTCAAAGGGGATGTATGGGATAGTGGAAGTAGGACCATCCTTGATTACCAAAGAAGCAACAAGATCCTTTATAAATCAATATGATAGTCGAACCTTTCGCAAGGTCTTATTACATGAAGATATGGGTGCTTGAAGTTATTCAAGTTTTTGATGAAGTTATGACGCTCAACAAATCCTACTAATAAAATGGTTTCATAGCCTGTCTCGTTGATACTTTTTCAATGATATATTCTTCTCATAAAAGCACTTCCTATATGAGAATTTATGGCCTATTTAAAATCAGCATTAGATTGTTATTGCAAGGGAAAACTATAGGGCCAAGCCAAAATTATATATGGATTAAACATTGTGCAAGTTTAGGGAGGATCCACCATTGGAAAAAAATATCAATGGCCATAATCGCATGGAGATGCACATTATTTAACAATGTTAAAATTCATGCAACTTCCAAATAGATAAATCATGTCTCCAACAAAATAATGACTAGATAGAAGAGAAATAACATAATGTTTAATGAATCCATAAGAACCAACCAAATGTGGCATCATTCTATTGATTCATGTAATGGAACATGTTGACACTAGCATGATGACATGGTGCCACCTACAGATTCCATGTGTTAGCAAAAAATGATGGTATTGAATTAGTGAAAGGCCTAAAAAAGGATGACACATTGTGCCCCTCATGAGCTTCCACTTGGCATGATGTCATCATGTTGATGTTATCACATAGATGGATTGTGACCCTTACATCTAAGTCACATGGGCACGGTCGTATGGCTTGTTTAATATCAAATCCTATACGTTGATCTGACTTGGTCATATGAGATGGTCATATGGACTGTGGCATTATTTTTAAGAACTTGGCCCATGGGGATGAGTTATGATCGACCATAGTTACATGGAAACTTCTATAGTTGGCATCCAAAACATGGGACCACCACATGACTATAAATATACATACACCCTTGGGTTAGGACATGCTAAGGCATGTGATGATGGGTAAGTTAATCTAGAATGATCAAAGTCTTTGGCATGTTCTTGTTTCAAAGGAGTATGATTATATGTAACAAATTGTATTTAGTTTTTTTTATCATCATTTGTGGAAGAGGATCTTATGGTCTCTATTCATTTTTAAAAATAATGTATGGTTGCATTCAATGAGAGACTGAATTATTTTCATCCCATTTAAATCATCTATTTTTGTGGTTTGGTTTATTATTCTAGCTATACTTTAGAGATTAGCGCAACATTTTTTATATGATACATTCTTGGTTGTAGGAAAACTATTACATTGTTATCACTCGAATGTACAACCACAATGAAAATCTTGGAATTAAAAGTGTGTCCACATCGATAGATAGAGCATGAAATTCTAGTATCATCAATCCTCGTAATTTTTTAATTAGAGGTTAACTGTGTCAAAATATGTGTTGGGCGATGAGGTCAAGTGTGCAATGAATTTGTGTTAGGTGTCGAGGTCAAGGGTGCACGAGATCTTCAATTGGGTGTCGAATTCAAGTGTAAACCAAATCAATTTTTAGGGGTTGAGGTTAAGTGTGAACAAGATCCATTGTTGAGCATCAAGTGGAACCAAATCCATTGTTTAAGATATTTTTCGAGGTTAAGTGTTATCGATCGGACCCATGTTGAATATGTGAACAAGATGGGTGACAAAGTCGAATGTGGACAAATTTTTTGTTAAGTTGGGAGTCGAAGTCAAGTTAACAAGATTTTTTGTTGATATGTGGATAAGTCACGAGGAATGTGACTACAGTCATAGATAATTGTTCTATTTTTATTTCATTGGTAGTATCTCAACCAAGACATGTTCGAGTCCCTGTAGGTTCCAAGTTTGAATTATTTTTTTATTATTTATAATATCCATTCTATAAAATGGTTAGTTGGTAAAAAATTGTGATTTTGTAGATTTGGCACAAATATTTGTCTAATTTTTATAATGTGCCTCAAAAATGTTCTTTTTGTAGAAAATTTAAGCATTGGAATAGTTGTATATGGTTATTTATGAGTTTCGGGAGAATTATTTGTCCAAATTGATATCCAAAAGATGGATGATCACAATTTAGAAATGATTGTAACTAGAGAGTTTTGATATTATTTTGATTCATATTTGATGGCCATAATCCCTTGTTTTCATTTTGAAGGTCCATGATCATGTTACAAGTGTTTTGGGTAAATGAAGTAAACAAGTTATGAGGAAGGGTTTGAGTGACCAGATTGAAGATCTGGTTGAAAAATATTATGAGCAGAGTATGAAAGCCAACAAGTGTGATTGATATGACCTTTTGGTATATGATTGTATGACAATGTAGTTGTTTTAGGTTTTATGAAAGTGGTGGTTTCAGGTTGCAGAGACTGTGAGAGGGACAATGACAATGCTTATAGCGGTAACAATACTTGTAGTTTGTGATAATTTCCTTATATGAAAATTGAATGATATATGATGGAAGATCTATTTTTAAAATGATATGAAATAGAGGTCGAAAAAAAATTTGAAGAATGAGGTTAGAGCCCTGTTGACGGTGATGGATATGCCAACATTCGGGGCATCACATTGATATGAAGTCCCAATTAGACCTCACGCAGTTTGGTGTATGAGTCACATCTGAAACAAAGGCTTGGTTTCTTTATTCTTAAATATTTTCCTTGGATCTTGCTTATCGACAAGGTAGAGTGATGCAAATTTACTTTCACAGAGAAAGGGGGTGTGCCTGGTGAGTGTCTGGTTACAAGCGTGTCAAGGTTCTTCTATTGCAAAAGGGGGGAGAGATAAAGGTGAACCTCTAAGAGAGAGGTAATAATACCACTTGCGAAGAGACACATGCAAACCAAAGGATCTTGTCTAACACCCAGCGGAATAGTCCACAACGGATGTGATGGTCATTACACACAACAACTTAAGAAATATATGTCAAGTGTCCTGCGGAATAGTCCACAGAGACGTGACAAAAATTACACACACAGTAATATGAGAACGTTATGTCCAATATCCTGTGGAATATTCCACGAGGATGTGACAACAATTACAATCATAATAGTACGTCCTCAGCAAGACAAGCACTAAAATAACCAAAATAGCTCAATTATCTTAATACATCTGAAAACCAAACATGAAGTAGAAATATCCACATAATAGTCTTACAAACATTCATAAGTCATGTGTGAATAACGTGTTTTCCTTGAAAGGATTTTGTTATTATTTAAAAGTTCCAAGACACATATATACAATGAACATCACTAGCTCTAATAGTGGAGCGTTGGAACCACCCCCTTGCTCCACAAAAGAACCAGATATTATCTCTATTTCCTTGCTGGTGGAGCCAAGGTGAAAAAGGCCTTTTCTCATACAACGTGGGAGTATATATAACCAATGGTGACTCTTTGACTAACCTCATGATTTTTTGAATTCCCATGACTCTTCCACTTACATGACTCCACATTCATGTGTGTCCTTTGGGATTCCACTTTTAAATACATTCATTTATACTAATATACAATAATGATGTGGCTACATGACCACTAATGACATGACATGACACTAATGACATGGACTGATTTATGATGTGTAAATGTTAAGCCATTGTTTTTGCTTAATTTTCTTCATGAAATTTCTCTTTTCACTCCTCCACAAGCCTTGATGATTGGGAGTCTTCAATGATCTAACGTCTTGATAGTGGTCACAAGCGAGTGTCCTTTCAATTTCCATTGATCAATCGTCTTTTCTATTTAGCTTAAATAGTTTCTTTGAGTGTGCTTTATTCATTATTTTCTTCGCTTGCCATCTCGCCATGACATGATGGAGAACTTGTTCATGCAATTCACTCATGACAAGACGACATCAATCTAAAAACCTCTAGTCAAAGAAGATGCGTTTTGATTCATAAATTGAGCCCAGGACAAATAAAAGGATGGGAAAGGAGGCTCAATGAATGCACAATTGCACAGTTCAGAGGGTCAAGGGGCAACCTTGGTCCTTGAGACTACGCAGTGCGTAGTTCGGGTTGGGCTGAGGGAGATGCCTGCACATTTTCTGGAGTTAGAGGGTACAAGCAGCCAAGATAGGAGCTGGGAAGGTCAACTGCGAAATTTAGGAGGTCAAATAAGTCGGGATCACAACATAGTGCACAGTTCTAAGTCTTAAGGGATGAGCTTGTTTCTTGAAGTTGCAAAGTGTGTTGTTCAAGCGGGGCTGGTGACCTCACCTATGCAACTCCCATGGTCAAGGTCGGGTGCTGGTCACCAAAACTGCCCAATGAGGCAGTTATTTTGAGGCTATCATTATGCACTGTGCAGTTCCAACCAGAGGACTGAGACTACATAGTGTACAACTCAGGGGATTCCTGGAGAAGCTAAGTCACTCAATCAAGAACGTTTCCAGAAAATGACTAAGTGTGGAACATGTTAGATTGATGTGAGCATTTATAGATTTTTATTGTGATTGCACACTTAGCTACTTTACAAATTAAACAAAATAGATCATCTGAGACATACATACAAAGAATTATCCTCTATGTAACAACTTCGTGACAAACTATGAAAAGTGCGACACCAAAGATACACTTTACGATGACCGTGAAGACACTTTTTTAACGATGTTCAGAACTTTGGAAATGAGTGCAACCAATAGTTACATGGTTAAAACAACTCATTTATTTAAATGTGACCTCTTGGAATCACTGAAACAAGCTCATACTTTTCCTACAGTAGCCAACACACCAAAGGCGACTCTTTTCGTTTCTTGTGAAAGTTATCACAAGAGAAATAGAATGAACTTCAAATTTTGTGATGGTCATGAGCAAGACCAAAGAAGGCTCCGAAATTTGGGTATAGGCCAAAATTTTGGAGGGGTTTGTCATGGCTACATCACTTGGCAACACACTGGTAGGAATCTAGATTCTCTATTTCGGTTAACTTCTTTTATGTAGGGCCTTGGTTCTTCAGGAATTATTGATTCACCATGAAGATCGCTTTGGTTTCCCCATTTACCCCGTGAACAGAGCAAGTTCCCATCATTCCACCTTAGTTTAACTCGATAAAGGTTTATCTTTCTCACAAATTTTCAAATAGGGGGAGGGTAATGAAGCTCACGAGTTTAATATATTCAGATTATAACTTTTCATCTCTGGTGTTGCTCCACTGGCAGCAGGCTTGGATATTACCTCGAAGGAGTCACTTCAGGAATCACAAACATTGCTTCACTGCCAACGAGTGATCAGGTGATCATGTCCAAGTTTAAAAATTTCTCAAAAATGGAAGTGCTTAGAAATGTTTTCAATCTGAATTATCGAAAAGGCCTCGTCGCTGCGATTTTGGCACCATGAATGGGACTCAAAACCGAGGTCGTATGTGAAAGTTACTAAGGTTTGAATTCGTCTAGTGACCTCCAAAATAGGGTTTTTTGACTAATTGATTTTGTCAATTTTTACAAAAAAAATTATTGTTGGAAAAGTAATTTTTATTAATGTTTATGGGCCTATTAGTGGGTTCCACGAGGCCTGCCCGGAGGCTGCCACGTGGTCCCAGGCCATTGGTTGAAAAGTGCATGTGAAAATTGTGGAGGTCATGGGTCTTGAACCCTTGACCCGACTCCTCGGGCAGAGTCGACCCGACCGGCATGGTATAGGTAGCTTGGTTTCAAGTCTGGGTGAGTCGAGCAAGGTTAAAACCAACATTCAGGTCATCGCAGATGAAACAGGCGGAGGTGTTAGCCCTCAGGGCTAAGCTCCTTTGCAATGTGCCTAGATTGCTTGAACCGGAGGCTAAACGCAATTGTTTGGCGGATTTGGAAGGGGGATAGACCCAGGTGGTTAGCTGTCACACCATATGACTTGTAGTGGAGATAGGGGGCTATTGCTCGATGGTTACAGTGGCGGTTAACGCCACCAATATGACCACCACCCGAATATATTTAATGCGACGGTTCAAACCTTATCCACCCAACCAAAAAACTATCAGTGCATTTATCACATGTGAACGCACCTAACATTTAAATTAACTGCTAGTTTCATCTGGAAATTTTGCTAGCGGTTCACCTAAATCTAACAGAGTTTCCTTTTTAGTGGAGTTAACTGGAGTTCTCCCACTTTTAGTGGGGTTTTTGGGGGACATTGGGCATTTTTGTTGCAGAAGTCAAACTCTCTCAATTTTCGACCAAACAAGATGAAATTTTAGTCAATTTTGGATTTCTTGAGCATTCTGGAGATTTTGGAATAGTTTTTAGAGTGAACAGAGGTGATCTATAGCATTTTTTTCTTCAAGGAAGAGGAAGGAGCCATCAGGGCCATCATGGAGGAGGCACTGTTTTGGGTTGTATTTCACTGCTTAAGGTGAAACAAAAGCCATTTCTAGTTATTTTCTATCTTCTAAAGTCAAATTTACAGTTGGTTTTGGTTATTTAGGCATATTTTTCACTGTGTAACCATTTTGAGCAAATTAATAGAGTAAGGACATGCCATTGGGGATCCTTGGACTGGCAGATGTAGCCTAGGAGGGGTGAATTGCCTCAACAATTTGTTGTGTTATGTTATGGTGAATTTTACTTGTTGTGTATTTCTGCTGTGATATGTTAAACAATAAATTTAATTGACAAATACTCACACATAAAACTCAGAAACATTACCAAAACTACTTTGTTTAACCTGCAATTCATGGAGAACACTTTGCACACTAAAATATATGGAAATGGATAATTTACATAGCATTACAAATAGTTCCATTTTCAGATCAGTTGATATCAGAGCTAGATTTGTACTCTACATTAGTTCTTGTGTAATGATATAGTTGATTGTTTGCAAGTTTTGATGCTTACTAGGCTTAAGCTCAATAGAGGGGAAGGACAATTGGTTAGAGCTAAAAATAATCCTCAACCAAGGAGGGCCAGAGAGCCATTAACTCCACCTTATAATTCACCTCCAAGAGCCATAGAAAAAGCCTCGAGCATGTCTTCAAGAGAATGAGAAGTTCTTGAAGACATTGATCCCAAAGAAGAAGAATGGGTGTTCCGAAAGGATTTCCTAGACATGAAGGAGATGGTGAGGATACTCTACCAAGAAATGAATGAAAGGCTTGAAGGAGAAGGGTCTAAACATAATAAATAAGGAGAGGGTTCTTTAGGAGGAAAGAAAAGTGATGACAATTCAAAGAAAGGACACAGAGGAAATGGTGATCCACCATCCCCATCTTCATCCTCTTCCTCTACATCGTCATCCTCAACTTCGATGAATCAATCTCACAAGTCCAAAACCACTGGTAAAATTCCATTTTTAAAGCTTGATGTTAAGTTTGAGTTGCCTATGTTTAATGGTGAATTCAATGCAGAGAAACTTGAAAATTGGATAAGGCATTTGGAAGTTTATTTGAGGATAGAAAACCTTCATGAAGACGACACCAAGATTCAGTTAGCCTCTTTGAGAATGGAAGTAGTAGCATTGGTATGGTGGGAAGCCAAGAACAAGGATGAAATTAAAAAACATGGTACAATCATTTTATCATGGGCTAAATTTATTTCTGTAATTAAATAGCAATTTTATCCATTAGCTCATTTACAAAAGGCTATCATGAATTGGCAAAGTTTTAGACAACTTAAGGGACAAAATGTTCAAGATTACACTCAAGAGTTTAGACGAAGGGCTCTATTACTTGGAATTGAATTGCATAACCAAGAGACTTTGCTGAAATATATAGGTGGTTTGCACAACTATCTTATACATACTATACTTATGTTCAATCCTACTAGTCTAGAAAAGGTTTGTGTCCAAGCCATGCATTTAGAGGCTAGAGGTAAACATTATTTTGATGGAAATGAGGATAGTGAAATTAAAGGCAAAGGGAGAAAAAGAAATGCAAACTCTAGGAAATATAAAGGGAAATTATTTTGTAAAAACTATTCCAAAACAAGCCATGATGAAGACCATTGTTGGAAACTTCATCCGGAGTTGAAGCCAGAAAAATTTTAAACCAAAGATAAGGCCAAAGAAAAGGGCAAGACGGTTGTAATAGCTGAACAAGACATAGGGTCTGAATAAGGAGATGAAACTAAAATAATAGCCATGGTACTAAAGAACATCAAGGGGAAAGAGATTGTAAAAGAAACAAATCCCAGTTCTATCACTTTAAACTGTCACATAGAAGCTCCAAGAGAATAGAAGAGAATAGAGTTGTTTCATGTGAGGATCATTTCAAAACACACAAATATAGGCACACTATTTGAAAATGGGTCACAAGTGAATCTCATCTCAGAATACTTATTCAAGAAGATGAAACTTGAGACCATTCCACATCCAAAGCCATATCCACATGGATGGATTTGCAAGGACGCAAATTTACAAGTTTCAAGGAAGTGCACGTTGTGCTTCGCCATAACAACTCATTATTTTTACACGGTTGAATTAGATGTGGTACCGCTTGACATTACAGGTGTGGTGTTAGGTATTCCTTACTTAGATGACAGGAAAGCGATCTTCCATCGCCATGACAACAAGTACCATTTTTTCAAGGATGGTAAGGAGTTTATTTTGAGAGCACATCGGAAGAAGCTAGAATCTTCTTTAATGAATGCAGGGAAATTGAAAAGGCTTTTCAATGCAAGTCAAAATTTGACTTTGTTGATGATTAAGCAAAACTATTTTGTACATAATCCTTTTCATGTTATTGCTGATGTAAATGATGAAATGTTTCAGTCTAAAATCATGTCGTCTTTGGAAGAAGATGACAAGATGTTGCAGAAAGTGTCTTTGGTGTCGATTTGTGCAGAGAACAAAGTGTCGGTGCAAAGTGGTGCAAAAATACAAGAGAATGAAAATCATGCAAGCAAAGATGACACAAATTTCAACATGTATCAATGCTGGTTTCAGAATGCCAGGTTGGTATGGCGATAAAACTTGGTCGGGAATCGACACAAGTACATGGCTCATTTGGGAAAAAATCACCATAAGGGCAGTTGGCAAGGTGAATCTTATTTTTCAGTTTCCTTTAAAGGTAGACCATTGTAGGAATAGTAAGATTTCTGCAAATGTCAGTTGCTATTCTGCAAGTTTCAAAAATTTTCAACATGACATAGTCGAGGTTAGCAACAATCGGTCAACGGATTCAAGGAAGAATTTGTATTTTTATGAGAATCTCAATTTGATGAAATCAGGGAGATTTCAGTAGTTCAAGGTTGGAATACTGGAGAATTAGTCTCCTCATCTTCAGTTTCTATAGTTCAGAGAGCTTTTGGGGTCCAAAAGCTTCCCATTGGGGAGGTGTGATCAGGTGATCATGTCCAAGTTTAAAAATTGCTCAAAAATGGAAGTGCTCAGAAATTTTTGCAATCTGAGCAACCGAAAAGGCCTCTTCGTTGTGATTCTAGCACTATGAACGAGACTCAAAACCGAGGTCGTATGTGAAAGTTACTAAGGTTTGAATTCATCTAATGACCTCCAACACAAGAGTTTTTAACTAATTGATTTTGTTAATTTTTACAAAAAAAATTATTATTGGCAAAGTAATTTTTATTAATGTTTATGGGCCTATCAGTGGGTGCCACGTGACCTGCTCGGAGGCTGCTACGTGGCCCTAGGCCATTGGTTGAAAATTGCATGTGAAAATTATGGAGGCCATGGGTCTTAAACGCTCGACCCGACTCCTTGGGCAGAGTCGACCCACCCGGCACGGTATAGGCAGATTGGTTGCAAGTCTGGGCGATTCAGGCGGGGTTAAAACCAAAATTCGAGTCGTCAGAGATGAAATAGGTAGAGGTGTTAGCCCTCAGGGCTAAGCTCCTTTGCAATGTGCCCAAAGTGCTTGAACCGAAGGCTAAACACAGTTGTTTGGAGGACTTGGAAGGGGGCTAGCCCCAGGTGGTTAGCCGTCACACCATATGACTTGTGGCAAAGACCGAGGGCTACCGCCCGATGGTTACGGTGGCGGTTAACGCCACCAATATGACCACCACCCGAATACATTTAATGCAGCAGTTCAAACCTTATCCGCCCAACTAAAAAACTGTCAGCACCTTTATCGCATGTAAACGCACCTAAAATTTAAATTAATTTCCAGTTTGATACGGCGGCTCCGCTGGTAGTTCACCTAAATCCACTGGAGTTGCCTTTTTAGTGGAGTTAACTGGAGTTCTCCCACTTTTAGTGGGGTTTTTGGGGGACATTGGGAATTTTTGTTGCAGAAGTCATAACTCTCTCAATATTCGACCAAAAAAGATGAAATTTTAGTCAATTTTAGGTTTCTTGAGAATTCTAGAGAGTTTGGAATAGGTTTTAGAGTGAACAGAGGTGATTTACAGCAGATTTTTCTTCAGGGAAGAAGAAGGAGCCATCAAGGCCATCATGGAGGAGGCACTGTTTTGGGTTGTATTTCACTGTTTAAGGTGAAACAAAAGCCATTTATAGCTATTTTATATCTTATGAAGTAAAATTTATAGTTGGTTTTTCCTTTTTAGGCATATTTTTCACTGTGTAACCATTTTGAGCAAATTAATAGAGCAAGGACATGCCATTGGGGAGCCTTGGACTGGTAGATGTAGCCCAGGAGGGGTGAACTGCCTCAACAATTTGCTATGTTATGCTATGGTAAATTTTGCTCGCTGTGTATTTCTGCTGTGATATGTTAAACAATAAATTTTAATTAACAAATTCTCACACATAAAACTCAGAAACATTACCAAAACTACTTTGTTTAACCTACAAGTCATGGAGAACACTTTGCACACTAAATTATATGGAAATGGATACTTTGTATAGCATTACAAATAGTTCCATTTTTAGATAAACGAGCCTGGACAATACCTCGACGAAGTTGTTTGCTTCACCTATCTACGCATAAATCCTTTCTCTTCTTTATCCTTTATATAATATTTAAAATAGGACTGTAAACTAGTACTTTTGGGCAGAAGAGGGATACCGACTTATTAAGAGCAGGAGAGTTTGCTCCTTCAGAGAAGTGTATAACTTCCTCTAATTTAGTTTTTTGTGTTTATATTTTCCCCTCCTCCCCTTTTAATGATTGGATAAGCATGAAAACACCAAAACGAAAGAACTGAATATGGGCATAAGGTTTCCCGGGTAGACACAACTTCATGGTTAGCCAAAGACTCTCCTTACAGATAGATTGTATTTTCCGTCGGAACTTCATCAGCCAAAATATATTACAAAGAAAAGGAAGACAATCCAATGACTAACCAAATTTTTAAGTGTCATAAGGCCCCTTAGAGCTCAACCACACACAATATCCCAGAAACCAACACGTGGACAACACTTTATTCAAAAACATGAAACAAAGAAAACAACGAAATGAAGACAAGAAAAGAATGAGAATAAACTATGTACATAGTGTAGGGCACAGCCCTAGGTTTTATTGAAAATAATGCTTGAGATCTTAGCCATTGACATGGAGAGAGTCAGTATTCCCGTCAAGTGTTTGAAGACGGTATGTGTTGGCCAAGTTTATCATGTATGGTGAATGGTCCAATCCACAAGGATTGCAACTTAGTGTGTTTCCTTTTTCCTCATGGGTTTTATCCCATTTCAAGACTAAGTAACCCACACTGGAAAAGTTCTTCTGTGCAGAATTCTTGTCAAACTATCTCTTGATATGCTTTTGATGGAGTAAAAACTTTTATTTAGTTTTCAATATTTCTTCCTGGAGCTTATGAATCATGTCCATCCCATGTTGCACTAAAAATCATGGCTTGCCTTAGGATTCTTGGGAAATTTGGAGAGCAGGCAAGTAGATGTTGGGAGGGAGGATGGCTTATTTTTTGTACACCAAGAATTAGGGAGAGGTATTTAGGGATGCCTTAGGTGTTTAACTTTGTCAACCCATAAAGCATTCACCAAAGTGAAGTGTCAGTTCCTTTGTTCAAAGAATACAAATTTTTTTATGATACAAATCAAATTCGTATTCATGGACTCGGTGAGACCATTCCCATGAGGGTAGTAGTTAGAAGAATGCTTCAACACTATTAAATTTTCCAATGGAAAATTATAAATCTTGAGTGATGATAAACCTGTTGCATTCTCAAACACAAGTGACGTAGGAACGCCAAACCTAGAAATGATGTTCTATTACAGGAAACTGATGACTTCTTGGTCACTTACTTGTTTAAGAATAACTTCTTTTGTCCATCGCCTGAAGTAATCTGTTGCTATGAGAATATAGCGATGTTTCTTCGATGAATGTGGAAATATATCACTGATGATATCTAAGCCACACTTTTGGAATGGTTCTTCTACTACAATCGGTTGTAGTGGGGCAGTTGACTTCTTGTTCCTGCTAGCACACCTTTAAAAGAATTGAAATTTGTGGACATGAGTGTGGGCATATTTGAATAGAATGATCCAATAAAATTTGTCCCACATAACTTTAAGCGCCATTGTGTTGCCTACAAAATTCCCTCCGACTGGTCCATCATGGACATCGTGTAATACCTTCCCCGACTCAGGTGCATCCAAACATCTGATCAGTACTCCTTTATGGTGATTTTTTTAAAATCACCCCATGAACCAACTGATATGATAAAGCCTTTAGCCTTAGTTCCCTCCTCTTCCATGCAGAAAAGTGGGAGGGCACACTGTCATGCTCGAGGCATTGACGCACATCCACGTACCAAGATTTTGTGTTGATAGTGGGGGTAGTTTGTTCGATATCGTACATCCCAATTTATTTCTCCCACCCTGAGGGATCTTCTTCTTATTTTTCATCAACCTCTTTTTCTGCTAGTTGAAAAAGGCTATGGCCCTTGATTGTGTGAACTAGTTTAATTACTAAGTCATACTCTTGCAAACCAATCATCCAATTCACACTTCTTTCACCCAGTTCTTGTTAAACGAGCAGTGATCTAACCACTGGGTGTGAGATGAAGATAGTACAATGATTCTTCAAAAAATAGGGCCTAAAGTGTTTCACCTCCTTTTATACTCCATAAGCTTGTTTTTCTATGCTTGGTTATTTTATCTTAGGTCCTTGTAGAGTTGTACTCATAAAGTAAATAGGTCTCTCATTGTTCAGATCATCCTTTGGTGTAATTATAGTGGAAAGGGATGTGTCAGAAGAAGAGGTGTAGAGCATGAATCCCTTGTTGAAAATGGGGATATATAGTGTGAGTGCTTCTGAAATTTCTTGTTTGATACAAGAGAATGCATACTTTTCCCTTTTTTCCCATTTATAAACAATTTCCTTATTTACCATCTCCTATATTGGTTTAAAAATCTGAGCATAGTCGAAGATGAATTTTCGAAGGAAGTTGATTCTTATTAGGATGGAATGCATGGCCTTCTTATTCACTAGGTAGGGAATCTATGTGATTTCTCGATCTTGTTTGTGTCGACCTTAACCCCATTTTTTGCATGAATATTCCCTAATAGGTTACCCTGGGACACTAAAAAGATGTTCTTCTTGGGATTAAGAGATATACCACTCGAAAATATTCTTCAAGTGGTGTACATGATTTGACCTCTGTTTTGAAAATATGGTCACAACATCTAGGTAGACCACAACTCACTATCTGAGTAACCCATGGAATGCGATGTCCATGGCTCGTTGAAATATGGCACCAACATTAATCATCCAAAATGGAATTCACTTGAAAGTGAACATTCCCCAATTTGTTTGAAAAGTATTCTTGAATCTGTCAGGTTCTACGACCCAAACTTTGTTGTATCCTGAGTACCCATCAAGCAAAGATACCATCTCAAACCCTGGTACTATTTGTAAAATTTGTTCCATGGATGGCACGGGGTACTTGTCTTTTTCTGAGGCGCGATTATGATTCCTGAAGTCGACACACAAGCAAATTTCTCGATATTTCTTCCCAACTGGGACCAGTTTTGACACCCAAGTTGAGTGTTGTACCTTGTAAATGATCCAAGCATCCAAAAACTTTCTCAATTCTTTCTGGATAAGATGTTCAAGCATGTGGTGTACTTTCCTCAATTTCTGCTGATATGGCTTGACCCCTACTTTTATTAGTATAATGTGTTGGATGATTCATGTGTCATAAGATTTAAGCTCATTATAATTCCACGTGAATACATCTCGATACTTCTTGAATAGGTGAATGAAGGCTTGGCTCTCTTATGGTGTAAAACAAGAACCGAGGTTAAAATATTTCGGATCTTTTTCCGTTCCCAAATTGATATGCTTATGTGATGACATGGAACTATGATTTTTGGTGTTTTCAGGTCCTTGGAAGTGATTATGCAGGTCATATATCTTTTTCCAATGATACCACACCCTTGGGGATGAGGTTTCCTTTTTTATTACTAGTTGCATCTTGTAATGCTTCCTCATTGTTGTGTCCTTGAACACATCAGTGCTAGCCATGAAATGTAGTATCTATTAGTCATCATAAAAAACACAGAAATTAGTGACATTGTCAGGAATGGATGATTTATAAATAATTTCAATAGAAAATCCATCCCTTAATGGTGATAACCGAGCAGTGGCGTTAGCTAATGCATCTTTAGTTGCGTTTTGTACTCTACGAACAAAAATAATATTGAAAGCTTGGAAATGGGAAATTAAGGGCCATACCTCTTGTTGATAACTCTTAATATGAGGTGAAACACAATGAATGGTATTGCGTACCTTCCATACTACTATTTATTAATCACCTATTAATTTTAATTAGGTCTTGACATTGAGCTCAATGGATATTTGTAAGCCGAACACGAGTGCTTCATATTCAACGGTGTTGTTTGTGCACTCAAACTCCGAGCAGCTTGAGATCAAGTATTTTCTTCGCATTGGCTCTACTAGAACGCAACCAGCTCTGAATCCATCATGTTTTTTTGAACCATTAAAATAAAGAGTCCATAAATCATATATACAAGGTTTGTGAACCACACTAGTACTAGTATTTTTGCACTACTACTAACTATACGTAAGTCATTTTCACCAGTTGGACTAGGAAGGAGCTCCAACTTTGTTTCTAGTGGCATTGGGGATGGTTGTGCGAGATAACACCCCAGTTGTGTTTCCAGGAAGAAATTTCCGAACACAAGTTCTACGAAGTACATCAGTTTTTTATTCCCGTTCAAGGGGGTCACATTGTGTTTCATGTACCTCTATGAGTTTACTCGAATCTTGTTATATTTTCCCTAATACAAAAGCTATAGGTGATACCAGCCTATAGAAAACTACCCTTGTATTTTACTCGACCAATATCTACTCAGCAATAATACGTAGGATTCTAGTATGTCCACAATTACTATGTTTATGCATTGGTGAACCGTTCGTTAGATGATAAGTGAATGAGCACATATCTGAGTTTACTGATTGTAGGGACAAGAGTTTTTTCCGGCTGAATAATCTATGCATCATTTTTTCTCCATGTTGAATTTATTTTCTTTGCTATAGATAATAGCATCAGTTTTACTGATGCACCATAATCAACCAATAAATTGTGTACATAAAAATTAAATATTTCAAGAGTTAAGAGAAAGGGTGCGAATAAAATGGTTACTTCCAATGATAAAGCGTGAATTATTGATTCAAGAGAGTATGAGAACGTACCTGACCCCTTTTTCTAAGGGGGGATATTACCTATGGAGGAGTGTCCAAGTGCTCGTAACAGGATGTCCCACTGGCTCGTGATCTTTGTTAACAGTGAAATTTTTGGATTAGCCTTCTTCATATCTTCAACTATGTTGTAGTCCAAAGTGGGAAGGAAAACCATAGTGTCCGAGGAAGTAATCGATATTTTAACTCGTGGAGAAATCACCTCGTATTTATTTTTTGTGGAAGAAAATTTTGTTCGGACCTACTTCTCAGACTTGCTCTTATCGTTCTACGTTGAGTTAACTAGCAGGCCAATTTTCCTTAGCAAGGCTTCTTTGAGTTTCTTCTTCATCAACTCTATTGTGATAATCGGCCCTTGCCTTCTTAAGTTGTAACAGTTGGGTTGATTCTAGGTCGAGTGGTCATTCAAAGTTTCTTTCTTAGCTGTATTATTTTGTGCAAAAATTACGTTATACTGAAAATGTCTACTGTCTTATTAATTTTGGAGTCTCATCAGGTTAAACATCTTGTTCCTTTTCTTCTTCTATCTATGTTTTTTTTTGTCACATTACTGTGTCACTGGAAAGTGTAGCAATAGAAGTCATAACGTCATTCCATTGTGGGCATGTTTTCTCAGAATGATAGTCTTGATGATATGAACAATATTTTGTCATGCCCAATTTGTCAAGGTTCAATGCTAGGTTGGAACTCGGCACAGATTTAGCCAGTTGGCTAGTGCTACTTCCTCAATTCATAGTAGTTTTGAGTAGGTTTAATCGCGGAGGCTTACTACTACCAATGGTCCCACTTGACCTTTTTTTAATCTCTACCAATTCATTTGACAGGTTCTTCACCAAGCAGGTCAAGTTCTCAATATTAGACTATTCCCTCTCTTTGGTGTTGTTTAACAGGGCCTACGACCTTTTACTGCATCCTTTGAGTCCTTTGTTTATTCATGTTGCGTAATGACTCCAATTTCCCACAAAAATTCTCAACCATGTATGCTTCTTCAAAATTTTCTAAAAGTGATGGTTTCGCAGTCCTCTTTACAAACTACGCAATGCTTTCTAGCAAGGTAGAAGTATAATAGTATTTTGTGATGGATTCATGAGGTTTCATGTCTTCCGTAAATATATTCAGTTTAGGACTAAACCTCTGATTGAAATATTTTACCTTATATTTTGGCTCCATGCTTAGGCTACCCAACTCTTTCAACAACATCACAGGGGTCTTGTCATCAACAAACATCTCAAGAAACATTTTCTTAAATCCCCTCCAATTCTAGATGGAGTTTTTAGGAAGACTATGATACCACACAGCTTCTCTACCATCTAAGGTACATGGAAAAAGTATACATGCAACATCATCGTAACGTACCTCAAGTGTTTGCAATTGTAGGTAGAAATTGTCCAACTGGTCTTCTGCTTTAACTGCTCTATCACGGTCATACTTTATTAAAATATTTTCTGGGTGCCTAGGCATCTTATGTAGCACACTCAGAAGTGAAAGTGGACCCTGAGACATCCATTCCATATATTGGTTCTCCATTTCTTCATCTTCGTCCTCCTCCTCTTATTTTTAAGAATCAGATAATTCTCTTTCCTCCTTGTCACCTCGTAACAAACTGAAGGTTATGCCTTAGAGTAATGGGTTGTCTCCTTATCCAACCCTGAAAATTGGAGGTTCTAATGTGTTCTCCATAGAAAATTCCAACCCTTCGAGGGTGGCGAGAACTATGTCTTCTAAGGTGGTGACCACTACTCCTGTAGAGGTAGTCTTGTTTTTCTTTGGAGAATATGGAAGACAAGATACTCCCGAGATCGATCCAACTACTTTTGCGAACTGGCGGGTGATGGGATGGATAGCCTGAATCTGATTATATGAAATTTCACAAGTTAGAGTGGGTTTTGTTTTATAAGAGTCACCAACTTCAAGAGCATGATAAGGGGAGGAAGAGTGTATGCTTTTTCCTTGATCAGAAGATGTAACTTTGGGTTCGGCGGGTTTATTATATTCCATACAAAGTTGGTTGCCCTCCTTCTAGCAACATAAATTTTGATGGTGTTGGATCCACCAAACATTCAGGGGTTCTCCCCGATATGAAGTCCCAATTAGACATCACACATTTTGGTGTAAGATTCCCATCCAGAACAAAGGCCCAATTTAATTATTCTTAAATATGTTCCTTGGATTTTATTTTTGGCAAGGGAGAGTGATGCAAATGTACTTTCACAAAGCAATGGGGTGTGCCTGGTGAGTGTCTGATTACAAGTGTGTCAAGGTTATTCTACTGTAAAAGGTGGGACAAAGGAAGGTGAGCCTCTAAGAGAGAGGTAATAGTACCACTCAGGAAGAGACACACGCAAACCGAATGATCCCATATAACACCCAGCGAAATAGTCCACAACAGATGCGACGGTCATTACACACAACAACTTAAGAAACATCTGTCAAGAGTCCTACGGAATATTCCATAGAGATGCAAAAGTAAAACATGCAGTAATATGAGAAATTTTTGTCCAATATCCTGAAAAATAGTCCATAAGGATGTGACAATAGTTAAAATCATTATATCACATCCTCAACAAGATAAGCACTAAAATAATCGAAATAGTTCAACTATGTTAGTACATGTGAAAATCAAACATAAAGTACAAATATCCACAGAATAATCTTACAAAAATTCATAATTCATGTGTGAAGAACATTCTCGCCTTAAAAGGCTTATGTTATTAAGTAAAATTTCCAAGACACATATATACAATGAACATCACTAGCTCCAATAGTGGAGTGTTGGAGCCAGTCCTTGCTCCACAAAAGAACTAGATAATCTCTCTGTTGCCTTGTTGGTGGAGAAAAGATCAAAAATTCCTTTTCTCATATAATGAGGGAGTATATATAACCAAGGGTGACTCTTTGACTTCCCTCATGATTTTTTTGACTTCCCATGAATCTTACACTTACATGACTCTTTAAATTCATGTGTGTCCTTTGGACTTCAAATTTTTAATACATTCATTTACAGTAATATACAATAGTGATGTGGCGACATGGCCACTCATCACATGACATGACATGACACTTCTGACATGGACTACTTGATTATGTGGAAATTTCAAGTCATTATTGTTGCTTAAGTTTCTTCGTGAAATATCTCTTTTCACTCCTCAGCAAGCCTTGATGGTCGGGAGTCTTCAATGATCTCAAGTCTTGAAAGTGGCTGCAAGCTAGTTTCCTTTTGTTTTCCCTCGATCAATCATCTTGTCAGTTTATATACAAGAGTGTCTTTGAGCATGCCTTCTTCCTTCTTTTGTTCCCTTGGCATCTCTCCATGACTTGATGGAGAACATGCTCTTGCAATTCACTCATGACGAGACGACATCAATAATAAAACCTCTAATCTAAGATGATGCATTATGATTCATAAATTGAGCCTGATACAAGTAACAGGCTAGGAAATGAAGCTTTGTGACTGTGCATATGCACAATTCATAGATTCAAGGGGAAGCCTAGGCCCTGAGACTTTGCAATGTGCATTTCAGGCTCGACTGAGAGAGATGGCTTCGCAATTTCCAGAGTCAGAGGGGACAAGAAGCCGTGATAGGAGGTGGGAATGTCAATTGGGTAGTTCAGGAGGTCAACGAGGTCGGGATGACTACAAAGTTCAAATTTATAAGGCTCAAGGTATGAGCTTGTGTCTTGAAGTTGCAAAGTTCACAGTTCAATCCGGGTTGGTGGCTTCACCCATGCCATTCTCAGGTTCAAGTTCAGGTGTTGGTCACCAAAAATGTGCAATGAGGAATTTATTGTGAGGATAGCACTATGCACTACATATCACCAAGCATCAGGTTCATATTCAAAGGACTAATATTGCATAGTGCGCAGCTCAAGGGAGGCCCAGAGAGGCTAAGTCACTCAATCAGGAATTTTTCCAGAAAATGACTAAGTGTGGAACATGTGAGATTGATGTGAGCATTAATAGATTTTGATTGTGATCACACACTCAGCATACTTGACGTCTCAAAATACATAGATCATCTGAGACATATAGACAAAGCATTATCCTCCATGTAATAACTTTGTGACCAGATATGACAAGTGCGACACCAAAGACACACTTTACGAATATGGTGACGACACTTGTGAGACGTTGTTCAGAACTTTGGAAATGAACGTGATCGATAATTACATAATTAGAACAACTCATTTATGTAAAGGTGACCTCTTGGAATCACTAAAACAAGCTCATACTTTTAGTATAATAGCCAACACGCCAAAGGGAAAACTTTTCCTATCTTGCAAAAGGGATCACAAGAGAAAAAGAATGAACTTAAAATTTTGCAATGGTCATGACAAAGACCAAAGAAGGCTCTAAAATTTGGGCATTGGAAAAAATTTTAGAGGGGTTGTAGCAGATACAACAAGCCTCAATAAGGTTGGAGCTTAGAGTAGGTTGGAGCCTCAATCAAGTTGTATCCTAAAATGAGTAGTTGCTTGCATCTTCAAGGTCAGTGCCTTAATCAGGTTGTAGCCTACTGTAAATAGTAGCTTGCATATTTTGGGGGTATTTTATGCCCGCAAGTTGGGGCCTGCAAATTGATGTAAATAAATGAATACTTCGTAAAATAAGAGTTGGTGGTTTTCTCCCATTTGGGTTTCCACCTAAAAATATTGTGTCTCCTTATGATGTGATGCTTTCTTGTCTTATGATTATATAATAATGCATTATGATGAATAATGATATAATGTTTATAAAAACTAGTAAATGAATGATTAGTTAATTGAGATTGAGAAATTGTAAAATTGACTCCACATTGATTAACCCCCCTCTCAGTGTGACTTTTGGGCCAACAAATGGTATCGAGAAGGTGCCTTAAGAAATAAATAACTATTGGAAGGTCAAATATTAAGAATAAATGGATATTATCAAAGTAGTTGGGAATCCCCCCGTGTTTTATGGAACCAATTATGCATTTTGGAATATAAGGATGGAGACATATCTCATCTCTTTGGGAGAAGAAGTTTCGAAAATTGTGAACATGGAATACAAATTCTCCAATTCTATTCCAACAGATGTAGCAGAAAATGCATTTTACACACATAACACACAAGCTAAGCATGTTATCTTAATTGGATTGGAAGAATCATAATTTTTCAAAGTAATGTAATGCAAGTCAGATCATGAGGTCTTAGTGGAGATTTCTATAGCAGTTATGTTGTTAAAAAAAAATAGATCACTCCCATCAAGATTCAATCCTAAAGTCTCAACCCATGAGGAACTAATAGAAGTTGACAAGATGACAATAGATCAAATCCATGGAACTATTTCCACATATGAGTTGAGAATCAAGGAAGACAATTCAAGAGTTAAGGAAGAAGCTTTCAATGTAATCAAAGAAGAGGAAAAGAAAAAGGATAAATAAGACTCAAATTCTAATGAAGAAGAAGCAAAGTTGGTTTGAAGCTCAAGAGAGGAACCAAAAAGTTTAAAGGTAAGCTTCCTTTCAAATGTTTTGAATGTGGAAGAATTGGTCATTATGAATATAAATTTCCTTATTCTAATATGAATTAAAGTGGTGATGAATCAAGATTCAAACCCCAAGCATCAAAAGGAGAATAAAAAATTAAAGAAAAATAACTTCTACTTAAAAGAGAAAAGTGACACTGAAAGAAATGAAAGTGTAACTGACAAAGAAAGGAATGAAATACAATTAATAATCGAGGTTAAAGAACTAGAAGTAGAAGTGAATCTTGAAGGATAAATTAAAAGTGCATTAAAGGAAATCATAATTCTTGGGATAAGAGAAATGCAATTGATGCAACAACTTCAAGACAAGAGTCGAAACAAAGACACTATTGTTGCTCTCAAAGTTGAACTAGAAGAAGTGAAAATATCATAAAAACAAAATGAGAAGGAACAAATATGTGAAATATTGGAAGAGGAATTTGTCCTCTTAAGAGAATAATTGGATTATCTTAAATCAAAGTTCAACAAATGGATTGAATACTTATATCATATTCTCAGCATGCAAAGGTCACCTCTTATTAAGACAGGTATTGGATATCAAGAATGTGAGGAATCCAAGAAAAATGATCCCCCAAATTCATCAAATGAAAAACATCACAAGAAGATTGATAATACTTTTAAAGCATCAAGAAACAACGCACTTGAAGACCCAAAGAAAGAATTACATCAGGGAAGGCATGTTCATTTCAATGATTCTCAAGGAAATTCCGAAAAAGAGCAGAATGCAAAGAATTATAATGGAGAGAAAGGATCCACAAACAAAAATAATGTCAGAAAGACAAAGAACATGGTTCATGGAAAAGGTGTCAGAAATAAACAAATGAATATGGCTCGTGCAAGGTTTGAACAACAAAGAAACATGACTCCTCCAAGAATTACCCTAAAAATATTGAGATCTTCATCTATGTCCAGGTATCAAGGAAATTTTGTTGGTTATTGTTTCACATGTTCAAATTTTGGACACAAATTGCAGGACTGCAGAAACTATGATGTGGTAAGGTATATAGGATATGATCAGGTACCTAGATTGATACATTTGGACCAAATAAAAATAATTCCTCAACCATATTCGCAAATATTGAAGCCCAATGTTGATTGCCACATGTGTGACAATGGAGGCCACATAGCTCTAGATTTAACACTAGATAGTAAAATAGAGAAAGATTTCCTATTAGTGTTGGAAGATGGAGAAGAGGACAAGGAGGACATCAATTAGGTATGATTCCTTAGATCTCATTCCTTAAATAAAGCTTATTCAAGATCATTAATTTTCAAATCAAAACTTGAAGAAGAAATTGTGAAGGAAGTATGTGGACTTGCTTTGATGGTTATATCCCAGACATAAAAAGAACGTAGGCATGTAACAAATTCCTATAGATAAATAAAAGATAATGATATAAGGAGAGAATAGGAACAATAATAGTCATGAAATGAAAACATGGTCTTAGAGGGATTACAACAATAATGGACGCATCGTTTTAAGGGGGGAATAGGAACGCAACGGAATAATAGTCTTGTGGGGAGACTATATGTTAGCAAGAAAGGATCATGGTTGAGACAGGTCCACAAGATCATTTACAAATGAGTACTCATACAGGTTCATCGACTTGATATCACTCTACAAATATTTGTGACCCTTTTTCATTGATTTCAAAGGGGGAGATATTGTAGACATTGATGTAGCACAGAGAGATTGTAGATATTACATTTGAGCAAGGAAAGATTGCAACACTTCACTTGTACAAGAGGAGTTCTTGATTAGCTTTGACATCAAATGACCATCATTCTCTAGCAGTGTTTCCATCAATGACAAAGGGGGAGATTGTTGCACATTGTTATTTCATTGATGACAATAAGATGTCATTTATGTCAAAGGGGATGTATGGGATAATGGTAGTAGGACCATCCTTGACTAGCAAAGAAGAAACAGGATATGTTGTAAAGAAATGTGACAGACGAACCTTTTGCAAGGTGTTACTACATGAATATATGGGTGCCTAACGTTATTCATGTTTTTGATGAATTCATGATTCTCAAAATCTCCTACAAATAAAATGGTTGTGTAGAGCTCATTGACATTTTTCCAACGATATATTCAACTCAGAAAAACACTTCCTGGATAAGAAGCCATGGCCAATGGAAAATCAACATTAGGTTGGATCGAATTACAAGGAAAAATATAGGGAAAAACCCAAATTTTTGAAAGAATAGATAGTGTGAAAGTTCAAGTTAGATCTATCATTGGACAGGAAGATCAACAACCACAAGTGTGTAAAGATGCACATTGTTTAATGATGTTAAAATTCATGCAATTTATGGATATATCAACCATGTCTCCAACAAAATAATGGTCATATAGAGGAGAAATATCATGATATTTAACAAATCCATCAAAACCAATCGAATTTAACCATTATGCATAATTTTACAACATCATGATGTGGAGCATGTTGAGATCAACATGTTGACGCGGTGCCACCTAGGGATGCCATGTGGCAGTGACAAATGGAAATTTTCAACTGGTCAAAGGCCTTAAAATGGGTGACATGTGGCACCCATCATGGGATGCCACATGCCATGATGTCATTATGTTGTTGTCATCACACAAATCGCCAATGAAACTTATATCCCAGTCACATGGGCATGATCAAATGATTGTTTAATATCAAGGGATCTACATTGATATCACTTGGTCATATGGACCATGGAACTATTATTAAGAAATTGGTCAAGGGGATGAGTTATGGTCAACCCTAGTTATATGGGAACTTCTATGGTTGGTGTCCAAGTCATGAGACCACTATATGAATATAAATATACATACCCCCTTAGGCTAGGACATGCTAAGGCATGGGTTGAAAAGAAATTTAATCTAGAATGAAAGTCTTTAGCAAGTTCTTGTTTCAAAGGAGTATGGTTCTATGTAAAAAATTGTATCTATTTTTCCTTTTATCATCATTTTCATTGGAGGATCTTATGGTATCTATTCATCAATTGAAATAATGTAGATCACAATCGATGAGAGTATGAATTGTTTGCAACCCATTTCAATCATCGACTTTTGTGGATTGGTTTATTTTTATAGCTATAATTTAGAGATTGGAATAATTTTTTGGACATGATACAACACTTGTTGTATGTAGAAAAATACATTGTTATCACCCAAATGTATAGCCATAGTAAAACTCTTGGCATCAAAAGGGTGTCCACGCTAACACATAGAGCATGAAATGTTAGTATCATTAATTCTCATAAGTTTTTAATTAGAGGTCAAGTGTGACCAAATCCATGTTTGGCGTCGAGGTCAAGTATGGACTAAGTCTATGTTGGGCACCAAGATTAAGTGTGAAAAAATCCACTTTTTGGCATCAAGGTCAAGTATGAACCAAATTTATTATTTGTTTTTGAGGTCAAGTGAAAACCAGATCCATTGTTTAGCGTCAAGTGGAACCAAATTTGTTCTTTAAGTCGGGCGTTGAGGTCAAGTATTATCAGAACCACGTTGAATATGTGAACAAGTCTGACGACGAAGTTGAATGTGACCAAATCTGTTGTTGAACCATGAACTAAGGCCAAGTTAATTGGATATGTTGTTTATATGTGAATAATCCACAAGGAATGTGACTCAAGTCATATAACATTGGTCAATTGGTAGTTCATTGGTAGTGTCTCGACCGAGACCTAAATATGATTCTTATGGGTGTGAGGTTTGAATTATTTTATTATTATTTATAATATTAATATTGTTGAATTTTTTGTTGATTCCTAATTTTGATTTTATAGATCCAATGCTAGGATTTTTCCAATTTGTATAGCGTGCCCCAAAAATGTTCCTTTTGTAGAACATTTAATCATTTGTATAGTTTTATATTGTTATTTATGAGGTTTGGAAACATTATTTGTCCAAATTAAGATCTGAAAGAAGTTGGATGATTGCAATTCAAATATCAATGTAACCAAATTTGTTTGATGTATTTTTTACACATATTTGATGTCTATAATCCCTTGTGTTAGTTTTTAAGGTCAATGAGCATGTTGTAGGTGTTTTGGATACATGAATAAAATAATTTCCAAGGAAGGGTTTGAATTACCATATTGAAGCTCTGGTTGAAGTAGGATATGAGTAGCCATATGACAACCAATAGGTGTGATTGATTGAACTTTTGGTTCATGATTGTATGATAGTGTAATAGTTGTAGGTTGTATGGAAATGTAGTGGTTTCAAGTTGCATAAACAGTGAGTGAGATAGTGGTAGTGTTTATGGTAGTGGAATTACTTGAAAATTGTGTTTGTAGATTGTGACAATTTTCTTATACGTAGATTCAGGGATATATGATGGTGGACCTAGTTTGAAAATGAAATGAAATATAAGCCCACATAGACCCTATCTTCTAGGACATAAATTTTTTTGGCTATTCTTGACGTTGCTTCTTGGACCATGAGGTGGTTGCTTCATGGTCTCCCTAGAAAGTTACAAATAACTTCCATATCAATCTTTTCCAAACTCTTTATATCATTTTGAAAAAGTTCCTTATATGAGTTAATACATCAATAAAAAAATTATATTTCCTTTTTTAACCTATATAAAATGGGGGATTGGGAATATCTACCTCCTTAATGATACAAAGTGATGACTCAACCAATTGTAAGAAATATTGTTCAATTTATGTGATCATATCCTTTGACTCTTATAAATTTATCTTCCACCTTTTGAGGGTGATTTTGCTCCTTGTTATCTTAATTTATGATGCCTTCACGATACTTGAAATTGAAATCTTAGATGTTTACTTCTAGAAGGATGAATGAAATATATTTTCCTTTGCATTTCTTCTTTGAGATATTTTTTCAGTGATTGTTTCCAGGATCTTAAATTATTTCCTGTTTGCTTTGTAGAAAGCTTAACTGTTCACAAAAATTAATTTGAGCCTTCAAGAGTTGATCATTAGCTTTATGATATTTCTCTTTAAACAATTGCATGTCTATCAAATTTCCACTCAAGCTCTTGATCTACATCTGATGCTTAGTGATTCGAGCATCATTTCTTTTATCCCAAAATTAATCTTGTTGCATTTTATTAATTTGATTCTTTAATTGTTGTTTTTGTTGGTGTTGATGGTCTTCAAAGACCTTAAGCCTTCTATTTTCTTGCAATATATTCTCTTTTAGGTTCAATTTTTTCACTAAGTGAACAATTTTTTCACCTTTTTTTTCAAGTGTCTACATTAAATTGTTAACAAACTAGAAGTTAGTCGGGGTAAAAGCACCCATTGTGCGAGCTAATTCTCTAGACAACTGTTCATAATTGTGCTTAGTACCATCCAAGATTACGGTCTATAGGGAATGGTAAATTTTAGGGGCTAATATTCGTAAGTGGGCTAATTTTCCATGATTTTTCCAAAAAAGCGATTCAACAATTTCCATTTTTTGTAACAATGTTTCACCCAAATTTTACAATATAAAATTATTTTACCTTAAAAATTGCCAACATTGTATAGAGAGTATATATATAAAGTCATTATAAATTTGAATAATTTTACAAATACATCAATAAACATTTTATAGTTTGCATATTTGGGACTGGTGAGATTCACCAATGTTTTTAAACTTCAAGATAATTTTCCATCCTTAAAATTTCCCCTCCTACGGGGTAGGGATATCTTCTAGTTGATCTTGTTTTCTTTTCCATTGCTTTCCCTTGATAATGGTTTTCTTCTTCAAACTGAAGAAGAATTCTATAGGAGGTATCTCTTCTAAATAAATTTAAGATAGAGAAGAAACAGAGGCGGGATCTTAAGAAGTTTTACCTGGAATTATTACAAGAGAATTTTTTTATTAGACTCTTGAGGGCACAATATTTGAAGTGTATAAACATGTTGGTGTTTTGATGACAAGGGAAGTGGTTTGTAATGGTTGTTGTTGTTGAATTTTAGTTTATTTTCCTTTCTCTGCCTATACTTCAACTTGTATCATTTTAAATTGTGACCATTCCTCCTGTAATATTACTTTTTCACCCATAATAACTATTTTGTTAGAAATTTCCTTCTTGAGCACTTCCTCTGAAAATGGCTTTATAATTTGATATCAATAATTAGGAAATCCTTTACAGGTTTGGAAGATACCCATTATGCAGTTGTATGAATTTTTTTTTGTTTAGGACTTTGTTGGGTAACTAGACTAGCAGATGAACTGTCAACTTTAGGTAGAATATGTTCCATGTTTTGAATTTGCAAGCTACTTGGTTCTTGGAAGACATCTTCTATTTATTTGAAAATTTAAGAACTTGGTTGAGAACTCCTCTCGGAGCTATTCAGTCCTCTATTTAATTTCTGAATATGTGTTTTCCCTTTTGAATATGTCATCAAAAGGGGATTCTTCATCTATATATTTTCTAAAAAAGAGTATGATACATAATTCTCACATACAATATTTAAGGGGTTGTGAGCTTTAAATTCCATCCAATACAACTTAAGGAAAGTGAGAATTGCAGCTTCCTTTCCACCATGAACCATGTTAGCAATAAATATGGTCCAACCTATAAGGGGAAAGATGACCAAAATTTCTCGGATGCTTTCGATAATTTTCTATAGATGCCCTTTTTTTTTGTTTGAGAAGCCACCTCCTTATAAACCATATTGTATGTGGAATACAAGTTAAGGGCATGAGGAGGGGCCTAACACCCATAAATTTTGATGTAGGAAAATTTCTCCTCTACGTACCAATAATTAGTCTATTCAATACTTTGTTTTGCTTGTTGAGAGAACCTTGGGGGTAGTGAATTAAACAAATATGAAATAATGGGATTATTACAAATTGGAAAATTTGATAAAAATTCTCTCATATATCTTCCCATCGTATTGAGTGGTAAATATGGATAGGTTCAGGAGTCTCTTTTGTCTAGTGTAAAACTAGTTGGGGAAAGGGAGTGGAAAAGCAAAGGGAATATGTGATATAAGTAGACATGTAAAATGGACACATTCCTTAGCCATGCATAGATTTCCTGTAGGATTTGATATGCATATATGACTATATAATAAAAGTGTAGCCTAATTGAAATCATAACCACTAAGGGTTTTTTGCATAATGGGTACCCAATCTAGATTGAATGAGAAGGGTATTTATCCACAAATAACCTGCATAACATCATCACAACATATCTAGGGCCTTTCTTACAGGGAGCGACAAGATATCACTTAGAGGTTTCTTCATTAAATTTATTATCATTATCCATCCAATCCTTTATTAATTGAGGCAGAGATGAATCATATTTCTTACACTCTTCCTTAAGAAATTTATGAAGGAATTCAACATAATAAATAATTTTGGTTTTAGGTGGTTTGTACATATTGTATTTTGTCATCAATTTTGAAGGAACCAATGATGTTACTCTTCTGATTGCAGATGGTCCTTATCGACATGTGAACATATTCGGGTGCCCAATGAACCATATTTATATAGGAGAGAATTTTTTCTCTAGATTCAATTTTTTGAAGAGATGAAAAGATTATGCCATGTAAGGTGGTATCATTAATGTTGGATGTGTCTTGATCTTCTTCAGACTTAGCTTGACTTTCTTCTTCAAATAATTTGTAAAAATACTTACATAAGAAGGTATGACCTCAAATTTAAAAGTTCTATCAAAGAATATCCCTGCATTTGGGTTCTTATCATCCAAGTCCTCCATCTACAATGTCTGTGTGACAGGTTTATGTACTTTCTTAATATTTTTTTCCATGGTATGCAATGTGGAAAAGGTATCTTTGTGTAGAACATGTAAGTAGAAAGGAAGTGATCAACAAGAATCACAAATACAATATACAATAGAACTAATTGTAGTTTGATGAATCTAGAGTTGTACTTAAGAATTTAATGGTAATTGCATGCAAAAATAGTCTAATTTCGCTTTGCAAAATGGAGCATTAATAGCATTAAAAGGCTATCATTTAAACAAGTTAGGTGCATGTTCTAACTACTAGATTAGCCACTAATTATTTTATTAATCATTGATTAATTTGGCTTAATTAGGGATTAATCCCAATCCCTAGTCTCGCATCCCCAGTCGTGTGTGTATTTTTTATGAGAAAGGGAATGGGATCTGAGGACGGGATGATGTGGCAGTTTATAGTGTCAGGCTGACATGACAGTTTGCGAACGTGGGACAACTACGATGCATGTGTGGCCTTTTAAATAGAGAAAAGGTTGAAAAGGAAAATAAGTCGAGGAGAAGATGTAAATAACATTTTTGAACAATAAAAAAGGTTTTTAGGAAATAAGGAAGGGATGGATAAGAAGTTAGCCAATCTGGGGATGGAATGAAAATATGGTCGTTAGTTGTAGATAATGGACAGTTGTGAGGGTGTCCAACTTCATGTTCCTACGTAACTTTGTAATGGATGTTGAATGAACCTATACACAGATCCGGGGACAATATGATGTCATAACAAAGTGTGTAATATGTACAAACAAAGGAAATCAAACTGTTGCAAAGGATTCAAATTTAAATTTTCTAAGTATAGAGAATTTAAACAAAATATGAAAGTTTTAAAATGCATAAAATTTCTCATTAATTATTTTATTGTGCTATAATTTAGTATGGGGGAGATGTGTAAGTATGTCGGAAGCCAAAATAAAAAACTAAATGAAAATTTTAAAAATAAAATCTAAATAATGTTGGCTTAAACAATAACTTACATAACCATATAAATAAAAAATTAAAAATAAATTTAAACAATATAAATTTAAAATATGAAGTGTTTTGGGAACACTCAAAAAAGAGATATAGTAAATAAATACAAATATTAAAAAAAATAATTAAAAAAAAAAAAAAACAAGAAATAAGGTAAATAAATAAAACCTCTTTTTATACTTACTCCAAAAGAGATATGGTAACTAAATAAAAATATGAATAAATGAGAGGTATGGTAAATAAATAAAACCTCTTTTTATACTTACTCGGGAGGTATGGTAAATAAATAAAAATATAAATAAACTAGAGTTATGGTAAATAAATAAAACATCTTTTTATATTTACAAAAACTAAAAAAAGAAGTTTTATTTAGGTGAAGCCTATGGGCCAAATACCATGGGACAAATTATTATTAATACCATGGGTAAAATACCATATTTATAAAATAGGTATGATAAATAAATAAATATAAAATAGGTACAAAGAGATAAGGTAAATAAATAAAAATATATCAAATAGGATGAGAGAAAAACATCTAACTATATATGAAGCCTATGGATCAAATACCATGGACCAAATTATTATTAATACCATGCAAAAAAAACATTGTTAACCCTAACATTAATATTAAAATATTAATATTATTAATATCAATAATATATTATTAAAACTAATATTCATATTAATATATTATAATATTAATATTATTAAATTTAATAACTTTAGATTAATACAATATTAATTTCCTTATATATATATATATATGGGAGGGAAGGAAAAAGAAAAATGATGGAGGTGGAGAATAGGGGGAGTGACAAGGGAGAGATGGTGATAAACTGAAGGAGAGGGTAGAGGAGGAACGAAGAGAGAGAGGGAGGCATAGAGAGATGGAGTTGGAGAGGGGGAGAGGGAGGGAAGAATAAAGACATAGAGAGTGAGAAGTGGAGAGAGAGGGAGTGACAAGGGAGAGATGGAGAGAGAGTGTGTATGTTTAGGGGTGAGATAAAAATACATAAGAAGGAGTGTTGGAGACAAGGGTGGAGAGAAGGAGAGAGAAGAATAAAGGGAGGGATATAGTAACATAGTTGGAGAGAGAGAGAGAGAGAGAGAGAAGGGGGGGGCAGGGGTAAATAGAGGGAGGCAGGAGAGAAAGGGAGAGAGACGAAAGATGAGAGAGAGGAAGAGAGTGATGGGGAAAGATAGAGGATTGTAGGGGAAAGAGAGAGAGAGGGAGAGGGAGAGGGAGTGATGGGGGAAGAAAGAGGTAGGTAAGAGAGAAAGGGAGAGAGAGGAATGAAAAGAGAGGGGACTTGAGAAAGAGGAGGGGAGAGGGAGGGATAGAGACATGGAGTTGGAGGTGGAGAGAGAGAGGGATAGAGAGATGGAGTTGGATGGGGAAAGAGGGAGGGAATAAGAAAGACATAAAGAGTGAAGTGGAGAGAGATAGGGAGTGACAAGGGAGAGATGGAGAGAGAGTTTGTATGTTTGGGGGTGAGATAAAGATACAAAGAAGGAGATATGGAGAGAAGAGGGGAGAGAAGGAGAGAGAGAGAGACATATAATAACCAATTTGGAAGGTGAAGAGAGAGAGAGAGAGAGAGAGAGAGAGGTGGGAGAGAAAGTAAGAGAGAGAGTGGAGAGAGGTAGGGAAATAGAGATGGAGATGGAGGGGACAGAGAGGGTGGTAATAAGAAATACATAGAGAATGAAAGGTGGAAAGAGAGGGATGGAGTGATAAGGAATATGGAGAGAGAGGATATCAGGAGGGAAGAGAGATAGAAGTGAGTGATAGGGAGGGAATGGGAATAGAGAGAGAGAGAGAGAGAGAGAGAGTAATACTAGATAGATTGGAGAAAGAGAGTGCATGTTTTGGGGTTGATATAGAGAGACAGAGGGAGATAGAGATATAGATGGAAGGTGAAGAGAGAGAAGAGATATATGGATCCAGGAAGGGAGGGACAAAGAGATTGATAGATATGAAGTGAGAGAGAGTGTGTGTTTGGGGTGGTGAGATAAAGAGACAAATAAGGAGATATGGATGAACATATAGATATATATGGAAGGGGGAGAGAGGGAAGAATATTTCTTGAAAAAGATGCATTGATTTCAGTGTAGATGGTGATTTCTAATAATATTTGAATTTTTGCACTAGATGCATTTATTTTAGTGTAGATGTTGATTTCGAATGATATTTTAATACATGCACGAGATGCATTTATTTCAATGTAGATGATTTCTAATCCTATTTGATTTCTTGCACTAAATGCATTGGTTTCAGTGTAGATGATTATTTCTAATACTATTTGATTTCTTGCAGTAGAGACGTAGCAAAAGCGAGTGATAAGGAAGATGGAGAGAGAGGACAGCAAGAGAGAGAGAGAGAGAGAGAGAGAGAGAGAGGGAGAAATATATAGATATATTGGAGAAAGAGAGTGTATGTTTTGGGGTTGATATAGAGAGACAGAGGGAGATAGAGATATAGATGGAAGGGGAAGAGAGAGAAGAGATAGATGGAGACAGGGAAGGACTGACAAAGAGATTGATAGATATGGAGTGAGAGAGTGTGTGTGTTTGGGGTGGGTGAGATAAAGAGACAAATAAGGAGAGATGGACGAACATATAGATATATATGGAAGGGGGAGAGAGGGAAGAAGATTTCTTTCAATAGATGCATTGATTTCAGTGTAGATGGTGATTTCTAATCCTATTTGATTGTTTTCACTAGATGAACTAATTTTAGTGTAGATGTTGATTTCTAATGATATTTGAATACTTGCACTAGATGCATTGATTTCAATGTAGATGGTTTTTAATCCTATTTGATTGCTTTCACTAAATGCATTGATTTCAGTGTAGATGGTGGTTTCTAATCTTATTTGATTGCTTGCACTAGATGCATCAATTTCAATGTAGATGTTGATTTTTAATTATATTTGATTTCTTATACTAGATGCATTGATTTCAATATAGATGATTTCTAATCCCATTTTATTGCTTGCACTAAATGCATTGATTTCATTGTAGATGGTGATTTATAATCCTATTTTATTGTTTGCACTAGATGCATTGATTTTAGTGTAGATGTTGGTTTTATAATCATATTTTCTTACTTGCACTAGATTCATTGATTTCATTGTATATTTTTCCTTCTAATCCTATTTTCCTTACTTTCACTAGATGCGTTGATTTGAGTGTATATGTTCATTTTTAATCCTATTTGATTACTTGCATTAAATGCATTGAGTTTTAGTGTAGATGTCATTTTCTAATATTATATGATTTCTTGCATTAGATGCATTGATTTCAATGTATATGTTGATTTCTGGTTTGATATAATTGGATGTATGATGGTACATTAATTTTAAAGTCATTGGATTAATAGTGTGCATTGATTTTAGTGTAAGCACAAAAAAATATTGACAATGTACATTGATTTTGTGTTATAGTAATTAAACCTATTAATATTGGAGAGCAAGAGGGACAAGGTATGGTATTTACTACAACAACTCGACGTAAATATTTAAATGGTTTACGATTTCAACTATCCTTTTCATATAATCAATATGAAAAGATAACAAAACTAACAAGGGTGACAATAAGAATAGTAGAAGAAAATAGTTTGAGATTGATCACAATGAATATTATTTGTAATTGTCTACATTCTTATTATTCATATTTTCTATCATTCAATATTATTATAGTGCCACTTTGCATTCAAAAATTTTATTTCATCATTTTTCATCATTAAATTTATTTTACAATATTTACATCTCAACAAACTGAGGTAACTAATCATATTTAAAATTAAAATGACTCGATAAATCTCAAACATATTTAGGATATTTAAAATGGTTATATTAATATTAAATGTATTTACATATTATTGATAAAATTAATTATATGTTACTCATATTATTGATAGATTTTCTTTGGCCGCACACGACTAAAAACAACCTAGATCCATCTTAACTTCGGATCTATCAAGCGCTGATAGGGATCAAATCTCTCGAGGTGCAAACCTTTCCTCAAATTTTGCAGTCAAAAAAAGGTTTGCACCTCAAGATATTTGATCCCTCTCGACACTTAATAGATCTAGAATTAAGATGGATCTAAACTAATAAATATAATAAACAAAATTGTCATGCCACAACACATACTTGTGAATTTAGCTTTTTCCACTATTAATCAAAATAATATATTTCCTTTTTAATTATTATCTTCTCCATAATCCTATACGAAATATATAATTTTCATTTACAAGAAAATTTCATGTGTTCTACATCTACCTTAATAGCAAACCCTATGATTACAATCCTTCCAACTTCAACGTAGATACAATTGAAATGATGTTAACACATTGATATATCGACACCCTAATGTTTATAAAACGACAGTAAAACATGATTAAAATGATGTTTTAACACAACATGCTATTAATGATAATTATAATGAAAAGAGCTAGTTCTCAATCCCATCATGATTATAAGTGATTCATAATCTTCAATATATTAACAATACTGGGTTTCATAAGCATCAATATATCAATGCTAATAAGTTTCTTTTAGTGAGTTGCAATGGATATTGAGAAGAAAAACCCACACGTGGTTTATGTCTAAATTTTTATTGTAATAAATATTATTTTTTAGTCCCAAACATAATAATAAAAAATATACATCTAATAAAATAATAATCATATAATCGTGTACAGTCACAAATATATATATATAATAATTTAAGAAAGTAAAAACACATTTAAAAATTTTGACATATTTCAACATAAGAATTACTTAGTTTATAATAAAACCATGTTTACCTATAAAAAAAATAGTTTAAAATATATTTACAGATGATATCTTTCTTGATATTAGAAATTATGGTTAAATGAATTGGCCAAGATTGATATTTTACAATGATATTTTTTTATTTTTATTTTTGTAAATCAACTTGTATTATCTCAAAAAACTAGATTACATTTTTCTTTCTTGAAGCACAATACACAACAATAGATTTATGATTTTTTTGGGCTTTGACTAGTACAAAATGGCTAATTATTTACTAAAAAATAACTAAAATTTGCATATAAACAACTATTTTTCGGTTGGTGACCAATAGTAGGTAATTTACAGTATCTTATGACGCGATCAACTTGTGGTCGTTTTTAGCTTAGTCATTAATTGGTTATCTCACTTTTGTTGTCTAGTTGTATATTTGGTCATTAATTTAGTAACTGATTTAGTCATTAATTTAGTCATTGATTTTATCATTAATTTAGTCATTGATTTGTTCATTGATTTAATATTTGATTTGGCCATTAATTGTCAGAATTAATGACCAAATATACAACAAAATATATTACTATACGATCACCCAACAAAATCAATTAATGACCAAAGAAATATAACCAAAATGCTGGTAGTGTTATAAGATACTGTAAATTCGCTACTAATAGTCATATATATGCAAATTTTAGTAATCGTTTGAAACCAATAAATGACTGAAAAAATATGACAAAATTTCATCGTGTTATAAGATACTGTAAATTAGCTATTAATAGTCGTATATATGCAAAATTTAGTCGTCATTTGTAGTCACAAATTTATCATTTGCAGTAGTCATTTATTCATTATATAAATGACTAATTTAGTAGTTTATATTCATTTCATTTACTTTCATTAATAATCATTATAAATGACTGATTTAGTCGTATATTCATTTTATTTGTGTTCGTCATTAATTAATATAAACTACTATTTTAATAGTTTTAGATTGATTTAATGTGTGCATTATTAATCAACATAAATTAATTAGTATGATTTTGCAACTAAATTTTAAAAAAATGTCATACAAATTACATGTTCATCTAATATGAAAACACAAAGTTACATATGTTACTTACAATACCAAATAATATCAAGTGCAACTATAAATAATTCCAACCATATAAATTATATTATATAAAATGTCAAGTAATACAATATGAGTTTCCAACTTAATATTAGTTGGAGTACAATTTACAAATAAAATATTGTTGATCACTTCAAAGCATTATCATTATCTTGCCAAGGAATTGCAAGTGAATTCACCAACTCTAAAAACTTGACCATCAGTATTTATGTGTATGTCTTATGTAGGATATTGGTTCTACGAGTACCACTAGACCAGTACACTTCACTCTCTTTGTCACTCTAGTGTTATTGTTCCCCTCTTTCTTCAATCATTACTTCTTACCATCAATACTGAGTCTATTTTCTGCAAAACAAAACAAAACAAAATTACAATGCAAAGTATAAGGCATGAAAGTCAATGAACACTGGAATATAAACTAAATTAGACTATAAAGGATTTATACGATATATACCTCAACATCAGCAATATTGTTAATGTCATTTTCCCCCATAAAAGCAATAAACTCGACCAATTTTTCTTTAGTTGGGAAATAGTGGCCACTATGTGGCCAGATGACCTATATAAACAAAGCAATTAGAATGTCACAAATAAACACAACAGAACTAGAAATTTATATTAAGAATGTCTCATGCTCCACTTTTGCAGTTGTATCATTTCCTCTAAGTTATCTCTAAGTAGTGACACTTCAACAATAAAACTAGTTAGTAGAAATCTAATGGGTGGAGCAAAGTATGGCTAACACAAGATTATAACAAGAAACTAAAAAATAATAAGGCAAGACTTTGTAAATCGTGATACTAACCAGGAATATAGCTTCAATATAGTAATATTCAATTATCAACGTACTATTCCAAGGGAAAGGAATCCAATTCCCATAAGCCAACAAATTATGTATGCACCTTTATTTTCCCTGTAATTAATTGAGCAAGATTAGCACATGCAATTTCCATTTACAAACTCTAAAATGGTTCTATAAATATTCAAAGAAAACTTGATGTTACTCATTCATTTTTCTCTAATGCAGACAAAACTGAATATGCTAACTTGTTTTTGAGCTGGAGAGTTTTGTAATTCATCGTGTCCAAAATCATTGTTTATTTTTGTGATTGTTTTTTAATGACCAAGCAATTGGCCTATATTTTATCAAAAAACATATTTTTCAGAATATATTCCATTTTTGTAATTCAAAGCTAGATTTCCTTCCAATTTATGACATTCAAACAAACTATAATCATTTTCCTTTAACAAGTCACTGTTGTAATATACTATTAAACAAACAACTACGTAATGAAGTTATTAGTGGTGGAATACTAATAAATCACAAATACAGACAAGAGATAACACCACTATGTCCTAGACATGCCAAGTCTTTATCCTCTTGGTTGGAAATATTACTTCATGAAAAAAACATATTTGACAAAGAGAAATTTTCTAAAACTAACCAATGCCAATGTATCCAACAACATTGAAATTTCTATTGGCATGCCCTCAAAATGTGTGGAAGTATCAAACAAGTGTAGTGCACTTCCCTGTAAGGTTAAAGTTTGACAATGGAATATGTTGTCCCTTAGTCTAATCAGGTTTCAACTTGCCTTTGATAACTTAGAGAGAATGGGAATCCAATATAGAAAAATGACATAAATATTTCATTCATTCACACTTACCTAGATCCTAAACAAGCATTGAAACACTATACAAATCCAAGAATGTCTCACATTCCACCAGGAAACAAAATTTCTTGATTTTGATTGTAACCCTTGAGGCTTTCTCAAATTTGTAAACAAGTAACATCATAAATATTTTTCCTTAGTTCTCAAACCTTCTTCTGTGTGGAGCTTGAGAAAATATGTGCATATACATATCATAATATAGCATGTTGTGGAGTACATTTACATGAAACCAATCATTCAAAATTTTATATTCTATCAAGATTGAGGCATGTGTTAAATGCCCATTATTTGCATCTCTGCGCAATGGTGTCATTAATAATTTGAAGGTTCTTGGCTTGCTAGTATGATCTAATTATTGCTTTGTGCAAGATGTTTTTTCACTCCTATTTTTAAAATTTTAATGTTTACGAACAATATATAGATACAATGGATGCTTCAAATAATAAAAGAAGCAATTATTTTTCCATCTATAGAATTCAAGTATTTGCATATGGTGTAAATTCAGTAGTTCTATTGGTGGTACTTAGGGTCAATATAAATAGTTATTTCGCATGCATCAAAAGAAGTACAAAGTGATAATAGGAAGGACTCATGCGAACTATTCTAATCATACATGTTGAAACTGCAAGTGTTAATGTTGTTGTGCTCAATTTCTTATTGGGATACCTAACAACTAACAAAGTTTGTACAAATGTTTGAAATGATACTAAATAATATGGACCTTAGGGACTAAAGAACGAAAGCACAAGACAATACTTGACTAAGATATATATATATATATATATATATAAAGTCACGGGCCCGGTTCTTACAATGACCTCTCCTAGAGTCTTACACCATAACTACTTTCCCATGTTAAACCATCGTTTTGCGTCATTAGCAAGCCTTCTTTAGACAGTCCATTAGCTTCTGACTTAAATTATCTATAAATATGATGGAATTATATCTTCAAGATTTGTGCCTTGATTGTCTTCAACTACTCTATGATGGGTTGCGAAAACAATTCTTCCATCCTAAACCTCCATTCAACCGATTGATAACCAAGGAATCCCCAAAGACCTAGAATTCAGTCACCTCTCCTCTACTGCTATTGTTAACAAAAAAATTAGTGCCTTTATTTCATCACAAATGTTAGAGACTGTACCAATAAATGCTTTAATTTTTGAAGATATGAGTATAATAGAATCACTATGGTATAGGATACCTCCTGCAACATATTATGCTTGTTGACCTTGACTCGCACTGTTGAAAATTGAAATAACACCATTCCCAATCTTAACAATAGAAAGATGGATCAATTTCCTTTCTTTACCACTGTTAGGGGATTTTTTACTTTGAAAGCTCAGTCATGACTTGGATACATACTGAAACAATGGCTAAACCTTACCTTGACAGATGTCAGAGTTTCTGGTAAGCCGAATACATAAAAACACTATAAGACACAATGCCTTTCAAAACCCAGTATTTAAAAATTGAATACGATATCTCTCATCAGTATATATTCATCTAGTCACTTAGTTTTTTGAAGATTTTTGAACTTCTAGAGCTTCTTCCACTAGAAATATGCATGCCCTTCCTTGTCATTTTCAATATCTTTTTCATTTTCTGTTTCCATTCCTTGCTATGAGATAATGGGACTATCCAGAGTAAATGAACTATTGCTTCAAAAGTAGTCAAAAATACTTTTAATTGTACCAGATCATAGAAATAATTCACCATTTTTGTATTACATTCTTCATTGCTACACTAAGAAATCCTATATCATCACGATGTCGATTGTGAACTACAAAAGCCTTCACAAGAGTCACATAAGACGATCACATTGCAAACACAACCTTATTTGTATTTTCAAAGTCCAAGAGATCAAATGACATCCTTTTAACTTTTTGGGCTTGAGATGTTTCTCCTACACTTACAGAGCCTCCAATGTCATCCTCTGATGCATCTGCATGTCGCCCAAGTTGACCAAGACACATTCTTGAAATCCCTTCGATACCATGGTCTATTTTTGTCTTGTTTGTATAAAAAAAAAATATTAGGGTTCAATGGACCAATGAGAAGCAAGGCAATTCCTCATAGACACTAGGTTCACATGTCGAACAACTAAAATTGTGTTAGTGTCATTGCCAACTTCTATACCTGCTACATTTGGTGCCAAAGTTTCAATTGTAGGTCCTTTTCAACCTCTTTATTCACATCTACTTTTGAATCACTAATAAGAGATTTCTACCAAAATATTTCTTTGTACACCATCCCTATATGCTTCAATATGTCTGTATCCCCAAAACCAATTTCAGGCATCATTTTTGTTGTGCTTTTCAGTAAATGTGTTGAAAAGGATAAAATACCATATAGAATTGAAATTCATCTCAAAGTTCATATGTGTTGTGCTACCTCAATATCTGCTAGCTTTTTTCTAGCCAACAAATCCATGAATTCATTTGCAGGTTTCATGTGTTCTCTCAAATTAGTACAAACAACCCTTGTAAGAGTAGATGAGTGTTGCGGTGAAAATTTCTTAAATGCAACAACAATATTCTATCCACCTTGAACTAACAATAGTAAGAGGCATAAATCAAATAGTTGCAGCATAGCCTCTATACCCTTTTTCTCAATAAACACCCATGTATGTATATTATGCAGAATATTCTCTAAGATACATGTAGCATTGCTTATACAATCTGGGAGAAAGCATTCCATGTTTGAAGACAATTTTTCAGCATAAGTATCAACCCCTAACTCAGATGTCACCATCGATGATTCATCTCCATCCACTAAACTAATTTTTTTTTGTTCTAAATCAGTCTCCATGGGAACAGGCACAAAAGAGCTGCCAAATTTTTGCAACAGGGAAGGAACTTCAGCACCAAATCCAACTTTTGAAATAGTATTTAATATTTCAATCAATACATCCACCCCATGCCCCCTCAAATAAGGAGCATGTTGTATCATCTCATCCAAGGCAGATGATAAGGACCTAAGAGTGTCACTTGCCAAAGCCCGTAAGTAGGCTTTTGATGTTAAAAAAATCACAAAATATCTTAGAGCACCACAATCATTAATAGCTTGAAGTCTGAGGTTATTAAGTCACAAATCATCTAAGGATTGTGGTATAAAATATACTGCATCTACAGAAGGGAGGATACCAACCATGATGACATCCAAAAAGGCATTAGGCAGACTAGCAGCATCTAGAGCAGAATAGCAAGTTGGATATTTGTAAATAAGATCACTTGTGACTATAGTTGCAAGTGAAAAGACCCCAACACCAAAGTCCTTTGATCTTCTGAATATAGTGCACAAGAAAAATGGTAAAGAACTCTTCAGATCTTATAGTCGGGTAGTATTTCCAGGAGCATGTGTGCCAAGAGATAGAGCCCAAGGCAAAGCCTTCATAATAATTTTTCTATGATAAGGAACCAATGTGTCAGGCTGAGAATTTTGCATTGCCTCTGACCTAGGAACATTTTTAAGAGGAGACTTGCCCTTGGAACTTGATTGTGATTCTCCACTCTGATTCCTTTCTCCTCAAAATGGCAGACTTCAAATGTGTTATGGTGTTGTCTAAGTATCCAAAACCCCTAAAGGAAGTTTCAGCAGGATTACTATTGTCCATAAAAGGCTCAAGAACATGCACAATAGTTGTTACCAAGTGTATATGTTGTGGATCCAAATCTTTGAGAAGAGGGAGAAAAGTTGGCATTAAACCCACATCCCATAATGCAGTGCAGCCAAAAGAAGAAGAAACTAGAGCTGTTACAAGAGAAAGCAGTGCTTCTACTAAAGATATTGAAAAATAGGATGATTCACTGGAAACTTATTTCCATTGAACTCAGGGGGATACTGGATACTGTTGATGCAATATTGAGTATAGTTGATAAGAGAAATATTATTACAAAGGCTTACCAAAACTCCACTCCCAATCCTTCTAAAATGGAGTTGACATTCCAATTTTTATTTTCATTAGATCTTGTTGTGGATTGACCAACTCCATAATTGAATCTTTATTAGGGCCAAGAAGGTCATTCTCTTGAGACAAGCACTACCAATTCATCTAATATCAATTTGTTTCATCTCACATGTATCCCCAAAATAGGATGTCTTTCTTGTTGAATGTGAGAGCATGAAGGTGGCACAACTATTGAAGGAAATCACCCTGTGTCTCCAACTCCAAATGGAGTGTGTGCCAAATCCCAATTTTTCATTCATGTTCCACCTAGCCAAGCCCACAATTTCTTTCCATGCTAACCAATTACTCTAGGAAATTCAAATAAGTGAGCTTGAGACCTGGAATTTGGTGTGCTAAATTTTCTTAACCCTAGCAGCTGGAAAATTTAGTTTCTAGTAAATTTCCTTACTGTAAATTATTCAAAGTTTCAGCTTACTAAATAAAAAACACTATTGGGATTTAGCATGTACTAAATAAAATAAAATCAGCGCTTGGAAATTGTACACCAATCCCACACATGCATACACAGAAAATCTGCACATAAAAATTTGGTGTTCATTAAATAATATCTTATCGTACAAGGGCTTCCTTACTGGAAACATGATCCTTTGTGGAAAATTACAATCTCCAACAACTATAGAAATTTTTTGGGCACCTGTGCAGGTTGTACTACCCAAATTCCCCTAAGAAACCACACGACTTGCCATCTTCTCAACCTGCAGTGCAGCCTTTCTGTCACCTGTGCGGTTGTTTGCACCCCTGCCCACAGCACATGCAACAGTTTATTGCTTCATGTGGCATGTGTGATTTCTCTGCTCACTTTTCTCAACACATGCGGCCCTACTACAGCACACATCACTGTTTGAACCCTCCACACAACTCACATTTCTCTCTCAATGTGAGTATGGCCGCAATGTGCCACTGTTGTTGGATGATCTACAGACTTCTGTTGTGTAACCTTATTGGGAATGATCCTTGCTACAGAAATCCCTCTATTGCACTTCATATTTCAGAACATATCACTTGGGTGAAATTCCCTTTTCATCCAATCACATGTCTAGAGTCTAGATAGTCAAATATGTTTAGAAGTACCTATCTGATGCTACTATCATAAACATGGGGAGGATGAAGGAGATGGTATCACACAAATAAAATCCCCCTGCACTTTCCCCACTTCTTGACATCCTACAGGTCAAAACACAACCTACCATGGAGCATCACCCTCTATACCCCTTAACACTCATATGGTAGCCAAAATAGACACTTGAGTGGGAATCTTGATCGAACCAAGCCCCCTGAAATCCTTGGGGATAGTAACACATCCAAAGGGGCCAATGGAAGACCCTTTTGTTTGATTGAGACCATGGTTACAATCTCAAAATTTGCTCTACTATTGATATCAGGATTTTCTATGCAACCAACAAGACACATAATATATTTGCAAGTCTAGTAGAATTGTGCAACCATGGTCAACTTCCTCATAAAGGGAAGGTCTCGATGATGCTCAACAGGAAGTTTCCTTTGTAGTTGTTGAAGTTACCATATAGGAAAATGATCTAGACTAAAGGGAATACAAAAATATCTAACAACCATCCAGGGTGGGGTAAATGTCTAAGTTGAGGGATTCTAGTTAGGAAGAGATTCCAACCCCACCAGGAAAAAAATAGTTTTTTATTCACTAAACACTTGATTCCAGGTTGATTATTTCTAAACAAGCGTGAACATCATCAACTAAACTTATCTAAGCACTATTTGGTATATAAAAGATAATGTATTAGTGAAAAAATGTGTTCTCCATAGTCACACATCTAGTTCCAAACTCCACATGAGTCAACATCTGAATAATGAAACTTCAATCCACTAAGTCAAAAGTTTTGTCAAATGAAATTTCAAAGAAAAGGGGTTGTTGGCTAGTTTTTGTGCACATTTGAAGGTTTTACATGTTGAAAACATGGTATTGAGATTACTTGTTTGTACACAAAACTTGTGTTATCGTTAGACAACCTTCCATGGAATTTCCTAGATCCTTAGAGTCTCTATTTTAGCCGTGATCTTGTGTGCCACTGTAATGTTCCCAAATTTTAGCCTCGAGCTAAAACGAACATTATAGTTAATATTTGATGAATAAAATGGGTAGAGGGGGGCCATTAACCTCTTTAGAAGGAAAATAACATTCCTCATGTGAAAAAGGGGAAGAGTAAGCAGCTGGATTGAGCACCTATAGGTGTGAACATGATTGGATCATGTTGATTCAGTCATATTTGACCAAATCCACATGCATTGTATAGATACATTGCATCTCCATGATGGACTACGCAATTTTGATGGAGGAAAACTTGCATGAGCTAGATGGCACATATGGATGGGACCCATTGTGGAGAGGAGCACCTGCTATATATCAAGAGGAGGACAACCATTGTATTCATGCTTTTGATTATTACTTGCTTGGGTCTGTTTAGACTTTTCTTCCTCTTGTTGTTTAGCAGGGTTGCAGTGTTGTTTAGCACAAGGGTGTTCCCGAGCGGGAATCCCTACCTCATCCTCAAGGAAGGAGAGGTTATTTGGGCTACATTTCCTCATTCCAGCATTTTTTCCAAGCTACCTCCTTCAGCTATAGCGCAATTTCTATTTAGAACTGGGTTGTGTTGCAGGGTGCAGCAAAGGAGGATCTCTTTGAGTCATTTTTGGGCTTGTTTTTTAGTGGAGAGCTTGTCTATCCATTGGGATATCAGCAAGAGGGACTCCCGGGCACATTTTCACATCTTGGCACTTGGCCAGAGCATCTCTGCACTTCTACAGCGCAGTCCCATAGAGGAACTGCGTCATTTTTCAGAGAGAAATTGCAGCAAGGTTTAATACCTTGATTTTTGGCTAGTTTCCTAGAGAAAGGGCCAACCCTTCTCTCGAAAAGCTAGAAAAAGGGATTCTCATCCCTATTGTATTTTATTCAGCTCTAGTGATGTAAATTTGTAGGGGACTGCGTTATTTTGTAGTTGAATATTCAAATCTATTCCCTTTTGTACTTGAGCTTCCAAGCAAACCTTGCCGGGTCATCTTCACATTGTATAAAAGAGGCTAGATCTCTGTTTTTCTCTATGCTTTGGCTAATTAAACTCCAGATCTATTGTCTACAACATATTGCTACAGAAACCCTCTTGTAATTCTATTGTTCTTGCTTCAGATTTTCTATGTGGGTTAAGTCATAGGTTTTCAGTGTTTTTCAGCCATATAAGAACCGGGAGATCTGTTTAACTTATCTAGAATGATTTCTTTCAGCTCCCATTCTATATGTGAGATGCATAATGCATGAAAAAATGGATCCAAGTCCCATTTCTCACTGTTACAGCGTTATTTTCTAGAAATAGCATTTTTATGGTCCAGATCACTGCTCTTCCCCACTTGGAGATGACATATGGAGATATAGTTTTTCTGATATGCTCCTAATATGATTTAAGAAGTTAAATTGACACATCTTACATTATTTTGTTCAAGTATTGTTGAAGCTCCAACTTAAAATATCTTCAGATATTCTTATTGTTGTAGCATTTCCCTATTTTGGGATATTACAATGGTATCAAAGCATAATCTTGGCTCAGCCTGTGCATCCAAGACATTATGCCATTAGGAGGAGAAGCTTCTCATAGAAAAGAGAATTTGTGCAGAAGAAACAAAAGCAGGACTCCATTATTTGGAGGAATGAAGGAAGAGAGGATCTCCCTGCTTCTTTTCCAAGCCATGAAGAATATCAAAGAAGATCTCAAGGAGATGAAAGGGGAGGAGTGTAGAAGATTTATGAGAGGGTTTGAAGCAAGCCCTATCTATTCACATGATGGGTGTGAGCATTCAGCCACACATTCAGATCCACAGCGCAGTCTATTTCCCACATTTACTGCAAGAATGTTGGAGGAAGAAGGTGCACCAAGGGAGGAGACCTTGAGTGACTATCTTCAGGAGTATGAATCTCAATCATGGAGATTCAATGAGCACTTGGACTTCCAAGGGTTTTGCAAACTCAAGGAGGCAAGATCAAGCAGCCACAAAAGAAGTAAGAGAGGTAGAATCTTCCTATCTCACTTTGATGGATCAGCAGAGTGCACAGCCAAAACTTGGGTAGGAGAGCTAGATTCCTATTTTCAGCTACACAAAGTTTCAGAGAAGGAGGCCAACAAAGTAGCAGTGTTGCACCTCAAACACATGGCCCATGATTGGTGGTTTGATGATTCTACTTCATTTTTTCACACAAATGTAAAAATTTATGTTGAGTTCACTAAGGAATTGGTGAGAATATTTGATAGAAAACGTTGTGAACCATCATTTGTTAAAAAAAAAAACTCAAAAACTTTGCATGAGTTAGAGAGACCTATTAAACCAACTCCACTCCATATTTCTAAAGGGGATAAAAACATGCATGATATTTTACCAAGGGAAAAAGCCCCACTTCTTGAGAACCCTCTTCTATTTGGGAATACATGGAGTTTCCTCCTTCAAGAGATGACCAAGATCAAGGGTCTCTCATTGAGGATGAGTAATTCTCATATATGGAAGATGAGGAGAAGGATCAGCATCAAGGGATGATGAGAATTCACCCTTATCTTTTTTGGGAGGTTTATGCACATAAGGAGGGGATTGCACTGCGTAGTGAAGAAAGGAACAACTCAGTCCACTCATATATATAGTCCACTTCAGATTTTGATGTCTCACTACATGGAAGCATTCCACCAGGGAGGCCACCAGATCTACAGTTGATGAGAGACATCTTGTCTTTGGGTTCACCACTCTTGGATTTTGGAGAGGTGAATATTTTGGAGGAAGACTTTGGCATGGGGGATGTCAAAGTAGCAAGTAGCAGCATGAGGAGAGCTTCACATGTTGGATCACCAGTGATGTCTCTTAAGAGGATTGATCCATACTGGAGGTCTCAACTCTTAGTAGAGTACTCCAAGGATCTTGGTGCATGCATGATTTTGGATGACCTGGATGGAGATGATGATTATATAGTGGATGATGTGGTCATCTATTCTCATGGCAGGATCTTCTTGACTGGAGCTTCTAAGCTCAAGGAGAAGTTGCTTCATGCAACACATGAGGACTTACTTTCCATGCATTATGATGCATATCTTTCTTTGGAAAAGGATTTCACTTGGGAGGGCATCCAGCATGACATATTTCAGCATATGAAGAGATGCATAGCCCAGATGGTGATAGAGAGGAGGTCACAGCCACTTCCCTACACATTGGAGGTGAGGGAGAGATTCCAATTGAGCCATTTCAACTCAAGATCTCAAGTACATGATGGAGGAGGTATAATTTCACATTTTGTATTGTGCTTATTTTCATTGTTTGAGAAGCATGATGTATCAAGAAGAATTATCCCTTCTTGCATATTGTATGATGGTGTACTTGTAGCTACTTGTAGCATTGATTTTGGCTACCTTATTGGTGGTTTGTGGGGGAAGCCACATGATTCTTGGTGTGCACCATTGACACCACATTGTATCTTCATGTTTCCATCTTATGAGATGACTATGGCAGCAAACAAGTGGCTGGTGAAGCACTTGTTATTTTTTTTTTAGAGGCAGGCATGGAATGCACTGTGTTGGTTCCTTGTGTGGAACTATGATTCACTCTCCGGTTGTCATTTGGAAACTTTTTTTCATTGTATCTTGCTTCCATATATTGCTGATATGTTTATACTCATGGGAATATTTGTTTGGAGAGTGAGAATGGAAATGAAGATGCCCATTGGGAGTATGATTCTCCCTATCTTAAATGTTGTATGTTTCAGGAGAGACCATGGGCATACCATGATTGCCACAACACACCTCTTTCCTTCATGTAGGAGGAGCCATTGGGAGAACTTGCATTCTTGGAGGAGGCACTTCATGGTTGACTTATCTTGTGGGCTAGCTTGGGCCATTTTTGGAGGCCATGAAATTTCAGCCCAATATCAACAACCCCCTCATACTTACCATAAATGGAGAGAGAAACTACTTGGATGGGAAAATATAAACTCTCCATTCAGCCCCAACACATTGCACAAACCCGGGGTTGCAGATTTCTTTGATGAGCCACATAGAATGGCTCATTCCATTTGGATGATAGCATGGGTGAGTGGGTCAATCATTGCGGATGATATTTCCCATGTGTATCATCACTCCTACCTTGAGGAGGCCATGAGACAGCAAGAATTTTTCCACTTACACCTTCCATCTTTTCATGATGTGAGCCATTTGGTCATGCATCTTTGGGAGGAGACATTGGAGGGCAGATTTGTTGCAGATTATATTGAGCAATGGTGGGGACTACTGATGAGGAGGCCACAAGAGGAGAAGGGGAGGAATTTTGCTCTCTCTATGCAGTTGCTTGAGGACAAGCAACATTTTGGAGGGGAGGACTATCATGTTCCCAAATTTTAGCCTCGAGCTAAAAGGAACATTATAATTAATATTGAATGAATAAAATGGGTAGGGGGGCCCATTAACATCTTTCGAAGGAAAACAACATTCCTCATGTGAAAAAGGGGAAGAGTAAGTAGCTGGATTGAGCACCTACAAGTGTGAACAGGATTGGATCATGTTGATTCAGTCATATTTGACCAAATCCACATGCACTGTCTAGATACATTGTATCTCCATGATGGACTACGCAGTTTTGATGGAGGACAACTTGCATGAGCTAGATGGCACATATGGATGGGACCCATTTTGGAGAGGAGCACTTGTTATATATGAAGATGAGGACAGCCATTGTATTCATGCTTTTGATTATTATTTTCTTGGGTCTATTTAGACTTTGCTTCCTCTTGTTGTTTAGCAGGGTTGTAGTTCCATTTAGCAAAAGGGTGTTCCCGAGCGGGAATCCCTACCTCATCCTCAAGGAAGGAGAGGTTCTTTGGGCTACATTTCCCCATTCCAGCATTTTGTCCAAGCTACCTCCTTTAGCTACAGTGCAGTTTCTGTTTATAACTGGGTTTTGTTGTAGGGTGCAGCAAAGGAGGATCTCTTTGAATTATTTCTAGGCTTGTTTTTCAGTGGAGATCTTGTCTATCCATTGGGAGACCAGCAAGAGGGAATCCCGGGCACATTTTCACATCTTGGCACTTGTCCAGAGCATCTCTGCACTTCTACAGTGCAGTCCCATAGAGGAACTGTGTCATTTTTTAGAGAGCAGTTGCAGCAAGGTTTAATACCTTGATTTTTGGCTAGTTTCCTAGAGAAAGGGCCAACCCTTCTCTCGAAAAGCTAGAAAAAGGGATTCTCATCCCTATTTTATTTTATTCAGCTTTATTCATGTAATTTTGTAGGGAAATGCATTATTTTGCAGCTGAATATTCAGATCTATTCCTTTTTGTACTTGAGCTTCCAAGAAACCCTTGCCGGGTCATCTTCACATTGTATAAAAGAGGCTAGATCTCTGTTTTTCTCTGTGCTTTGGCTAATTAAACTCCAGATCTATTGTCTACAACATATTTCTACAGAAACCCTCTTTTAATTATGTTGTTCTTGCTTCACAGTTTCTATATGGGTTAATTCATGGGTTTTCAGTGTTTTTCATCCATATAAGAATCGGGAGATCTGTTTAACTTAGCTAGAATGATTTATTTTAGCTCCCATTATATATGAGATGTATATTGCATGAAATAAGGGATCCAAGTCCCATTTATCACTGTTATAGCATTATTTCCTGGAAATAGTATTTTTATGGTCCAGATCATTGCTTTTCCCCACTTGGAGATGCCATATGGAGATATAGTTTTGCTGATATGCTCCTAATCTGATTTAAGAAGTTAAATTGACACAGCTTACATTATTGTGTTCAAGTATTGCTGAAGCTCCAACTTAATAATATCTTCAGATATTCTTATTGTTGTAGCTGTTGGAACACCTAATCCTACATGGGTAGGTGTGGAATACGAAAAGTCACAATGGAGTCCAAGTGACCTTGGAATATGAAACCAAGAGTCACACCATTGTATTATAAATGTACATCATGTATAATGGAAAAATAAGAAAGCCTCATGCTTATCCTTCATTGTGTTGAGTCTCTTGTGTGTGTGTGTGTTTCTCTTCTCATACACCATGTGTGTGCTTCAACATGGTGTTTAACATGGTATCGTAGTGGCTGCGATTATTTGACCCCGTCTAAATTATGAGCTATTTGTGTTTATGGTTCGTGTATATCCGCAAAAAAATTCTCGCATTTTTGGTGAAGACTTCCGCAGTTTTTGGCAAGTAGTTGATTTTGCGCATTCAAATTTTATCTCGAGAAGAGCGCATTCAAACCGTGGCAAGACTCGTGACATTGTTTTGAAGAGCAGACGAGCGATTCGATGGCGATTTTTCCCGCAATTTCTCGCCTACCAATTGGGGTATTTTGGAGAGTTGTTGGAAAAATTGTTTAAAGTTGGTTTCTGAAGAAGTTTATGAGTTTTTTAGTGGAAAAGATTTCTAAGTTTTTTAAGTAAAAATGTCTGAGTTTTTTCATTGAAAAATTCCTACAATTCTGGGTTCTTCTACTGCTGGGCTATTGGAAAAATTTCTAGAAACTCTCCAATCTTGCTATACATTTGGAAAAATTATGCATTTCTCTGGCTTTTCTCTCTCTGTTGTTTTAAAAAAAAATTAAAAAATAAAAAATAAAAAATCGTTGTTCTTGGCCTACGGCCTTCCCCAACCTCCCTTACAGCACAACGCCCTACCGCATTTACCTACGCCCCCTCACTTGGCCGCTCAACCCATCCCCTTCCAGCATTTTTTTTTAATTTTTAAAACTTAAAAAAAAAAACCCTGCCCCCTCTCTGCATCTCTACATGGCTCTCTCCCCTCCCCCTTACCACTCTCCCCATCCCCATGCTCAACAGCTTTATCCCCTGCAACCCATGGCCTTTCGGCCCCCCCTTCCCCCTCACACAGCGCTCAACCCACCACAATCCTCCACCCTCACCTTCTGACCCGTCGCTCAAACCTTACGCCTACCCAGCTCTCGCCCTCATTGTTCTCACCACACTCCTCTATGCTACCCTGCTCCCTACCTCACAGCCCTACCTACCCCCTCGACCCTTATCACTCCACGGCCCCTCTCCCCTGCGTTGACCTCCCCTCATGCTCACTCGGCCGCCCCTTCCCTCACGCGGCCCCCGCTCTACTCTCACAACCCTGCTACCCGCGACCTCACTCAGCTCTCGCTCCCTATTCCATTTCCCACCCAATGCACACTCCCTATGCTCCCTCCTCACTCTCCCTAACCCCACCCTCTGCTACACTCCGCTCTAACTACAGTCTGCTACGTTGACTCCCCCATCCCCCTATTCCCCACCCGCTCTAACTACAGTCCGCTCCTCCCTACCCACGCCTCCCCCTCACCCTTAACCCCCTTGCCAGTCCCTCACACTTCAACTCACCCTTACCTATGCTGCTCCCTCACTCAACCCTCCCACAATTTTAAATTCGTTTTTTTTTTTTTTTTTAATTTTCCCCTCCCACAATTATAATAACCCCCCTCCCTTTCCAAATTAATTTCCCTCCCCTTCCACTAAAATTAATCCCCATTTTTAATTAATTTCTTTTTAATAAACCCTTTTAACTAATCTTTTTTTAATAAAAACTTTTTTAGTTTGCTCCCCCCATTTAAAAAAATAATAATAATTTCCCATTCCTTTCCCTTTTAATTATTTCCCATTTCAATTAATCTTTTGTTTAATTAATTTTTAATTAATTAAAAAAAAAACAGCAGAGAAAGAGAGGAAAAGAGAGAATATGAACAGCAGAAAAAGAGGAAATGGGATGTGAGCAGATGGATTGAATACATAGAGAAAATTGCAGATTTGACATTGTGTGATTTGTGGCATAAGAGTGCTTTTCTGAATAATTTTACATGAGAAGACAAGTTTGCCATCATTTTTAAAACAGCTATTTGAAGAAGAGAATTCAGCTGCCTTAAAGGCATCTTGCACAAGTGTTTTCAACTGCACATCTACAAAATATTTTGCAGAGATATTGTATTGAACTGACATTGTATTGCTTCTTCATAGTTGCAATCAACACATTTTGTACTTTGAGATTTCCATAGTTGGAAGTTCTCTTGAGTCATTTGTATTTGTTGAATCACATTGTAAACGGGTGCATTTTCGGTTGAAGCCGATACCCTTTCATTTTTTGAGCCTAAGTTGTTGAAAATGGCTAAAATCAATGAGGCATTAGAGTTGTTGAAAAACCTCATTCATTCCAATGTTGATGACATGATAAATATGAGCAAGCATGCTCTTTGTAACATTCAAAGTTGTTTGCAAGATGCACAAGAAAAGATTGAGTTTTTGCAGTTGGAATCTCAGCTCCAACAAGACGAAATTCAGCAAAAGAGTCACCATTCTGAACCTGTTTCTGTTCAGAAGATTGAGAAGGACTCTCATCAGAAGAAAGAAGATAAAGTTCCAGTTGATTCACATTCAGTTCCTTGTACTAGAGCAGATGTACATGCAGATGCAGCAGTTCAACCTGCACTTCCTAAGCCCATCATCAGACCTTGGGAAGAGCTTGTCCACAACAAGCACCGAACTGGTCTTGGATATGACAAGGATGTGACCTTTCATATTCCAGACTACACAAAGCCCATCAGATTTCAGAGCGCCGGATTCATGTATGATAGTTCACCTGCAGCTGTTCCAGATCCTGTTCCACAACAACATCAGATTGAGAAATGCCAACACTGTGATCGAGTTGGCCATATGAAAGATCACTGTTTTGATCTTCATCCATGCAAGCACTGTGGTCAGCACAACCATTCTTCACACAGATGCTTCAGACACAAGCCTCCTGCAAGAACAAAGATTCATCTTGGATGGATCGCTTCTTGGCAATGGGCATCAGCAGCCAAGAAGATGTTTACGACACATGTTAGAACTTGTTCACGGATATTGAGCAAACTTGCAGTTGAGTTTTCGCCATCATCTCACCTTGTCCCTGACAGGGGGGAAAATGGTGGCCATGTACAAGCTTCGACGACAGATCAAGCGAGCCTGAGCCACAATCTCTCATTCCATGTTCAGAGTTGTAGCCAGCAGTTCAAGCGAGCCTGAGCCACAATTCGTCATTCCGGATTCAGAGATGTAGCCAGAGACACGAATGCCCATGAGCATGCCTTCGGTTGGTGGACAACCTTAAACCATCATCTTTGGTTGGTGGATAACCTAAAACCATCACAGGTAGTAGACCTCCCTTCTTTTAGGTCGAAGGTCTCCCTTTCATATATGAGGAACACTTCCTCTAGCAGAAGCCTTCAGCTTCTTGCCAGCTTTGGTTGAGTTCCAATAAATGCTTCAATCATTCCAGAGTTGTTGGTCATCCTAAAACCATCACAGGTAGTAGACCTCCCTTCTTTTAGGTTGAAGGTCTCCCTTTTTTATGAGGGACAATTCCTCTAGCAGAAGCCTTCAGCTTCTTGCCAGTTTTGGAAGAGTTCCGGGAACTACAACAAGTATTGTGTTCTAGTGTTGGTGGTCATCCTTAAACCACCTCTTTTTTCCAACATTTCAAAGAGTTGATTCAGCCCAAGTGCTGCCATGTATACTTTTCATATTGTATTACAACTCTCCTCTTGGACTCACACATACCCCTTTGGATTAAGGGGGGATGTTGGAACACCTAATCCTACATGGGTAGGTGTGGAATAAGAAAAGTCACAATGGAGTCCAAGTGACCTTGGAATATGAAACCAAGAGTCACACCATTGTATTATAAATGTACATCATGTATAATGGAAAAATAAGAAAGCCTCACGCTTATCCTTCATTGTGTGTTGAGTCTCTTGTGTGTGTGTGTTTATCTTTCTCATACACCATGTGTGTGCTTAACATAGTGTTTAACAGTATCATTCCCCTAGTTTGGGATATTACAGCCACACTAAGCAATGTAATTGGATGCCAATCATCAATTGTGTTTGTGGCTACTTTTTTGGGAATGTGTTTTCCAAATGACAACAAATTTCACTAATCATGGCTCATGGCCTTGTAAAATTCACACAGAATTCCATCCAGATTCTATACCTAGAGACTTGCCATTCTTCATGTAGCTAAGTACTGCAAAATCCTCCTCCTTTGAGAATTCATCATTCTTCAACCTGCTCTAGTCACCAATAAAAACCTTATGAGGATTGACTCTACAATAATGATTTCTTGTAGCCACTACGTGATCCATCATGGTATAAGGAGAAAAAAAATTTGAAATTTAAATTTGAACATAATTTCAATTGAAGTTCCAAAAAAAGAACCATTTGCATGGAGTAATCCAAGATCCTGTTCATTGCCACTTTTATTTTCAAAAAGTCAAAATAGAATTTTGAGCCCTCATATCCCTTATTAATCCACTGCAGCCTAAAACAAACTCAGACACCCTTGGCAATATATTCCCCTCTGCTTCACCTCCCTCTGAACCATTATGTCCTACCATGCATCCTCGCCATAGAGGGACACATTATGGAGATCTGCTTCAATAGAAACGCACACCTATTGAAGTCTACCTTGCTGCAACTCCTTTTTACCTTTTGTGGGCCATCATCCTACCCCAACCTCTCATGGATTTGACAATACAACATTTTTTTTTATAGCTTATGATCCAAGTAGATTGAAATGCATTTTTTACTGTTTCTCTAATGGAAGTATGCAATGTCCCTAGGTAATTTTTGGCCTTAGGGTTCAATCCTTATCTAGGATTTTCCAATCATGAAAATAATCATAATAGCAGTGCACATATATCAACTCATATAACCGTAGGTACCCTTCTATATAATTCACTAATGATATAAGAGATATTTAACAGTCATGTGTTTCTTCAGCAAACCACCACAAGTTAGGGCTAACTGCCTAAGGAACAGTAGACCTATGAAACCAATAATACACCAATATAAGTTTGACTGTAACGTCAATATTCAATAGATCAGTATTCCAACTATAACCCACACTAGCACTATCCAAGTTTAGTTGGTAATATACTAATTAACAGCTCACTGTCTAATTGTGCTGCCTCCAAACTTGTTTGCTATTAGGAAGAGCTTGTGACAACTCTTTCTTAGTGGAGTTTCAATTTTCAGTTGGAGTAGTATCTTAACTTGGTCAAATGGCTGGTTAGATCTTATGATAGTCCCCTTTTGATCTAAATTTCACCTATGGTTGGAGAGTTAATCCTGTTGGTACATCACGTCAACAAACTATAGGTTCTAGAGGCCTGCTTGAGATGTTTAGTAATTGTTGGCCTCTAATTGGAGGCTTGTAATTGTTGGGGAGTGGTTTCAAAGCTTCATGTGATCATAAACCCCTGAAAGAGATATATTTTGTGGCCCTAAATACACTCAGGAGGAAGGTTTCCTACAAGTGATGCCCTAAATGATTCAAACTAGGCCCTAAAAACCACCTAGTAACCTACTGATCTCCTGTTTGGTTGAGAACAACCTCACTACCTCTTGTTTGGCTTTAGTGTCTCGGAAAGGACCCCTCGCAGCCTTACCTTTCCTTAACCAATGGTTTTGATCTTGGGTGCATCATAGACAGATCACAGAGAGAAGATCTTGCTGCCCAGAAAAAATAATGGTGGCCAGGCATCCCACAGAAAGACCTCTGTTGTGTTGAACATAAATTATTGACCAAGAATAACCACTGGGAATGTGTTTCACTAATTTCCAAAATGAATCATACATGCTCCAAAATATTATGTTATAAGAGGTGTAACGAGTGGTTATTGTATGCCATGTTACAACTTTGAATCTATCTTTTAAAGCCATTAATATTAATCTTTTTTTTAATATTTAATTTTTTTGTTTCTTGTGTTCATTGGAATAATGCTCTATTTGGGAGCAAATGGATGGTTCGAGAAGCATGTAGAACGGTGGGATGTTATCTGTCTAACAATCCCTTCCTACTTATAGAAGTGACACAGTTAGGAAACATTTCACGAGATGAACACTTTCTTCAATTTGGAAGAAATTTATGTATTTACTATTTAGATCAAGTTTAACTATGTAATTGTTGCCCAACATTGCCATTTTTAGGTAAGATGTGGGCAGTCTTTAGGTTGGGGTCAAGGAGTGTTAACTGTTATTTTTTTTGTAGGCAAGAAACTCTTATTTGACTAATTTTTGGCTCTTGGATGTAACAACTGTAATTATTAATGAAATATATGTGCCATTTACCCCTAAAATATTGTTTTTTAATTGCATGTCCCCTATTTATATATATTTAACAACAAATCCTAATGTACTAATTACTATGTAAGTGAAACCCTCATTCAAGGGTTTGATCAAAAAGGTATGCATTCATGATCCTTTTTCTTTTCTTCACTTCCGCATTATATTTTATCATCATTTGAAGTGATAAAAAAATTTAAACTTGTTGGAAAAAAAAAAAAGTGTACATAAAAATAAAATTGGGTTTTGACGCTATGGGATTTTACCCCAATTGTAGAGTAATAAATTGTATTATCATTAGCTTTACTCATCTACTCTCAATGATGGGATGGTTTTTTTTATTATCTATTCATTTCCCTATCTTCTCTACCCATAGGTCCAACACTTAAAAGTGCCTCTACACTTGTGGGTGGCCCCCAAGGGGTGGTTTAGCTTATTATTTTCCATGTCTTACTGCATTTCTCAAATCTATAGGTGCATAACATCAAGTTACTTTATCATCTACAACAATTTACTAAAGTCTATAGCAAGTTATTCACCTCCCAATTTGTAAGGGCTCCTATCACTCAACTTGGTGCTATTCTAAGAGATATGTCTAGTATTTTGAGTGTATTTATGCTTGCTGATTTGCATTTTTCTGCAGTCATATTTCATTTGTATATTTACTCTCATGAAGACCTTGACAAGACCACTATTTTGGGTGGTTAAACTGTTAGGTCCTTATATTACTAGTATAGTCCCTTATTTTTGTTAGTGTAAACCCCTTATTGTTATTGTTGTACCCCTGTAACCCCCATATTGTTATTATTGTGCCCTTACATTATTATTGTTAGGTCGGCTAGGAATACATTGTGGCCTCACTAGGATTATATTATGGCCCCATGGTCTCCTATATATAGAGAGGAGGTTTTGTCATTTGTATCATCCAAGAATTTTTCATTCATGTAATGTATTGTAGGTTTCACCCTTGAAGTGGCTTATTTCTAAGGCATTGATATCTCTTTTCTTCTCTTTTTGGAGCTGGTTTCATAACATTTGGTATCATAGGTTTGGATTCTAGGGTTTCTCTACTCCAAACAGGTCATCGTGGAATTTTCACTATAAGTTTTTTTCTGCCAAGGTTCAGAAGATGAAATTTTTAGAGTGCAAAGCCAAAATCCTGAGGAACATCATCGCAAAATTTTAGAGCTTGGTTCACAATATTTTCAGAGATATGATCTGTGGAAGTTAGGGCTTTTTGCAGGCTCCTCCATTTAACCTAAATAGGTCATTGCGGAATTTTTGCTATAAAATTTTTTCTACAAGGGTTCAGAGGCTAAAATTTTCACATAGTGGAGCTGAAAGCCTAAGGAATCTCATGTGAGAATTTCAGATCTTGGTTCACAACATTTTTGGAGATATGATCTGTGGAAGTTAGGATTGTTTCAGGCTCCCGAATTTCATCTCAAAGAGGTGACGGTGGGAAAAACATCATAACTCTCTCTCTGAGCATCAGATTGAGATTATGTAAAAAGTGACCGCAAGAAAACAGACTGTATTTTTTCTATATCAATCTTAGAGCCAAAGAAGGAAACAGCGACATGTGGAAGTTCGTACAAGTTTTCTCTACTGAACTAGTCCATAATTAGGTCATCATAGGATATTGGGCATAACTTTGTCTTCAAGAATCCAAATCAGGTCAGACCTATGGCATTCAAAAGAAGATTTAGAGGGCTACTTCAGGGCTAAATTTCAGGCATTTAATATTTTAATAATAGAGATAATTCAGTTTAAATATCGAGCTCCTCAAAATCAAGAAAAAGGTGTGTATTTTTTTTTCAAATTGCATAAGTCTTGTTTGGAAAATCAGTTCTAGGTGATTCCAAAGGCCTCTTGAGCATAGATATCAGTATTGGGTTCTAAAATGCCTCCGAAAAATAATTCAACACCCATGAAGCCTTCAGAAGGCTCTACTATGACTCATGAAGACGAAGAAATGCAACATGAGATATCAAAATTCCAAGAGCAAGTGCACCAAATTTCACTATCGCAAAGAGTGACAAAAAATGAAATGGAAGTTTTGAAGAAAGGCGTGGAAACTAAGATGGATGGTTTGAAGAAAGGCATGGAAGCTAATATGAATGGTTTGGAAGCTAAGATGGATGGCATGGAAGTTGGCATGGAAGCTAAGATGGATGACATGGAAGCTAAGATCAATGAAAAAATGGAAAACATGAAGAATGATCTAAAAGTAGACATCGAAGGTTTGGAAAATTTGATACAAGAAATGTTTCCTAACGGCGAAAAGATAGTAGAGGAAACTCCTGATGAGAACAAAATAAATGTTAATCATGATTTCATAAACTCTATTGTTGGATTAAAGAACCACCATATTCCAAAGATGGATATGAGGAATTTTGATGGCAAGGATCCCATAACATGGATACTATAGATGGAGCAATATTTTGATCTCAATAATTTGCAAAACACACAAAAGGTACGCATTGCAACTTTACATTTAGAACAAAATACAAATGTATGGTATCGATGGCTTTGCTCCAGTTAAAAAAAATTCACTTGGTCAATTTTTACGGAGGAAATGATAGCACATTATGAGGATACAAAGAGCAACACCTTATTTAGCCAATTGATCAATCTCAAACAAAAGGGTTTAGTGGCAAAGCACATTGAGGACTTCCAAAAATTAAATATAAGGGTAACTGATATTCCAGAGGAACACAAGATTGATATCTTCATATGGAATTTACAGAATAACATTCAACATGAAGTTAGTGTTTGGGAACCAGATTCAATAGAGAAGGCATTCAGGTTGGCAAGAAAAATTGAATGTAAAATTATGGCGACAAGGAAGCCCACCACTCACATCTATAAATATGGAAGTGTTGTTACTCCTAGACTTCCACAACCTACAAGATTGACACCACAACAATTTGAAGAAAAAAGAGAAAAAGGGCTTTGCTACAGTTGTGATAGCAAATACACTAAAGTTCATAAGTGTGTTGAGAAGAAATTATTTTACATAGACTATGAAGAGGAGGAAGAAAATGAACAAGAAAATTCAAAAGAAGAGGATACACCAGGAAGCAACCCTATAAGAAGAAGAAATGAATCCGACCATATCATGTAATTCATTGGCAGGAATTACCACTCATCAAACTCTCAAGATAGAAGGACATATAAAGAAGAAAAAGGTAATAGTGTTGATTGATTTGGGTAGTACCCACAATTTTATTCATTGTAAGGTAGCCAAGGAATTGAATTGTTTCCTATACTCAGAACCAGAATGTCAAGTGATGGTTGTAAATGGAGGAACTATAAATTACTCTGGAAAATGCCATAAAATCAACCAATCCATGGGGGAATATGTATTGAATAGTCCATGCTTTCTATCCCAATGGGAGGTGTTGATGTTGTACTAGGAGTACAATGGTTACAATCTTTGGGGACGGTAGCTTTTAATTTTCAAGAACTTTCTTGAATTTTTTTTCAGAAGGAAAGGAAATCAAATTATGGGGTATCACAGGGAAGCCAGGAAAGATAATAAGCTCTAATGTCATGAAAAATCTTCTGAAGAAATAACAACAAGGCGTAATTTCACAATTATGCTCACTAGAAGTTCCAACATAAAAATCATCTATTTCTCCAGATCTCCAAAGTGTCTTAGACAATCATTCCAAGGTGTTTGATACTCCCAAAGGACTCCCACCTATTCGTGATCATGATCATGCTATTCATTTGATTCCAGGAAGTGTTCCTCCAAACACTCGGCCTTACAGATACCCTTATGTCCAAAAGAGTGAAATTGAACGTATGATTGTAGAAATGTTAGAGGCTGGTATAATTCAACCTAGTCAAAGTTCTTTCTCTGCTCCAGTAGTATTGGTGCACAAGAAGGATGGATCATGGTGCATGTGTCTGGATTATAGGGAGCTCAATAAGCTCACTATTAAGGATAAATTTCCCCTTCCCGTGATTGAGGAATAATTGGATGAATTACATGGAGTAATTTATTTTACCAAGTTGGATCTCTGTTCACGATATTAGCAAATTAGAATGAAGATTGAAGATATTCTGAAAACAAGATTTCAAACTCATGAGGGTCATTATGATTTTTTTTTCATTCCTTTGGCCTTACCAATGCACCTTCTACATTTCAAGGGTTGATGAATTCCATTTTCAAACCCTTCCTTAGAAAATTTGTGCTAGTATTTTTTGATGATATACAAATCTACAATAGGTCTTAGAAGGATCATGTTCAACATGTTGACAGGGTGCTCAAACTATTGCAGGAGACACAATTATATTCAAAAGCATCCAATTTTTCCTTTGAGCAAGAGAATGATCTGTCACTATCACTCGTTTAGGTGTTGTTAAGGTAGACCCTTACAAAATTAAAGCCATTAAGGAATGGAAAGTCCCCACAACCATAATGCAAATGCATGGATTTCTCAGGTTAACAGAGTATTATCACAATTTTTTTAAGAATTATGGGAGAATAGCAGCACCTATAACAACATTATTGAAGAAAGATGCATTTTCATGGACTCCTGAAGCAACTAAGGCATTTGAACATCTTAAAGAGGCAATGTTCCTAACACCAGTCGTAGCTACACCAGACTTCACAAAAACCTTTATTGTGGAATGTGATGCCTCAGGAAATGGAATTGGTGCTTTTTTAATGCAAGAAGGAATACCCATTGCTTTTGAAAGTCGTTCAATCAAAGGAAAGTATTTACAAAAGGCTATTTATGAGAAGGAAATGTTGGCAATACTACATGCACTAAATAAATGGAGACCTTAACTAATGGGAAGACACTTCAAGGTAAAAACTGATCATGATAGTCTGAAACACTTTTTGGAACAAAGAATATCTTTGGAAGATCAGCAAAAGTAGGTCACAAAGACATTGGGTTATGACTTTGAAATCACCTACAAAAAAGGGAAGCTAAATGTTGTTGCAGATGCACTCTCAAGAAAGGATGAAGAAATGGAAGCATTGCTTTGTGCCATTTCTATTATCCAACCAGATTGGATAACTGAAGCAAGGGATGAATGGAAGCAGGACAAAGAATTTTGGACACTCATTCAAAAGTTGCAACAAGATCCTAGTACATCTGATACATTTAGTTCGAAAATTTATTCCTTATGGTACAAAGATCGCTTATATATTTGCAAGAATTCTAAAAAAAAACATAATATTCTTTTGGAATTGCACACTTCTCCTTTAGGAGGACACTCGGGATTTTTAAAAACTTACCACAGGGTGAAGAAAGAATTTTTTTGGGATGGCCTTAAATCTGATATTCAAAATTTTGTAAGGCATCGTTCGTTTTTCTGAAGAAAATAAAGTTGAGACAATTACACCGGTCTTCTACAACCTTTATCCATTCCAAGTCAACGCCGGGAGGAGATTTCAATGGATTTTATCACAGGTTTACCTAAGTTCGAAGGAAGGAGTGTCATCATGGTGGTAGTTGATAGACTTGCCAAGTATGCACACTTTTGTGCATTATCTCATCCATTTAAAGCAAGTGCAATTGCTACTGCATTTATGGAAACAATTAAAAAGCTACATGGAAACCCAAATATGATTGTAAGTGACAGAGATCCCATTTTTACAGGAAATTTTTGGACGGAATTATTTTCTTCTTTGGGTACTCAACTAGCTCATAACTCATCTTATCATCCTCAATCTGATGGTCAAACAGAGATAGTGAATAAATGTTTGGAAGGCTATCTTCGTTTTTTTGTATCTGATAAGCAAACAAAATAGGTCAAGTGGTTACTTCTTGCTGAATGGTGGTATAACACCTCCTTCCATACTGCAGCAAAGATGACCCCATTTATGGCACTTTATGGATATCATTCACCATCCATCACATCTTCTTTAAGGAAAAATAGAGGGTTCAAGCCAAAGGAGGAGATCACATCGTAGACTAACAAGAAGTTCTCCAACTCTTAAAGTACAACCAAATGGTACAAAATCACATCAAATGAAACAACAGGCAGATCAACATCGCAGTGAGAGAAGTTTTGATGTGGGAGACTGGGTATTTTTATGGCTACAACCATACAAAAAAATGTCCCTCAAGAAATATAAGAAGGATAATAAATTATCACCAAAGTATTATGGTCCTTACAAGGTGTTGTAAAAGGTTGGTACTATGGCATACAAATTGGAGCTTCCTACTTCTTTGTGAGTGCATCAATTTTTCCATGTTTCATGCTTAAAAAAGGTTATAGGGGACAAACTTCCAGTTCAAACAATATTGCCAAAGCTTTATGAGGAAGGAAAAACCATATTGGAACCTGAAGCAGTCATGGAAACAAGAACTCGACAGCTACGAAATCGATCAATTTCAGAGTATCTCATCAAATGGAAGAACTTACTCACTGAAGATTCTACATGGGAGGATGATAATTTTATACAGAAGCACCCGGAGCTACTCAAGCGTTGAGGACAACACTTTTTTGAAGGAGAGGAGCATGTTAGGTCCTTATATTACTAGTATAGTCCCTTATTATTGTTAGTGTAAACCCCTTATTGTTATCGTTGTTCCCCTGTAACCCCCATATTGTTATTATTGTGCCCTTACATTATTATTGTTAGGTTGGCTAGGATTACATTGTGGCCCCACTAGGATTACATTATGGCCCCATGGTCTCCTATATATAGAGAAGAGGTTTTGTCATTTGTATCATCCAATAATTGTTCATTCATGTAATGTATTGGAGGTTTCCCCCTCGAAGTGGCTTATTTCTAAGGCATTGATATCTCTTTTCTTCTCTTTTTGGAGTTGGTTTCATAACATAAACCACCAACTGATTTGGACAAGACCTACCCACTTATGATCCAATTCCAAACCAATCCATTTGAAACTAGGAAACCCATATAGCACCAAAATGCATAAAAACCAAAAAGAAAATAACATAAAAATGCACCCCTCTCTTAAAGCCTAATCCTCAAAATTATCAAGTTTGAATTGGATCTTAAATCACCAAAAAAATACCATAATGTATTAAACCAATGGAAGGCTTTAACTCTAGCCTTTCTCATAGTTGGACAATACCTAGCATGGAAGTTGGGTTCAAGCCCATGGGTTAAAATTGGCACAGATGCAATAGTTGTGATTGGGGACAATGTCTTCCTGCTAGAGACACTTATTGTTCAAATTCCAGAGACACGTCAATGCACACTTAATATAAATGTTGTTGTCAATTGAATGAAAATTTGGAGATAGGGATGGGTCCAAGCACAGGATTTGGGACATGAAATAAAGCAAGGCCCACATTCGTTTAATTGATTCCAATGATGAAATTTCTTGGTCCTATAAGTCCACAAGTGGACATTATTTAACTAAGTTGGGGTATTATCTTGCAATGCAAAACCTAGAGATGTTAACAAATGAATGGTGGTTCAAGAAGCTGTGGATGAAGGGAATTTCGTCCTCATTTTCTTTACACTAATTACTCAGCCTGACAATATTGGGTAGACCGTAGAACAAATAATAAACCAATTCCATATCCTCTACCCACTGTGGGAAGAAGAAATATGGCACCTATCATTGGAAGCTTGCCCATTCCAATGAGGAATATCAAACATTTAGGCCAAAAGAGCTCCAAAAGGAAAAATACTTCCTTTATAAGAAGTATTGAGAGGTTGGAGACTTAGAGGTTGATGTCAAAAATCCCAACTACATTTACCCACACTTGATGCTAATGCACAAAGATAGCCTTGCCAACAACAAGGAAGCTCATTGTACATAGAACTGCCAAATTAAGCACAAAATAGCATATATGGTCATTGATAATGGCAACCAAAATAACCTTTTCTTGCTTCAATTGGAAAAGGAACTTAAGTTACCAACCTCAACTCATCCCAACTCACATTACCTTGGATGGGTCAAAGATTCACATTAGCTTGTGCTAATCAGTTGAAAAAGATCAAACGGTTACTAAACGATGGCAATATTTTTCCCAATATCTCATATGTCCTTACAAACAAAGATGAAAAGACTTATGAAAATAAGATGATGATAACAATTTTAACTAATTGCATAAGTGTAAGTAAGTGGCATTTAAAAAATTAAAGGAAGAATACAAAAGAGGAATGGCAGAAATGCAGATATATTGTAGTACATAAAATAAAAAATATAATGGAGTCAATTGACGGAGAAATCAATGGAGTCATTGGTGGTTGTTTGTCTCCTAAACACGCGAGTTACAATTAAACGTTTACAAATACACCGTGATACATTCCCACATGCCACTTGTCACCTAGTATTATTCTCACCTCTTCCTCCTTGCTTACAAGGAATTGTTCCCTAAATTAGCAAAATGGAAACTAGTATGTCTTCCCTCACAAGGAAGCCATGTGTTTTCCATTGAAATATGTGGTTGTGATATTTCATTGGGTGATGAATGGGGAAGAACACTAGGACCTATCACCATGGATTTCTTGTAATTCTACATGATTTTTCAAGAGAATGGAATTCCTACATGCTCAAAGCTTCCAAAGCTACCATTAGAGAAATAATCAACTACCATTGTATGGAAAAGCTTCTGAAAAAGGACCATTGTTTGAAAATTGGGGATATGTGAAATGTGAGGGAAGAAATATTGGTTTCCATTTTTATAATTGACTAGGTGAAAGACTCAACTATTTTCTATAATTCCTCATGGATGACATGCTACGGGTGTTTGTCATGGGACCATTGGGTCCATGAAAGAGGTTAGCCAAATTTTAGCCAAACATAAATCAGTGTACCAAAATAATTTTTTTAAGAGGGGCCACAAGTAATGGTATGAGCTGGTCCACAAGAAAGGAAAAACTCATTACTATAAAGTGACACCACAACAATCAATGTTGCACAAGGATTTTGTTGAGCTAGGTCTCCTGTAGCAGTATTTGCAAGCATAGTTCCACTTGAAATATGGGCTACTGAAACCTCACCAAGACCCTTTAAACATCATTATGTCCATAGGATTGTTGGAACTGGACATAGCATAGGAATGGGGTTATCTGAAAGAATACATCCAAGATTCACAAGGAGATCAAATATTAGCTTCTAACCCCAACATTACTGTAGATAGTGAGAAATCCAGCACTACAATAATATGGATCTCTGTCAATGACGAGGCATCTATTTCATATTTCAGAGAAAATTCAAGTAAAAAATGATTTCTATAAATACCACTGCATAGATTTAGAAGCATTTGATTATGAAGGCCATGTTTTCCATTTTTTCACCAGTATATAGACCACCTGCAGTGCTCAGACTATGATGATAGGGATGAGAAACATTTTGCTCACTTTTGACTAGACAAACAATCATGCAGTAGATATGATGAAGCCCTAAACACATCCAATCATAATCTATTTGGAGATGCTTTGAAACTTGAAAACGCTTCTCAGGTTAGAGAAGTGTATTTTGATCAGCAGAAAGTGAGATAAGATACGATAAGATAATTTTATATATCCAACGAATGACAATAAATAGGTCAATGGGGCTTAAAGGTACAACTAGTACAAGTATAATGTGGGAGTGCAAACGCAACTCCTAGAAAATGCCAAAGCTAAATCTAGGGTAAAATGAAGCAAAGAAGAATATAATAATATGACATCGTTATAAACATGTATATAAATAGATCATGTAGAAGGCTAAGTGAGGGTAATATAGCTATGGGCATTCCTTGAAACACATTTGGAAGCTCAAATTTTCATTCCAAGTTTGATAAAAACATAAATATAACACCTACACTGCATTTTGATGTCGATGATGAGTGTGGTAGAGATAAAGAGAGATAGATTGTAAAGTGAAAACAATGGGATGCTTCATTCTAGCCAGTACTCATTTTGAGGCAGTGTTAATGACCACCCTATAGAAGAAGACAAAGAACAGTTTCCTACAAGTTTTTCGGCTTGCTCAGCTCGCTTTCTACACTTGGACATTTCTCTTCATTTGATTCACCCTTGAAAACAATCCATATTTCCAAATGATTGATAGTGTGAGAAAAGATCTTGAATGCAGCAGAGGAATATTAGCAGGAGGGTAGGAAACAACCTTCTACCAATCTTGCAATCACCTAAGAAGACTTAGCACGTGATGACAGGGGTATCATGCCATGCCTTTTTTATACACTAGAAGAAAATTAAAATTCAACCAACATATGACAAAATCTTGAGCGCAGGTGGAGATAATGGACGAAACTATGGTTCTAGTTTCTCTGAGAATGAGAGTAATGATAAAATCATTAATGAAGGGAAATATTGAAGATCCCCTAAGATTCAAGAGACCAACATTCCTATATGTGATTTTGAATATGGTAGAAACTTTGGCACCCATAATGATGTGCATCTCCAATCAACATTACCTATTAAGTTCGAAGAGAACAATGCAAGATCCTATATTTTTTGCTTTGACATCCATCCTACATATGACATGGATTCTAATGAGGAAGAAAAGAATGTTGATCATATCATCAAGTTGTTTTGTGAACCATATGAGACAAAGGAAGAAAGGTCAATTCCATTTGTTGAAGGCATCCTTATTGAAGATGAATAGTCTTGTCATATTGGAAGAACTAACCAATATCCAGGAATACAAGAGGATGTCTGCAAACCCATAATTGATTTACATAGTGAGAAGAATCATTTCCAGGTTTTTATCGTATTGTTCATAGTTATGATAATTGATCTTCAAAGGAGGTTTTTCTCATAACTACAAATTATATTCGGGTAGCTTTAATTTCCCATACAAAACAACCCCTTGTCAGCAACACTAATTTTCATGGCCAAGATAAAAATGTTCCTCTGTTTGATCCAAAAACGTTGGAAATAAAGTCTCAATATTTCCTTCGACCATAATGACCCAAGGAGACCAGATATTTATAATAATGGAGAGCCAGATATGGATCTCTCTCCCAAATCAAGGTAGAGTCTCAAAGGGCCCAAAATATACCCTCTACACCAAATATTTTGTGGGTTGTTCCCTAGTATTAGAAATAAGTTAGAGTTTCTTCTATTTCCTCCTCAGGGCATTTTATGCAAATTGGTTCCAAGATTGAAGCCAAGTTACATAAGACCATTCAATTATTTTAGATGAAGGGAATTTCATCCTCATTTTCTTTCTAATAATTACTCATCCCAACAATATTGGGTAGAACAAAGGAGAAACCAATTCCATATCCTCTACCCACTGTGGGAAGAATAAATATGGCACCTATCATAGGAAGCTTGCCCATTCCAATGAGAAATGTCAAACATTTAGGCCAAAAGAGCTCCAAAAGGAAAAGTACTTCCTTTATAAGAATTACTGAGAGCTTGGAGACTTAGAGGTTGATGTCAACAATCCCAGCTACATTGACCCACACTTGATACTATTGCCCCAAGATAGCCTTGCCAGCAACAAGAAATCTCTTTGCACATAAAATTGTCAAATCAAGCACAAACTAGCATATATGGTCATTGATAATGGCAACCAAAATAAACTTTTCTTGCTTCAATTGGAAAAGGAACTTAAGTTACCAACCTCAACTCATCGCAACTCGCATTACCTTGGATGGGTCAAAGATGCACATTAGCTTGTGCTAATCAGTTGACAATAGATCAAATTGTTACTAAAAGATGGCAAGATTTTGCCCAATATCTTATATGTTCTTACAAACAAAGATGAGAAGACTTACAAAAATAAGATAATGATAACAACTGTAACTAATTGCATAAGTGTAAGTAATATAAGTGGCATTTAAAAAATAAAAGGAAGACTACAAAAGAGGAATGCCACAAATGCATATATATTGTAGTACATAAAATCCAAAATATAATGAAGTCAATTGTTGGAGAAATCAATGGGGTCATTGGTAGTTTTTTGTCTCCTAAACATGAGAGTTGCAATTAGATGTTTAAAAATACACCGTGATACATTCCCACTTTCCACTTGTCACCTAGTATTATTCTCACCTCTTCCTCCTTGCTTACAAGGAATTGTTCCCTAAATTAGCAAAATGGAAGCCACATGTTTGACATTGAAATGGGTGGCTGTGATATATCTTTGGGTGATGAATGTGTATGAAAACTAGGACCTATCACCATGGATTTCTTGGAATTCTACATGATTTTTCAAGAGAATGGGAATTCCTACATGCTCAAAGGTTCCAAATCAACCATTAGAGAAATAATCAACTACCATTGTATGGAAAAGCTTCTGAAAAGGGGTCATTGTTTGAAAATGGGGGATATGTGAAATGTGAGGGAAGAGATATTTGTTTCCATTTTTCTAATTGACTAGGTGAAAGACTTAACTATTTTATGTACTTCCTCATGGCTGAAATGCTACGGTTGTTTTTAATGGGATCATTAGGTCGGTCAGAGAGGTTAACCAAATTTTATCCCAACATAATCATTGTACCAAAATAAAGTTGTTAAGAGGGGCCACAAGTAATGGTATGAGTTGATCCACAAAAATAGAAAAATTAGTTAATGTAAAGTGACACCACAACAATCAATGTTGCACAAGGATTTTAGTCATTGATATCTCTATAATATATTAGAATAGGATTGATTTTCCCTTATATGTTCCAAATTACACATTTGAAATGAAAGTGCTTTGGATTTATTTCAGGCAGTTTGTGGGAAACGATATGGCTTAGTAGTCAAGTGGGTAGGTAGAGCCCTCTTCCATGGCCTTGAAAGGGAAGGAGCAGTTTCCATAATCATGGTCACACTAAAAAAAATTATTTGGCAGGTAATGAGAAATTCAAATCCTAGCAAAAAGTATACATCCAATAACAAACGAAGCAAGTAACGATGTCGTAATGAAAAGCCAGATATTAGCTTATTCCCCCATCAGTGTTCAAATGCCATTCTTCAAGAAGATAATTTCACTTTCAAATGTAAGTTAGGGATTCAAAGTTGTGCTAGCCTTTATGTTGTCTCACTTTCAGGTGATCATTCAAAGAATCAATACGATAAGCATTCAACTCCTCTATCTATCAAGCAATTATTAGCTCTTGTGAGATTATATTTGGAGATGGATTACCAAGAAAATAAGTGGGAAAGAGTCATTCCCAATAGTTAATTCATTCTTCTTCCCATTATGTTCCTACTATTAATTAAAGAGGAAATTAAGGGCCTTGACTCGAGTAATAATCCTATCCCTATTATGAAGTCGATTAGTGCTCTCTCCTCGAGGGATATCCTAGAGGTCATTGTAGCACTCGACCTATTGATGGGTGTAGGGAGGTGCAGTATTGCAGCAGTGCAGCAAGGTGAAACAACAGTGCTTGGAGATGTATATTGGGTCAAGTTGATGACAGGATTCGATCAGGATTGGAGCAGCTTGTTGATGCCAAGTGAAGTTTCATCTTAGGAGAAGATTCAGCAATGATTGGATTAGGTGCCATAGGTATATTGGAGGGTAGCGTGTTGGCTACCCAAAGTAGCCCTAGATGAGCTATCTTGAAGAACGAAGAGAAATTGAATATCGAATGAAGATAGGTGTCGAAGTGCAAGAGTTTGATGGACAAAATTTGTTTCTAGCCAGGCAGTTTGGAGCTCCAGAATTGGCCGACCTAGAGAGTGATAATATCAGCCCATGTACACTCTACATATGGATGTGTAGCAGTGTTAGGTGGCAGCCCTCTTGGAGTCTCAATGTGTATATGCCTTGATGGATTAAGCCACAATTAGTGAGCAGTACGAAAGCGAAGGACTGAAAAGACAAGATATGACATCGATTTTTTCATTGTATATTGTATACCATAGACTATTGTATTATTTATATCTTGTTGAGATTGCAACAATATGATGAGCTTAGTGAAAAGAGTCGTCTTCACTAAGTGGGCCCACAGGCTATTTTTGGCGCAAGTCTATTTTTAGATTATGTCTATTTTTAGACATGTCGATCATATTCTATGAGTTGCAGGATGTTATTTGTGGATGGTTGGTCAAGTTGGAAAAATAGATGGACTTCTATTTTTAGACATATTGGGTGGAATCTATTTTTAGATCGCCAGTCTAAAAATAGATATGTCGAATATTATTAGCTCTTAATAATATTTGGACTCTAAACATTATCTTTATTTTCGGGAGCATCACAAATAAGTGTGCTGCATGGCACAGAGATGACACAAGGAATTACGCGTCTCGAGGGTTAAGTGGAGCTGGCATAGAGATCATAATAGAACCTACGGGAGCGTAGTTTGAAGTGGTTTATTTAGGTAGTCAAGCATTACATCTGCCGAGAATCTTAAGTAAACATAGTTGAGCTAGTTGTATCTAGTCTATATGATTGACACACTAGTGAGAGTGGTGTGAATTAATTATTAATTAATTCACTAATTATTAACTCATTAATTAACTAAAGAATACATCATTTAACTACAGTGCATGGACAGTTTCAGTGGAGACTAGTGGAGAGGTAGGTGAAAGAGCAAGTTGACTGTCAATTGTGACTATAGTGTTGCATTATTTGCAACACACAGTGGTTGGAGATGCCAATGAGGATTGCATGAGAAATACTGGACCAATTTGAGTTCATTCAGATCCATTCTTCAGCAGTGATTGTGCAGTAGAGGCAGGCTAGCAAGTGGTAGAGATCGGTGCATGGGATTTGCTAGATCGGACCTGATTAGTGTGTAACAATTGGAGATTGTACTGAGAGAATGTGAGGAGCTTTGTATGATGATTTTTACATGATATCTATGAAATATATTATACAGATAGTTGGGCGTTTTCATATTTAAGCTTTCCCATAAATTATTGTGTTCATGTGTGTGAATTTTTATGTTTTTAATGTGTGCATGCAATTGATTTTATTTCTGCAAGTAATGATCAATAGCATAAGAGATTCTGTATTGTGCATGAAGTCAAATAGTGTGTGATCAGGAGAATATTGAATGTATAATGAATTAGTTATATAATTTCTACATGGTATCAGAGCAGTATTGATCATTGGAGAAATTGCAAAGCATTGAAGCAATTGAGTTTTGTCCTGGTGGAATTCGAATTTGCAGTAGTGTTTTCTTAGTTTCAAAGTTGAGATGCCTTTCAACGGATTGCGATTGGAGTATGCCCTTGAGGGAAGCTCGAATTATATTGCATGAAAGGACAGGATGGAGATGGTGTTGGAGGACAATGGGTTGAAGGAGTTCATAGATGCAGAAATTCCAAAACCTGCTTCTAGCGATGCTGCCGCACTTGACGCATGGGAAAAGAAGACAGAAAAATGTTGAAGGATTCTGTTGGAAGATGTGAAGGATCACATAGTGTCCAGCCTTCATGGTAAAGCTTCTCCATTCTTGATGTGGAAAGCTTTGACAGATTTGTTCCAAAGCAAGAGCGACCAGAGGAAGTTGGCACTCAAGGATAAGCTCAGGAATATAAAAATGGAGAAAGGCGACAGTATACCCAAGTACCTCACGAAGTTTTTCCAGTGCAGGTATGAGCTGGGAAGTGTGGGGGTTACTATAGATGACGAGGAATTGGTGAGCTTGGCTCTCCTTGGGCTTTCGAAGAGTTGGCATTCCTATCAGGACTCTGTCAATGGTCGGGAGAAACTACCGGGATGGGAGCGACTTTGGTCGGATCTTGTACAGGAGGAGATAAGGCAGAGTACCAGGGATGGATCTTCATCGAAGAATGAAGATGAAGAAAATTGCGCTTTGGCTGCCAAAGAAAGGAAGGGGAAGAGAAAGAAGAATGCTTCTCAATTTGGTGCAAAAGTCAAGAAGTAGTACATGTCCAAGGTGAAGTGCTTTCACTGTCACCAACACAGACATTACGCCACTAATTGTCCACAGAAGAAGAAAATTAAGCAGGCTGTTGGATCTGCAGCTGGAGAGACCTTAACCTCGCAGTTTGATCTAGATTTTTCACTGATCACATGCTTGGTCTCAAGTATGATGGGTTCAGTGTGGTTTCTTGACAGTGGTGTGTCATTCCACATGACCGGAGACAAATATTTGTTTACTGATCTGGATGAGAAAGATCTTGGAGTGCACATCAAGATGGGCGATGATGGTAGATACAATGCGACTGGTATCGAGACCATTTCCTTTGAGAGGGAGTCTGGTAAACCCTTCATATTGAAGGAAGTCATGCATGTTCCAGGATTGAAGAAGAATATTATCTCTATGGTGATGTTGGAAGACAAGGGATATGATGTTGTCTATAGCGAGGGAAAGGCTTTCCTGCGTAGTAAGGAAACTGGTGAAACCTGGAGGATAGGGGTTCGAGTTAAGAACCTTTATCAGTTGCAGGCAGATGGATGTGCAGCAATGGCAAGCAAGGCAGAAGGAGTAGTGAGCCGAGATGAGGGCGAGTTATGGCACAGGAGATTGGGCCATCTTCACCATGGTGCTTTGAAAATTTTGCAGCAGATTTCTATTTCAAGCTTCCCTAAAGGCACACTTGCGCAATGCATCGTTGCAAGGGATGCATTGGGGAAAATTTGTGAAAGCCACTCGTCACATGATAGTTGTGCCGTCAAACAACTTGAGAGAATTCGCTACGTACGTGTGTGGACCTTCTCGCAGGCTTCGGGGTGCACACAAGTATTATGATCATTGTCGATGATTTTTCTCGGAAGTGCTGGATCTTCTTCATGCAGAAGAAGAGCAAGACATACTCAAATTTTTGTGAGTTCAAGGCACTGGTTGAGAAAGAATCGGGGAAGCAGGTGAAGGCTCTTAGGAGCGACAATGGTGGTGAATTCATCTCTGGCGAATTCAAGGACTTTTGCAACACAGAAGGAATTCGAAGAGAGCTCATAGCACCTCATAACCCACAGCAGAATGGGGTTGCTGAGCGGAAGAACAGAACGATCGTGGGTGCTGCACGGGCGATGTTGCATGATCATGGCCTTCCCATACACTTGTGGGCTGAGGCATGCAATACTGCAGTATATGTGTAGAACCATTGTCCTCACAGGATACTTGGCATGAGTACACCCGAGGAGGCGTTTTCTGGTAAGAAGCCTGATATTTCTCATTTGAAGATTTTTGGCTCACCTGTTTACATTCATGTGATGAAGGATGCCAAGAAGAAGTTGGAGCGACTCCAGAGAAAGGATATTTGTGGGCACATCGTATACACCCCACAACTATCGTGTGTATTTCATGACAAAATGCGAAGACCATGGCGGACATCACCTCATATGAGATATGTCATGAAGTGTTCGCTTGAGAGGGAGCCACACTTGCATGTAGATGAGGAGCTATTAGTTCCTAAGGATGAGCCTCAGGATGTGGATCATCCACAAGAGGAGGTTCATGGAGTGGAAGAAACCACTCATGCAGCGCCAACCATCAGAGGGCGGAAGCGCACTACAGAAGCTGAGCGACTGAATCTTGATGCAGAGAAGATTGTAGGAGCACCTACATCATAGCGCAGACAAAGACAGTCACCTGACCAATATACTAGATACATGGCTCTGATGAGCAAGTGTATCATGACAGAACCATCCTCTTTCGAGGAAGCTGTGGAGGACCCTACATGGGTAGATGCCATGGTGGAAGAGTATGATTCAATTGTTAGAAACGTTTCATGGGAGATTGTCCCAAGGCCAGAAGGGAAATCAGTGGTAGGTTCGATATGGATCTACAAAGTGAAGCAAGTAGCTGACGGGAGCGTCGAGAAGTACAAGGCAAGATTTTTTGCCCGAGGCTTCTCACAGATTGAGGGGATCGACTATGAGGAAACCTTTGCACCTGTCGCAAGGTATTCTTCCATACGGAGCATCCTAGCTCTCTCAGCGCAGATGGGATGGCACATTCATCAGATGGATGTGAAGACTGCATTCCTCAATGGAGTCATTGAGGAGGAGGTGTACATAGAGTAGCCCAAAGGTTTTGAGATCTTCAGTAGCGAGTCGCATGTGTGCAGGCTCAAAAGAGCATTGTATGGGTTGAAACAAGCACCTTGTGCTTGGTATACACGGATAGACAGTTATTTCACCGGACTTGGATTCTCCAAGAGTGAGGCGGATCCGAACCTATACCAGATTGTGGTAGAGGGTAAGTTTTTTATCATTGTACATTATGTAGATGATTTGATTCTGACAGGTGATGAACTGTTGATACACTCATGCAAGGCTGATCTTGCAAAGGAGTTTGAGATGAAGGACTTGGGCCTCCTTCATTATTTCCTGGGATTGGAAATTTGGCAAAGACAAAGGATGGATTTTTTTGCCCAAGGCAAGTATGCCAGGGAGATACCGGAGAAGTTCAACACAACATGGCCGTGCTCTATCACACCTCTTCTTCCCGGTGGATGGAGGAGAGGATGCGATCGGGCAGAGGTAGGATTCCATTTGCCACCGACAACAGTTCGCTTATGTATCTAGTCAATACACAACCTGACATATGCTACGCTGTTAACCAGCTTTCACAAGCTATGGTTAAGCCTACCAAGCTCTTTTGGAAGGCAGGAAAGCATGTATTGAGATATCTCAGAGGCACATCGGGATATGGATTATGGTACAGACAATCGGATGAGGTGAAGCTGTGTGGCTTCACGGATGCAGATTGGGCAAGGAGCCCAAAGGACAGAAAGATCACATCTGGAGGGATTTTCAGTATCGGGTCTACAGTAGTTTCTTGGTACCGCAGGAATCAGAGATCCGTGGCACTCATTTCAGCGGAGGTCGAGTACATGGCAACGATTTTGGCTTCATGTGAGGCTATATGGATGAGGAAGATCCTGGTCAGTTTGTTCGGTTCACACTTAGATCCTACTGTGATATATTGTGATAATCAGAGTTGCATCAAACTCTCAGTTAATCTAGTATTTCATGATAGATCTAAACACATTTACATCCGGTATCGTCATATCATAGATTGTGTGCAGCAGAAGATCATGTTACTTTCTTACATTCCTACGGAGGATCAGGATGCTGATATCTTGACGAAGGCACTCACTAGGAGAAAATTCGAATACCACAGGAGCAGGATCGGGGTGGTAGATAATCCCTATCTTGTTGAGAGGGAGTGTTGAGATTGCAACAAGATTATGCGCTTAGTGAAAAGAGTCGCCTTCACTAAGTGGGCCCGCAGGCTATTTTTGGCGCAAGTCTATTTTTAGACTATGTATATTTTTAGACGTGTCGATCATATTCTATGAGTTGCAGGATGCTATTTTTGGATGGTTGGTCAAGTTGGAAAAATATATGGACTTCTATTTTTATACATATTGGGTGGAATCTATTTTTAGATTTCTAGTCTAAAAATAGATATGTCGAATATTATTAGCTCTTAATAATATTTGGCCTACAAACATTATCTTATTCTCTTGGAGCACTTTAGTTAAGTGCACAGATGTGGCACAGGAGTTGACAGAATTAATTATGCTATTCCTTAGGGTTAAGTTGAGCTATTGCATGGAGACTTCAGTTAGAACTCATGTGATAGAGTTTGGTGGAGTTATTGAGGTAGTTGGTGGAGTTGTGTTCAGTTTAACTTAGTTAAACATAGTTAAGCTAGTTGTATCTAGTCTAACTGATTGATACACTAGTGAGAGTGGTGTGAATTAATTATTAATTAATTCACTAATTATTAACTCATTAATCAACTGAATAATACATCAGTTAACTACAGTGCATGGACAGTTTCAGTGGAGACCAGTGGAGAGGTAGGTGAAAGAGCAAGTTGACTATAAGTTGTGACTATACTGTTGCATGATTTGCAACACACAGTGGTTGTAGATGCCAATGAGGATTGCATGAGAAATTCTGGACCAATTCGAGTTCATTCAGAGCCATTCTTCAGCAGTGATTGTGCAGTAGAGGCAGGCTAGCAGGTGGCAGAGATCGGTGCATGGGATTTGCTAGATTGGACCTGATTAGTGTGTAGCAACTAGAGATTGTACTGAGAGCTTGTGAGGAGCTTTGTATGATGATTGTTACATGATCTCTATGACATATATTATACAGATAGTTGGGGGTTTTTAGCTTTAAGATTTCCCATAAATTATTGTGTTCATATGTGTGAATTTTTATGGTTTTAATGTGTGCATGCAATTGATTTTATTTCCGCAAGTAATGATCAATAGTAGAAGAGATTTTGTATTTTGCATGAAGTCAAATAGTGTGTGATTAGGAGAATCTTGGATGTATAACGCATTAGTTATATAATTTCTACAGATTTGGCTTCATGTAACGAAGATTGGTGATTGCACAATATTGTACAATTTTTTTCAAAATTGTGTATATTGTGCATATGTTATTTACTGGCTTATATTTCGGTTGTGAAAATTAGCTTAGTGGTTGAGATTCTTGGTTTGGTAGCTTCAGTGATTTAAGACTCTAACCTAGACCCAAGGTTGTGGAAATTCAAGAGTCACTAAGGGAAATCACTAGCTAAGCAACAGGTACAAAATCTAACAGTCTAGCTATAGATTCATATTGTCTTGTTAGTGACAACATTGGTATTGATCCAACATTTTTGTGGTTAAGCACCATCTTATGGTTTAGTCTTTATTTGTAGAATCTTGTCTTGCATTAGATTGCACTAACCCTTAACTCTTCGTTGTTCTGACTTTTTTCCTTAGTCAGGAAGCCATACAAATAGATAACAGAAAAAAGAAAAAAAAAATAATTGATAGAGGCATATTTTCAAATAAAATTGTGCGAGATCGACAAGCTATTAAAGGAGCACAGAGTGAATGGTCACAAGACAAACAAAGAGATAATGGCAGTTGCAATTTTCAATTCATATATTCTTGAAATTGTTAGTGCTTTGGAATGTAAAATACAGTTCTCTTCTACATCACGAATGGTCAAATGTGTACAACCAAATCATGTTGTTCAAGAAAAAAACCCAATTAATATGTCGAAACACTGCCAAATGGGTTGTACTCTACATAGAACAAGACAAGAAGGTTAATGGGAAATTGACAATATTAGAGGCCCCATTGTCATTATAGACATTAATTGTTCGCAATACTCCGAGAAATTATATCTGTAATAAAATAGTTGAAGTTTCTATGGAAATTCCACATGTATCAAATCATTTTTTAAGGTCAAACTTAAAAGCCTAATGGTGTGCATGCATGTAGTGAGTATCATGATGTGATGCAAATGGGATCTAGAGTTGTGTGACAGAGTCTTATAAATTTTTGTTGTTATTAATATTTATTATTAATGGAAAAGAAAAAATTTTCCATGGCAAATAAATCCAAGAAATTCAGTTTGCATGTCCAATATAGAGCAAAAGAGGAAGATAACATGGATGGAGCTGCTTATTCTAGGGTCAGAATGCATGCAAAATTGGCAATCAACCAAAGCCACGAATGAAGCAACAATTCTTCCTTGGGAACTTTCCTTGGTAATGTGAAGGTTGTGTCTGACAATGAATAGGAATAAATATTTATAAAAGCCATGGTTGATGGTTCTTGAAAATTCATTACCAACCTACCAAAGGATTCATTAGATGTCAACCCTCTGCTTACTTGGTAATTCTGAGCACCTTGTCAAAACTCTGCTAGAAGAAAACGTAGATTCATGCATTGATACATGGTTCAAACTCTCTCCCTCCATGATAAAGTGGATTTTGGTGTTCATATATTGTTAATTTTGGACAACTAGGTACAAACACCATGTTGTGATGCTCAGATGAAGATGCCAATATTTGTATTGGATTCCTCTTTCGGAGAGGTGCAAGATCGATCTAAAGATCATCTTGATCCGATGAGCAGAACATTTATTTTGAATTTATTCAAAATATGTGTTGGTAGGCCTGAAATGAAATGTAGGATTGAAGCCCTAGCAGTTGTGTCACACACCCTCTTTGATGGATATAAATAGGTCAACATTGGAGGTCATTGTCACTCATCCATCACATCACATTCTCTCTCCTCATCTGATTGGTTCGATCATCTATTGGACTCTCTTCTTCTCACATGTGGGAAAATGCAGCAAGAAGATTTCTGTTTTTTTCGACCTAGGGTTTTTCAACGCAAAGTTGATCAGCATTGACTAAACTAACCCAAATCTTGGTCAAAATTCTGATTTCTACAGTCCGCATTTTCTGGCATAGAAATCGAGGTTGACCATTGACTTTGACCGAGATGCGTTGACTTTTTGTTGTTGTTGTTTTGCGTTGACCGTTGACTGGGACAACATTAAATTTTGTTGACTTTGGGTTGAATGATACTGTTGTCCGAGAGGGTTGTGTGACACTTCTGGTTGGCACAGTCCGCATTTTCTGGCATAGAAATCGAGGTTGACCATTGACTTTGACCGAGATGCGTTGACTTTTTGTTGTTGTTGTTTTGCGTTGACCGTTGACTGGGACAACATTAAATTTTGTTGACTTTGGGTTGAATGATACTGTTGTCCGAGAGGGTTGTGTGACACTTCTGGTTGGCTGACCGTATTGAGACTTTGCTAGTTGAAGCATCCTGTTGACCGTCGTAATGCACCAACACACATATATATTCTTGGCTTGTCTTCTGTCGATCTACTGGTATGTTCTATCAATATTTTACTTTCTTGTTTATGTGGTTACTAGTTGATATTGGGGATAAAAAGTAAAGTTGCATCAAACATAGAACATATACAAAAATTTACAAGGTATCAGAGCTGAGGTGAAGACAAAGCCCAAGTTTGTAGCAATCACCGAAGAAGAGCATGGGTACCTCAAACTACAATGGCTTTAAAGCTGATGACAAACTGATTGGGAAGGAAGACTTCCATGCTTGGAAGATGACATTGGATCTTATGTTGGAAGACCAAGATGTCATGGACTATGTGTAGGGTAAAATCCAAGAGCCTCCATCTACTGCACCTGTTGCCACCAAGTCAAAGTATAATAAGGGGGAAATCAAAGAGAAGCTAATGATCAGGGACTCAATTCATAAGAGCCTGGTTGCCTACATCTCTAAGCTGGGCACATCTAAGGAGATGTATGATAATTTGGCCAACATGTTCAAGGCCAACAATGCAAACCAAGTCCTATTCCTTAAGAATCAAGTGAAGAATCTGAAGAAAGGCAAGGATGAATCCATTCAATCCTATTTTTTGAAGTTGACCGAAATAAAAAATAATCTTTTGGCTATTGGGGAGACAATAGCTTATCGAGAAATGGTTCTCACCGCACTTGGAGGTCTCTCATCTGAATGGCATGTATTCAACACTACCATTCTCAATAACAATGTGATCCTGATTTTGACGAAGTACTATCGAGATGCGTATAAGAAGAGACAAGGTTGAAGGAATATGAAAATGAAGGAAATGTTGCCTTCACTACTCGTGCTAAGAAGAAGAACTTCGGTGGTCCGACGAACAAAGGAAGAGAAAGGGCCCAAGGGAAGAAAGGAAAATGTTATACATGTCACAAGACCGGCCACTATGCTAGAGAATGTCCTTTCAAGAAATATTCCCCCGATGATGATGATGAAAACAAAAATACTCAGAGGAATGGAAATCAAAGGAACAACATGTTCAAAGGAAAGAGGAAGGCTCCCTCTAGTGGAAATGGGAAACCTTACAAAGGGTCAAGAAATTCCAGGTATGAGGAATCAAATGTTGTTGATGATAAAAAAAAATGAATTCATTCTTGTATCTACCCTCTCTGCTGCATCTCCACCCAACACTATGGAAGTCTGGTTGATAGATAGTGGTGCCTCAAGGAACATCACTGGGTTCAAGGAAGCACTTTCCGATATGTTTAGAAGGATGTTAATCTAAAAATTATCCTTGGAGATAATTCCACATATCCCGTGAAAGGGACAGGGACTACGGCCCTCCACTTGTCTCAAGGTCAAGTCCTTCGCCTGCAAGATGTACTATATGTACCTGATTTGAAGAAGAACCTTGTGTCTATTTCGGTCATGGAAGACAAAGGTTTCAATGTGGCATTCATTAATGGGAAGGTGTGCATCTGGAAGAAAAGTTTCAAGGAAGCTATCACGATTGGGTTTAGAGTTGATATACTCTACCAGGTTGGAGGAAGTCCACTAGGAGCGATGACATGTAATACTATCTGACAGACTTAATTATGGCACCAGATATTTGGACACCTTCACTACAAAGCCCTTCCTGAAACAAGGAAGGTGGTGATGGGGATGCCCGAGTTCAAAAATGATCATGAAGGTGTATGTCGGGGCTATGCCAAAGGAAAGCATACAAGGGGACCTTTCCCCTCAAGCATCACAAAGAGATCTGATGTCTTGCAATTGGTACATTCTGATCTGTTTGGTATGCTGCCCGTGACATCCTTGGCAGGATGTTCTTATTATATGACATTCATAGATGACTTCTCTTGCAAAACCTGGATAAACTTCTTGAAGAAGAAGGATGAGGCTTTCATGTGGTGACGTATCTTCAAAGCCTTGGTGTAAAATCTAACAGGGAAGAAGATCAAGATATTGAGGACTGATAATGGCATTGAATATGAGACAAACAAGTTCAAGAAATTTTGCAAAGAAGCTGACATCAAGAGGGGGACCAAAACTATCTATACTCCTTAGCAAAATGGTGTTGCTAAAAGAAATAACAAGACCATTTTGGAAGCTACTCATGCCATGCTAGGTGACCAAGGTCTTCCGAAGTTTCTGTGGGGAAAATCTGCGAACATTGCTGTGTACATACAAAAACGATGCCTGCATTCCGCTCTGGACTCCAAAACTCCCAAAGAGGTTTTCTGTGGTAAGAAACATGACGTCTCACATTTTATAGTTTTTGGATGTCCTATTTATTTTCATGTGCCAAAGGAAAAGAGGAGCAAGATGGATGCTTCTGGAAAGAAGGGAATGTTTGTGGGCTATATCGAAACTTTGAAGGCCTATAGAGTCTATGTGCCTAGTCAAAGGGAAGTGGAGATATGCCATGATGTTACCTTTTACGAAGATGCTTCCCTGAGAAAAGTAATCAATCTTCCGAGATCTGAGGAAGATCATGAAGCAAGGCTTGGAAATCAAGAAGAACCGAAGGATGAGATGATGCCCGATGTTGAAGGAACGATGGACCCTATTGATCCACCTCCTTCAATTAGGAAGATACCATCATGGCTCAAGGACACTCTCGAGGATGCCGAGAGACATATGGCCTCAAGGGGGACATTTCGTGAAAGCAAGAAACCGAATAGATACCAACGGTATCTAGCAGCCATGAGTAAAATCATACAATCTAAGCATGGATCTTTTGAAGAAGCCATAAAGCATCAAGTATGGAAGGATGCTAGGCACGAAGAATATGTGTCCATTATGAAAAATGATGTTTGGGATGTGGTTCCAAGACCGGAGGTCAAAGCCGTTGTCACCTCGAAATGTCTCTATAAGATCAAGCATGGATCTGATGGCAGTGCTCAAAAGTTCAAGGAAATATTCATTTCCCGTGGCTTCTCTCAAAAGGAAGGCGTAGACTATGATGACATATTTTCACTTATGGCCTGATATACTTCCATCCGATCTATCATAGCCCTTGATGCTACGCAAGGATGGAATCTTCATCAGATGTATGTGAAGACCACATTTCTGCATGATGCGATAAAGGAAGAGGTGTATGTGGAGCAACCTCTGGGGTTCGAAGTCCAGGATCGGGACACCCATGTTTTGAGGTTGAAGAAAGCCCTCGATGGGTTGAAGAAAGCACCCAAAGCTTGGTACGAGAGGATAGATAGCTACTTGATGAAGCTGGGCTTCACTCGTAGTAATGTTGATTCAAACCTTTACTTCAAGTTTGAAAGATAAAATCCTCTCATTCTAGTGCTGTATGTGGAATACCTCTTCTTGACAGGTGCTGACCCTCTCATTCATCAATGTAAGAGGGAGCTCGCTGCTGAGTTCGAGATGAAGGACCTAGGACTTATGCATTACTTCCTAGGCCTCGAGGCCTAGTAGAGACCTAGCGATATTTTCATTTCTCAAGGAAAATATATTGTGAAGCTTATGGAAATATTTGGAATGGTGGATTGTAAGTCTGTGTCGAAACCGATGGGGTTCAACTTTAAGAATTTGAGTGCCAATGTTGCTGGGCCTAGGCCCATGCTAGCAAATCCTACTGAGTATCGTCAACTCATAGGGGCCCTGATGTTCTTAGTGAACACCCATTTGGTCATATTTTTTGCAGTGAACACTTTGAGTCAACATATGGTTGACCCTCATCACATTCACTGGGTTGGTGCTAAGAATCTGTTGACATATATCTTCGGGGCACAATAAACCATGGGCTAAGATACACTATCGGGAGACTGCCACTCCATGGATATACTGATGTTGACTGGGCTCGCAGTGTGGTGGATCGTAAGAGCACATCAGGATGCTCCTTCACACTTGGGTCTACTTCAATATCATGGATGAGCAGGAAGCAGAAGTCGGTGGCTTTGAGCACCTTGGAGGCTAAATACATTGCAACGAGTATGGCCTGTTGTGAAGCAGTTTGGTTGTGAAGTCTCTTTAGTGAGCTGTTTGGGCATGTTCTAGATACCATCGGGCATGTATCATAGAATCCCATGTTCCACGATCGATCCAAGCATATTCATATCATGTACCGCTTTATTCGGGATATGGTACAGCTAGGCGCCATAAGGATCGATCATATAGGAACTGATGAGCCGGTCGTGAACATTCTCACAAAGCCCAGGTCAAGTTCCTAACCTTCCGTGAGAATCTTGGAATCATGGAACGACCCTATGCAAGGGTCCTGTTGGACGATGATCTCTTGGAGCTCTGGGGGCTTTGGGGATAGCTTCTCGGAGCTATAACACACATAGGGCTAGGCTTGCCAAACCTTGTGCTAGTTCTACCCCACCGTTATGATGTTGAGTTGGTTCACCTCTCATGATATGTGCCCAGTATGCATCCTACCCATTAAGTCCCGGACTCATGGGAAGTACCTCTCATTTGACCAGTGAGGTGGGAAAATCTAGAGACCAATATCAAATAGTGATGGACGCATCAGAGATTGCCGTACTCTCTATATCTAGGATGGCACGTGTCCAACCATTCGATCTGGGATCAAGTCTAGTGAGGTTTCAGAAGTCCAACTGACTTCGGGTTAGGTAAATCAACTTTGGGTTGGTATGAGACTCTTTTGAGTCCTATAAAGGTTTCGGACCTCTGGGCTGAATCTGTAAGCCAGGAATGATGTCTTTGTGACTGACCCACTTTTTCTGAAATAAAGAAGCCAACAAAGCAAGTTACGGCGGGATGACACACGATGTTTGGATGGCACAGGTGGCTAGAGTTCTCCCTAGTTGAGAGGGAGTATTAATTTTGGAAAAATAGGTTCAAACCCCATGTTGTGATGCTCAAATGAAGATGCCAATACTTTTATTGGATTCCTTTTTCGGATAGGTGCAAGATTGATCTAAATATCATCTTGATCCGATGAGCAAAACATTTATTTTGAATTTATTCAAAATATGTGCAAGTCAGCCTAAAATGAAATGTAGGTTTAAAGCCTCAAAAGTTGTGTCACACACCCTCATTGATGGATATAAATAGGTCAATGTTGAAGGTCATTGTTACTCATCCATCACATCAAATTCTCTCTCCTCATCTGATTAGTTCGATCATCTATTGGACTCTCTTCTTCTCACACGTGGGAAAATGCAACAAGAAGATTTCTGTTTTTTTCGACCTAGGGTTTTTCAGCACAGAATTGACCAACGTTGACTTTGGTCAACGCTTGGTCAAACTAACCCAAATCTTGGTCAAAATCCTGATTTTTCCAATCCCCATTTTCTGGCACAGAAATCGAGGTTGATCGTTGACTTTGACCTGGATGCATTGACTTTTTGCTGCTGCTATTTTGCGTTGACCATTGACTGGGACAACGTTGAATTTCATTGACTTTGGGTTGACTGATATTGTTGTCTGAGAGGGTTGTGTGACACTTCTGGTTCGCTGACCATATTGAGACTTTGTTGATTGAAGCATCTTGTTGACCATTGTAATGCACCAACACACATATATATTTTTGGCTTGTCTTCTGTCGATCTACTGGTATGTTCTATCAGAATTTTACTTTCTTGTTTATGTGATTGCTGGTTGATATTGGGGATAAAAAGTAAAGTTGCATCAAGCATAGAACATCTACAGAAATTTACATATCTGCCAATAAATTAGCTGGGCATTGTGACCATAGCATAGGAGAGGAAAACACAAAGTCTCATTTGCATCCAAAGCATGTATTAAAAGAATTATCCAGATATCGAAACTGCCTTCTCTACACCCTAAACCGATAGATGATCTAATGGTGAATTGGAAAATGCATTGTTAATGAATGCTATAAAGAAGTAAAAATAAGTGCTAATAATAATATTTTCCAAATCAAAAAAGGTATTTTCCAATAAGTGGCTAATTATATATATTAAAAATAAATAGTTTCATGTTCTGGCAATATCACTGGGACAAAATGACAGACAAAAAAATCAAAACGCTGACTTTCCTTACCTACGCCTTAAACATGGTCCCAAAACCCTACTTCATAGTTCAACATAGTGCTCCTTGAGGCCCTCGTTGATTAATAAATAATAAGAACATTGTAAGTTAACAGTTTTGTTAGCATTAAGGTAATATGTGTGATTGGCTTTGAATTTGGAGTTGAACGCGCTTCTTCCTTCTACAAAACTGCTGCTTGAGGCACAAAAGTTTTAAATTATTTACTGATTAGATTTCAAACATTGGGTTTTGGGGCCTTTTTTTGGAACCCTCATAGATCGTTGAGTGCGCTATACTCTCTTTTTCTCTCTGTGAAATTTGAAAATTTTGACAAAGTGGGCCCTAGAAATGCCAACTCCCATTCTATTTGCAATTTGAGTTGCATGTTGCGTCACAGTTTTTAACTTTCAAGTCAATTAAAAAAATTGATGATCATACTTTGTATATCATCAATTGAGGCCCCAGTTTGTTTGTTTTTATTTGTGGTTGACGCATATTGGCATAATCTTCCATAAAATAAAAAAACAACATCGGATAAAAGAACCCGAAGCCATTATAAACAAAATATTATGAACGAAGAACACAATACCCAATTTCTCAATTGAAGCCCTAATTCTATGTTTCATAAGGTCTATTGTTTCTTAATAGAGTGCATTTCAAGCCCTTTAAAGGAGAACCCTTCAAAGAGATTTTAATTCGTCTATGGCATTATCCTGAAATGTCCATTGCATACCTAAACCTTTATTATCTTCTAAAATTATCGTTATGGCTTGTTACTATCCATAAATTTTTTGATACCATGTTCGTTCCAGAAAATATTCACGGAAGGTAATAACACAACACCATTAATTGCAACTACGATTCTGTAGCCTGCAACTAAAAAATGTTCCAAGCCATTCTCAACCACGATGAGAACCATGAGAAGCCCTGCCAATCCCAGAACTATGTAGAGAAAATGGTAGAATCGCTTCAGCTCATTTTTTTCCGGTGGTCTCCTTTGTGGGACGAACTACAAACATAAAAACCAAATAAACTGCACTGGGCAGCAAAATCACACCAGCAGATCCACTGGCACTATTTCCATAAACTACATGCTATATCTGACTAAACATTGCTCCACTCAGACCCACATATTGTTTCTTTGTGAAATAAATATTCCTTGAAGATGGCATTTCATGACTAACCTTATGAATATGGTTCCGTGACTTTTGTTTTCTGAGACTGGAGACCTTGTCTTAGAAGAAATCAGGTCTTTTCCACCATTCAATCCATTTTTAACAATTCTATAAAGGCGAAGGGGGTGAATATTATGCACATTGTGTTTCTTACAAGTTTGAATTTGTCGGGCAACTTGATTTTTTCTCAAAATATGTTCGAACGGGACTCTTACGCCGTTGAATAATTCAAATAAACGGTCACCAAATTGATGGTAATTGGGGGAAACCGGAACGTGGCTGACTACTTTCCTTTTCTGCGAATTTTGGACCATCAGGGCGTGAGCCGCGATATAACCAAGAATATGGGTATTATATTTGGGTTGCTTGATCGATCTGTAGAGGCTCGCATCCAGAGTAGAAGAGAGGGTAGAACTAATGACAACGTTGGCAAGGCAAAAGAAATTCTGGACATTTTACTTGAAATTAATATATATGAGAGGGCAAAACTGATGACAACAGTGGCAAGGAAAAAGACATTCTGGACATTTTACTTGAAATTAATAGATATTAAGCACCCCGGAATGGGGCAGCTAACAGAAACATAAGGTAAGACTTCCAAATTGCCTCCCCCTGTGATGAGTGTTTCATTTTCCAAAATCAAAGTAGTATTGAGTTGGCAATTGGTATCCAAGGAACCACTTCCTTTTAGTTCCTCTTCACATGAGACTGCATGGATTTCTGAATAGTTATCATTAGTGTCACTCTTTGCATCCTTGATGTGCAACATTTCTCAAAAACCATCTTCGTTCAAACCGGGCACCGATATCACGCCACCCAGGTTAAAAGCTTTAACAACAGGATTTCTTAACTCTAATGTGAAATTAATACCGAGGATGTAAATGAAGAGAATCCTCCGAAGCAAATCAAACCGGTAAATTTCCATAGTGTCGATGCGAGGGCTTCAAAAACCATGGGAGAAGGGGAGCTAGATATGTAGAGGTTGCCAAATAATTTGATGGACTCATATAATCGATGAATGTACGACCATCTATGTAATAATCCCAGGCGTCCTCTCATTACATTATCTGGAATGTGGTATTCAATATAGTTGCAACTTGCAGTATGCAACGTGAAACATCCTCTCATAACATTGTTTGGAATGTGGTATACTATATAGTTAAAATCATTCTCCAGTGACAGTCTATAATGCATAATCATCTATATTGCAGTTGCAGGGCAGTTAAATGCACTTTGTAGCATAGGTGATCTTCTACATAGCAGGTCAATGAAGTCTGAAGCAACACCTTGAAATGTATACACTAATTATAATGCACAATGTATAATGGTAGCTCAATGCTATCATTTGTTAAAATATAGAATGAGTAAGAATTGATCAACTGTTACGACCCTCTAGCCAATGTAAAGGATCATTTGTGGAAGTAAATGGTACATCAGCCCGGAACTAAGCCTACACAGGGACTAATTGTGAGATTAGTACATATAGGATATACTCTCTTGTTTCTTAAAATTTGCAGTATGATGCATCGTCATTATTCTAGTTCCTTGTCAGCAGGTAACCAGTTCAAATCTTCATGCTAGATGCACTAATCTACACGCTACACCGACAGGTTTACTAGAGATGTCATGCATCCCTTGGGTTACCTCGCAAGTTTTACTTTGGAAAAAAAGCACATAATCATCATTCTACTTGGAATTCCCAATCCCCGTTTATTTTTAGCATATTCAGAATAAATTGTGCTATTTAGGGCTTATGAAACATTACAAATGGTATCAGAGAATTGGGGATTGATTACATCTACTCTGTAGCAGACTTTCCACCAATTTTCTTCGACATATGTTTTATACTTGACTTTCAGTTTAATTGAGGTAAATCAAGAGAAATCTGACCAATAAAAAGGTTTAAATTGGTACAGTGGAGTTTGAGATTTAAATGAGAAAGTGTTTAAACCTCCATACAATCGAAAGTATAAAACAGTAAAAAGAGAAAGAACTACTTACCCAGTCCAAGGATTTCCCTTAGCTCGTATTTCATATGTGACTGCCTGGCTAACATAGCATCATCAGCATCTTGCGACTGCGACATGACATCAATCTTTGTTTCTCTCTGCACTTTAGGAACCTCGTGATGTCGAGAGGTTGACATAGGCTTCACAGCATCCAAATCAGCTCCTTTCTTAACTTTGGGTACCGAACCAGGGGGAATGGAACAACTGGGCTAGCATTAGTAGCACTTCCATTCTCCGCCACTCGCGAGGCAGCTCTCGCCTTCTCAATTGCCTGAATACCCCCATTATTATTCACAGCTCTTGTTTCCAGATCCACCACTTGACGGGCCAAAGGCGTAGGAGGAGGAGGCGGTGGCTTGAGCATAGCGTCGTTGGTCCCTTCATACACATTACTTATCTCGAAATCGCCAGATGTGCTAACAGTCTCACCAGAGAGATTAATTCTAAATCTGGTCCTCTTAGCCCAAGTCTTCAACACTTTATGGTTGTGATTTGTTTCATGGGGTAAGGGTTACATTCTCGGTGGCCAGGGCACAGGCCTGTTCTTGCCCTGTAAATTCTCTGATCCATTCTCAATTCCTCTAGTCCGTACTTACGCCATTGCCCTCACTAAGCCACAAACTCCAAATGTAGCTTCACTTAATTACACAAACTCCGAATGAAGCTTCACTTAATTACATGAAAACCCTAAAAATGCATTTAATCACGCCATTATCTGTATTTAGCCATAGTTTTCATATCATTCCCCCTCTGTAACTGAGAATGCGGTTGGACGTCACTATCTAGAGGATGTTTTACCAAACATTTAGAACTAACGCCATGTCGTAACTCACGCAAATTGTTTATAAAAAAAATGGAAAAGGACACAGCAGATCCAGAGCTATATTCCAACGTTTCTATATATCTACGCCTGTTGCATATTTCTAAATACTCTGGCCCTGCGGAGAAACTTTGGTGAGACATTGTCCCTTCCTCCAACGTAAATATATGAAGAAATGTAAAAGTGCATAAACAGAAAAGATATAAACCCAAGTTACCACATCAAGAATTTGAATTAAATATCTTATAACCAACCAAAACTCTCCCGGAAAGGAAAAAAGTTGGCAGTCACTTTCATGGTAACTCATAGCGCCAAAGAGTCAGTTTAGTGGTAACTCAAAGTAAGAATAACCAATTTTTTCATGGACCGTTCAAAAATAGGTTCTATAGAGTTTCTAGTGGACCTCCAACTTTTTGTTGAAACTACAGTGTTGTTTTGTCCTTGGTTTCTTCTTCAGATATAATTTCTAATGGATCTCCAACTTTTTTCTTTTTTTTTGTTTTGAAACTGCACTATGGTTTTGTCCTTGGTTTCTTCTTGAGATAGAGTTTCTAGTGGACCTCTAACTTTTTCAAACTGCAGTGTGATTTTGTCTTTGGTTTCTTCCTAAGAGATTATACTAAAGCTTGAAAGTAGTTGTGTCATCCTAGGGCTAAGCATATATATGGTTTATGGATGTGGGTGTCATCCAATGGCTAAGCATATATATTGCAGATGGATGTGGGGAATTTAGGGTTGCATAACACTAAACTATGTCTATGTTTTCTGTCAATGTTAAATTAAATATAATCAATATTGTTGTGTGTCAATGCCACCAAGACTATAATGAATGCTAATTATTAATATAAACTAACAAATAAATATAATATAAATATATTTTTAATAATAACAATAAAGTGCCAACGGGGCATAGAATAGACAATGATGGGGTGTATTGTTAAGTCACTTTGTGATGTGAAGGTTACAAGTTTGAAACTTCGTGGGAAAAAAATCATCATGTTAAGGGTTGGTGTGGCCTAGGCCGAGTGTGATTCCCTGGTGATTTTGATAGCTTAGATGCCCCTAGGCCGCGGTTTCTCAAGCCACAGGTCAAGTCTGATGTAATCTCTAATAAACTCATACCGCATGATAAAAAATAAAATAACAATGAATTAAAATAATTTAGATAATTACAATTTAACAAAATGTAACACTTCGTTACCAAAATTGCATTTTTCCATTTATGGAGTGACACAATTAAAAATTATTAACATAAATGACTAATTCATATACTTGTTATACTTGTTATTTGGTTATATTTTTATCTTGGACTGTAATATTCATTTACATTAATCATTATTAATTTATGTCACTTATTATCTAGTCATATATTGTAATCATAGACTAAATTAGTCATTTAAGTTAGTCTCTTTTAGTTTAGTCACTTATTATCTAGTCGTATATTTTATCCTTAGACTAAATTAGTCTTTTAAGTTAGTCGTTTTTATTTTAGTCACTTATTATGTGGTCGTATATTTTATTCATAGACTAAATTATTCATTTAAGTTAGTCGTTTTTAGTTCGGTCACTTAAAATTGCTCAAATTTAGTAGTAATTCACTTGAAATAATTGTGGTGACTAACTTTTTTAGTCACCTCGTCATTAATTTCATCATTTTCTACTAGTGTTAGATCCTAAGATTTAGCATGGGTTTATCTTTCTTTCTTTCCTCTTATTTGCATCTATTTAATCTGAGGTATTTCCAATAGCAATTAAGACAATGATATCCTTCGCTTGAGACACTTCCATTGCCCAAGATTTTGACGCATTTGTAGTTTCCTTATCACTATATGAGTGGTCTGACTCATGGGTATGCTTGTGCCCTCTCATTGATGGAGCCAACATTATGGTAGGGCCTTTTCTGAGTTCAATCGCAGAGTGAATTTCTTCTATAGAGGAATGAACTGGCTCTACATGATGTTGAGTTGAATTTGAAAGAGTTGAGTTTAAAAGAGCTGCTTTTACCATAGATGTCTTATGTTGTTGAGGGGTATTTTGATTATGATTCATATTAGTCTTGGGTCCTTTTGATCCCTTCAAATATCACCAGCCACGGTTCGTTTTCTTAGGATCTTGTTGGGTATTGGACCTTTGCAAAAATGGGAAATCGTTCTGGAGATGGTAACACTTTTGACAATTCATGTAGCAAAAAGAAGTATTCTCTTAATCCATCAATTGTGAATAAATCCTACCCTTCCATTTGAGGAGGAATTTATCCGGAAATCCTTTAGTGAGGTCCACTTCAACGCATATTCAAACAAATTTGATAATCCCTTTAGCCATACTATCTTTGTCAGTTTTGATGTAGTGACCTATTAGATTCCCCATCTTTTCCAAAACATCAAGATGAGACAAATGTATGGAAAGGTAAGGGATACTTACATAAACATGAGTTGACATTGTTGACATGGAAAGAGGATTAAAAGTAGGGAACCATGATTTAAAATAGAGGTTGAAGCGGCCCAAAAACGTTATGTCGGTCCACTAAATTTTGGAAGAGCACAACAAAGAATCCTTTGGAGAAATAATGTAGCACGAGTATTCTAAGACCAATTCTGTTTCACCCATGCTTGAAGGGAAAATATTAAGGGCCAAAAGACATTAAATTGAAAAATAAGTGCTTGTTGTTCATAATCTGCAGCCAGGAAACTACATATCATGTTATCCACCTCGAAATATGGGGTTTTCATTACTCGATATACCACAAATTCCGGTCATGATAAATATTTTTAGTTTAGTGGTGGAGGTCCAGGTTTAAGAACATCCTTGACGGACTTGGGTTGGGATGATGAGGACGCACCAAAACCTTTGGCTCCACCCCTTAACCTTGAAACAAAATATATCATAGTGTACTTAGCTATTCCATACTCATTAAGGATTTTTTATTCCTAAATTTTTCAATCTTCATATATGAGTTGAACACTAGACCATATGGGATTCTCACCCAATCCTAAATCTTGGCTGCAAGTGTGAAGACGATATAAGTGGCTTTAGGATATATACAAAGGGTGCCTCTTGATATTTGTTTCACAAAGATGGTGAAATTTGCTAGATTTGATGTACTAACCTCCCCCGGGAATAGAAAATACCTTGTAGTATAGGGGACCTTGAGAGTTGACATTGCCTCTATCCCAACGAAGGTCTTCCAACACTTCTAACAAAATCACTTAAACCTAGCATCTAGTGATCCAACAACAGCACAACACCAAATCCCACTCGAGTGAAATCGGCGTTCTCTTCTGCATTTTGGGTCAACATTTCATATTCGTGCCCATTGCAACTTTCTTATTGCACAAATTTGAGAGCATTGGTTCACAAAGACAAGAGCCACATTGCGGTTATCCCATACACTTGCAGGGCTTGAACAAAAAACACATTTTGTGGTGTTGTGTACAATGGCTCTAGTGACTACCATAAAACTCCCATGCATGTTAGCAAGTGATCAACTGCATTCAAATTGATTGGTAAATTTCTTGTTGGTGTCAAGGAGCCATGGAAAACTATTTTGATTGTGGAGGATGAATTGAAACATGTCATTGCCTAGGGTTTTTCACAGAGAGATGGGGTTATTAACTTAACGATTATATGATATTAATTCTTAATAAAATTTATATACAATTGATGATAAAATATTGTTTATTTTCAAAACAAATTCAAATATTTCAATTATCCTTAAATAAACATTTTTATTCCATTAAATATCATTTTTCCTTTCACATTTCAGAAGACCTATAATATCCTTTGATGACGAGATCCCTAAAAATACAACTACTTTTATTCAGTGTAAATCTTTAAAATATTATCGAAATTTTACTTTTCAGAATATTTTTATTCAAACTGTGGGAAATCCTATCATAACTTAGTTGTCAAAACAGTAGTGAGGACAACCATCTCCGACTGTTATCTGCAAATGCAAGTTGGCTTATCACCATTATTGAGTCGAGAGGTTCATTAAGCTAGCTCATCACCATTATTGAGCCGAGAGGCTCATTAAGCTGGCTCATCAATATTATTGAGCCAAGAGGCTCATTCTACAGCTGAGTGTGAAGAGGATGTGTAAGTATGTCCGACCCTCTTAAAGTAAAAATAAAATATTCTTTAAATAGAAAAGTAATGTCGATTGTAATAAAAAAGAAAAAAAACATGATATGCATATTTAATTAGTTGTCCATATGACCTAATATAATTTCATGTAAAGAAGTTAGAAGTAAAAATATATGTGTGTGTGTGATGTTTAAACCTTATACTTTTCGAAAATATTTTAACCATTGATATCAACTTCATATATATATCTATAAAAAAAAAATGTTAAAAGAAAAAACAAGTTTAATGTGCGCTAGTAAAATGGCTCAATGCATATCTAATGTAATCTTCATAACATTCAAAAATACAATTTAAATAACAAAAAAATACACATTATTTTTTACACTTTAAAATAAGTTTGCACGTGAAGACATTTGACCTCTCTCGGCTCATGTTAGATCTATGTGTAAGATGGATCTATGTTGGATTTTTCAAGGAAAACCACGCCATCTAAAATGACCCACTGGTGGTCCATAAAGAGAGACTTTCACTCCTACCAGATATCTCTGGGTCATATGTAGTTAACGTATTTCTTTACATTTTAAAAAAATAAGCTTATTAAAAAAAACAATTTTAAAACATTTTTCATAATATTTTAACTGCGCATAATTGGAAATTTACTACATCTATCAATATTAAATTTTCAAAAAAAAAACTTTTATTATTTGCAATAACTACACCCCTCTTCTTAGCAGGTTGAAGGGATGTATAGATTAAATTCCACACACAAAAAATCTTCACAACAAGTTAGAGCGATGTAAAAAGTAAAGTTCACACTCAATATGTTTTTTGGACTTTTATAATATCCATTGATTATTTTTCAAATTTAACACAATTGTAATCAGGCTGATAAATTTAGCGATTCGAATATATCTCCTCACCCCTTGCGTGGCAACATAATCTATTTGCTTTAATATTAATTCAAGAACATTCATGCCTTCATGTTGTTTAAAATGTCAAAATTCAACCCCCGTTATAAGCTTAATGCAATTTTCCTCACCCCTTGCGTGGCAACACAATCTATTTGCTTTAATATGAATTCAAGAACATTCATACGTTCATGTTGTTTAAAATGTCAAAATTCAGCCCACTTTATAAGCCTAATGCAAATTTAATGGACAATTCGACCAATGATCATAAACTAGGCTTGATTACAACATTAAGAAGGAAATTAGAAGAAATAAATGTATCATATCAATGATCAAATAATGTATATTTTTTAATTATTATCATAATAAAAATAATATTTTTATATTTATTTTTTTAATATTTTTAAATTATAATTATATATTATAATTGAAAAATATATATTTAAATATATAATAATAATAATAATTTAACTTTAAATTAAAAATTTAAACTAAATACTAAAATAATATATAAATCCATTTATTTATATAATCAAAAAGACTCTCTACACATTAAATAGGTCTAAATGCTAGCTAAATTTTTTTAGTCTTTAAAAATAAAAAAAATTATTGGACAAGGATCAACTATATAAAAATGAATAGCACACCGATTTTTTCAAATTATTATTTTCAATTTAATGTGATGTATTTTTTTAAATGGAACAATACGGGCGTTTTATTAAAAAAGAGAATTGGGATTTGGTTCAATATTTTAGAATTGCAAGTATATTTTGTGGGTTTAAAATTGAGTATGGAGGCTCAATCCAAATCCTGAAGTGATATTTTTCTGATACAATTTCTTTTCTTTTCCAGCTAAATATTTTCCAAATACTCTCAATATTTAAATTCATTTTCTTTCCATTACTACTTACCATTTAGATTTTGTTTGACTTCTTATTTTCTTTGGCTAGATGTATTTGTCTTTATTCCCAACTTGGACCCAAACTGTGTTTTCTGGTGGATCCATGGTGTTGCTCTTCTAATAGTGTTCTTTGTTGTCTTTATCACTTTGTCCAATACCCGATGAGCCTAGGAGATTGTGATTTCAGTGTTATTTCTTGTAAACTCAATGGGGGATCCAGAGTTCATGGGGGTTTGTTGAACTTGTTCCTCGTAAACTCAATGGGGGATCCAGAGTTCATGGGGGTTTGTTGAACTTGTTCCTCCTCTGTTTCTAAATTCGATGGATCCTCTTTTACTTGCGTTTGTATTTTTCTTCCTTTGACAAATCTTCTTTGTCTTCTACCTTATTTTCTTTTTCTTCCTTGATATCCTAGATATCTTTTTCCTTGTGTATAGTATAATGCTCTGTTTGAGCACCTTCCCACTATTTGAGCCTAGATGCTTTTCCAATTTCTTTGATTTTGCAGTCTCTTGGGACAATTCTTGATTACTTGCCATGTTTCATAACATGCAAAACATTGGAATGATACATTTTCATAATCAAGCTTCTAAATTTATACATAATCTGGTGTTGTTAGATTGATCTCGACAGAAAACCCCTTGTTAAAATCCATCTCCATGCATATTTGAGCATAAGTGGTTTTAGGGAAATGTTCAGATCGTGGGCTACAACTATAATATTTTCCAATAGTAGCAAATGTAAATAAATTCCAAAGATGTAGGGGAAGGTTTCGAAGCCTTACCCATATTGGAGTCGAGGAGATTGTCACCATAACCAAATCAAAACAAGGGGACCAAGGCTGCATGAAAAGACCAACACTACCACTTGGAACCAAGGCTTGGAATCCCAGGTGATCTTCTTATCATCATGGTTATCAAATACAATAGAGAAAAAACGCCGAGAGAAAGTATTCAAATTTTGAGACAAGAGGGGTTTCCATGTATGGGAAATCCACTTATGTAGATTTGTCAACCACAACCAAAATCCATTAAATCTACACACCAAACCAAGTTTTGAAAAATATTTTGCATTGTTGATGGCTTCATCCCCAGGAGGGACATTAAAATCAGGAGATTCATGGACACTTGAAAGAGAAATTTCAGATTTCAGCATGGTACTATAAGAAACCTTGGCTTGATCTGCCTAAAAAGAAAGACTCGCAAAACTAGCTACCATTTCTTCAAGATTCATTGATGGATTGTAGAATCTCATTGCAAAATGGGGAGGGACACAGACGACAGTCGTTTTGAGAGATTTACTTTCAATATGATGCATTATTACAAAATTTTATCCTTTTTAAAATGCATTTTGTAACCACATCCATTATTTTCATAGAATCAATGTCAATTCAATACATTCTTACATAAAGTTTATTTTTCAAAATTTGTTTATACATTTATTTATTTTATTATGTTGAATTATAGTTTTTTTTTAATATAATAATTATAATTATAAGTCGTAGTCTAACCAAGTTTCAAATTTTCTCAAAAAATCATGGAAATTTCAACAAGATTTTGATAAAATCAGCTAGAAATTTCTATAAATCTAGGTTACAGTCGTCTAACTTCAAGATTTTGCGTGCCTAGAGATTTTTTATGGTGTTGAATCCATTTCCACTATCAAAAATATGATTCAAACACTTCTACTTCCAAATTTTTTGAAAAAAAATTACAAAATTCGAATCATTTTTTACTATCAAGAAAAATATACTATCTTAATAGACTATGCCTAATTATAATTATTGTGGTATTAAACATCACATAATATTCTTATTAAAACAACTCTTAATATTCGAACTATATCGAACAAAATTAACTTAAATTTTGAAATAAGATGCACAAGCGTCAGTGTACCCTTCAGAATGTTGAGGGCATTAAATTATACAATTATACACTTCACAGCTAAACCATTAATGTTGTGTTTGTGGGGATGCAGAGTATTATATCTAACAGTGCTATAAAATGACTTCAAATCCAGTAAAACACATCCCACAAACAGAACACCATTTGCTCCGTTACAAGGTATATTTGTTTATCCGTTTCGAAATATGAACTTTCGCAGGGTCGTAATGGGCCTGCTATTTCTTTACACCGCAATAAGCACCATGAACACGTGACATTTACAGGACTGTGCCGTCCTAACAATATGAAATTTCCATGCACATTCAAGTGGTTCGTGCGCACCACATGGAAATTAGGTCCAGGGTTCCACCTCCAAGCTTCTAGAATTTCGTCCGCAACTCAGAGGTCAAAAAGCTGGCCACGACTGACATCCCCTGTATTTGAGCACCTTCCAGGTCCACTCCCGCAAAGACGTGTAAGCATAGGATTGGTCACGTGCTCTAAAGCGACGCACCTGTCGGCCAATAGACAGGGATTTCTCTCAACAAACATGAGGAACTTTCTACGGTTTCAATAATTTTAATAAAAAGTATTCCCATTTAGCAATTTAATTTTTATAAATTTTCAAATCCAAGATTGAACCAATCTACTGGCTCTGTAAAGGAAGTAAAAGCAGTTTTGTCTGGCTACTGCGCGTCTGCAATTTAAAAGGAGATTGCGTTGCCACGTTGCCAAAGTGGTGCTTTCTACTGTATTTAGGGAGGATAGCATAGCTGATTTGGAATCTAGGCCTCGAACAATTTTGACCGGGGACATTTTTAAATTCTGTCTTCCTAACCGATGAAATATTTAAAGATACATCATTTCAGTCTGGAATTTGGCTTTTTTTTCCAAAAACTAATTGCCAAAGTGTTTGAATATTTTTTTTTAAGGTGGAAATGGATTTAGCACTATTAAAAACTTAGTCGTACTCAAAATCTTGAAACTTAACAACTATAATCAAGATTTCCAAAAAAATCTACTAAATTTTATCAAAATCGTACTGAAATTTCCGTTGTTTTTCTAAAAAAAGCAATATCTTCTTAGACCATGCCATATTTAAATCATCCCTTACATAGGGTGGTCAAATTTTCCATGCACTGGTGGAGTGGGAGGTGTGGTGACCCCCCTCTCACATAATTTGTAATGGGTGAGAACTTCATATCGTAACTATGTAGTAATGGATTATTTTGGGTATTTTAGAAATTGGGTAGAGGCAGCAATAAGGTTATAAAGTGGAACAATTGTAAGTTTTCTTTGCATTTGGGTGATGTTTTTATGTTCTTTTCTGAAATTCAATCTCTTCTTTTCACTAAGTTACTTTTTGTAACTCCAAGATTTTTGTTTTTCTCTTCGCTTTTTGTCTACATCTTCTTAAGCTTTCCATCACTCCTCATGGGTAAGGACCAGGCCCTTGTGGCCTGGCCTCCCCCGTGCTTCCTTTGAGCTTCCTTTCATTATCACCTTGTGGTCTATCACTCTTTCATGCGTCCAAACATATATGCAACCACCGGTTGACACATGATGTGCCCCTCCACTCTAAGAACTCGCGTACACATCAACATTATTACACTCAAGGTGGAAAAACTCATGTAGGGAGTTGTCTAGGCTAGTTGTTTGTGACTTCAAAGTTTCATTTTGTATATTTCATGCTTAATAGTTTGCAAAAGGCTTCTTGAATCTTGCGAATTGCAATAGGGTATCTAGATTTATCATTAATCTTTTCAACATCGTCTCTTAAAGGATGATCTTTAGGAGAACCTCTCAATCTACTTGTTGGTTTTTTCATTGGTTCTTTTCCTTTCTCTAGTGAGCCTTGGCTTGCTAGGTCAGTCTATATCTTTCGCCCCTTTTCCCTGCTACTTCAAGGAGTTTCTTTGTCTCAGTTGTATGCTCGGTTGGTTCCTTATACTTTCCACACGTGGATGGTTGGTTATTCTATTTATGGCCACTGCTCTTGCTAAGTTTCACTCAATGGTTTTGCTTTCTAAAACTCCTGCTCTACAAGTATTTTTGCTTCTTCGTTGTGACCCTAATGCCTAGGTAATGTGTGCACTTCCATAGGGGGGTTAGTAATAGAGGGACTCGTGGAGGCTCTAGAGCCAGAGCCTAAGCTCATTCTTTGGCCTACTTTTTCCATATGCAAACTCGCTTGAGGTATAGGAGGAGATCCGAGATGCAGATGTTGTGATCATCAACAATCATATATTAATTACTAGATTTCTTAAATTTATTGATTTATTTTAATAAATATTATATTTTATAAAGTATTTTTTATTTTATCTAACGGTTAGTTTTTTTTTAGAATGATGAATCTTGTTAGTTGGTTCAAAGCGTGGACCAAAAACTGATGATATGATTAATCTAAAAAAAATCTCAAAACAAAAAAAATCATTCAGATTCTAAAATCTATGCAACTATAACTAACTGATTTCAAATACAAAACACACACTAGAGACCAATATTTTCAATATCTACATATACTTGACCTTTATTGATAAAAGGTAATCTTTAAAAAAAGCAATGCCAAGAACAATATCCTTCTTCAATTAAAGGGTCTAACACCCACGGACCTAGAGCCTATAAATGTGTCTACCTTTTCATGCTTTGTTCCCCACAGTTTTTGTTGATTTTTTTTTTGAGATTGAGTTGTTTAGATTAGTTAGTCAGCAGTTTCTTAAGATAGACAAGCTTAGTCAAATGACAAACAAAACATATATGTATAAACCATGTCATTTTGATGTCAGGTTTTGAATATTTTGGACAAACTCAATCTGTTTTGACATTAGTCTGATTTCTGATGTGGAAAGCCACAATTTTAGGAGGTTAGATATATTTATGTCGAGAGGTGTTCCTATTCAGAATGCTGCTTTAAGAAATTATGTTTTTTAAATCATGAATACTTACATGGATGATTTAATATCGTTCGAATATTCTGTCATACACACAATGAAAAGAGACTTAAAATCTAATCCACTGCGTTTAGAAACCTAACAATAACTTGGCAGTGGGCCAGAGGTGAATAGATTGACTGCTAGCACGCATCTGGTTTTCCAGCTAATTTGCCAACGAAAAAAACAAGAATGTTTAAACCCTCTACTTCTTGACAAAATCACTGACGATACCTTGGCAGCGGACCAGAGGTGAATAGATTGACAGCTTGCACGCATCCGGTTTGCCTGTTGTTTGATGCAAAATGTTGGGCGAATAAAGGATCACATCGCTGACCGACATTTTCACCGACTCAGGTTGGCGTAATGGACTTTGCTTGTACTGTAGTTCAGGTAATTTTCTGTTGTCTCTGGACTATCCTTAAAAGTTCCCGGTCCTTGCATCCTTTCATATGGATTGCTAATTCTCTTTAAATCCTGTTAACGTGTGGTGACGTCCAACTATTTCTAGCCTGCGTGTAAATATTGATGTGGGTTCACGTGTGGTGACGTCCAACTATTTCTAGCCTGCGTGTAAATATTGATGTGGGTTCACGTGTATCTACCTTTTTGGGCCACCGCGAGAAAAAAATTATATTTAATAAATATTTTTAAGTATAAAAAAATATAACTGTTTTATTTGGGATAATTTTCTACTTTCAAATTATTTTACTACTTTCTAAAATTGAAATAAATGTATATTGAAACATTTTATTTTGGTAAAGTGAAGGTAAAATATTTTTAAATCAATAATTTATTCATTTTGAATTTGTCATATCCATAATAAATCAATTAATAGAATTATAAATATTTTGTAGTAATTTTAGTTATAATTAATCAAAAATACTTATTTATTTTGTTTTGATGATGATGATGATGGTTAACGTCCACTGAGACCAATCTTTAGTCTATCGGACCTAAAGAAAAGAGTTATTTAATTTGATTTAAGATTTTATTCCTATGCTCAAAAAGCTTGGAGAGAAGCCTCCCGAGCTAACTATAATTTTGACATCTTAAAAGGCTAGGAAGGTCAGTTTTGCAACAAAGATTATGAAATTGAGCTCTAATGTAGTTGTACACAGTGCACTCTAAGAGGAAGTGATTTTCATCCTCGATGTTCATATTCTCACAGAGATGACAGATCCTTTCCATCCATGGTGTTTAGGAACTGTCCAACGACCTGTTTCACTATGGACCTCATGAGAGTTTGTTCTAATCTTGGCTATTTTAATTTTCTTCTTTGAGCTCGTTAAAACATAGAGATACTTTTGATCTTCTAAGGTGGGGTTGATGATCTCCTTATAATAACTTAATTTTCTTTTAACTGCTAGATCTTTCTCACACCACATTTTTTCTTTGAACTTAGAGGTAACAATTTTTTAAATGTTATTGATGTTTTGCAATGCAACATTCTCGTCGATCTCCCAATGGTTTAACCAGGCCCTGGTGTCTTTATACCAACCTCGTTTAAGCCTTAGGTGGTTTTGGCTGGAATTTAAAGCTAGCTTAAGAAGTCTATGGTCTCCTATACTATTGAGCTTGTGCTTGTACAACAGAAGCATAGTCATAGCTAGGCTCTCGATAGGGGAAAGACCCACTTCTATAAGGAGAATAGGATAGGGTGTATTGCTTTTAATTTTAAGGTTATACGTTATAAAACGCTTCTGGATTTGCTCAATCTTTCTCCAGGATTCTCTAGAGATGTTGCAACCCCAAACCTCACATCCATATAAGATAACAGGAGTGACTAAAGTTTCAAAGAGGAACTTCTTTCTATCCCACATTACGAGGTTTTTCGTTTTACAATTATTTTCAAGACCAAAATAAGCTTTCCACCCCCCATTAATCCTTTTCTAAATGCTATAGTTCCAGTTGAGCTTGTGATGAATTTCAATTCCTAGGTACTTGTAAGAAGACACTTCCTCCAAGTTACTATTGTCATACATAAAATTAGCATAAGTATCCTTCTTGGATTTGATAATCATAACTTTTGTTTTGTCAGTGTTAATAGACATACCCATGGTAGAGCAGAAATCCTTAAGAAGTCTAAGTTGCTTATCAAGATCAGATAGGCACCTTGCGAGAAGAACAATATCATCAGCATAGAGAAGAAGGATGATGACTATCCCAGCTAAGATCGTGGCAGCACAACCTGTTTCCTCTAAACAACCTTCTAGCTTGTCGATATAAATGCAAAATAGGGTAGGGGAGAGGGGGCAACCTTGTTTAACTCCGATATTACACTTAATATCTTTCGACCACCCCTCATTACTCTTTAACTTGGCAATTACATTCTCGTATAACCTTATAGCAGCCGCTCTTAGCTCGAAAGGAACATTTAACTCTTCTAATCTATTCCATAGGTTATTTCTAGGAATTGTATCGAAAGCCTTTCTAAAGTCCACAAAGAAACAGAAGGGATTGGATTTATCATTTCGACATTCCTCCACAATGATCCTAAGCGTAACAAGGTGGTCCGTTGTTGAGTGCTGCCTTCTAAAACCCGTTTGGCCTTTAGCCCACTTACCTTCACTTTCAAGCCAAATGCTCAACTTCTTTTCCAAAATAATACCATATAACTTGGCTAAGAAAGGGCTAATCACAATTGTTCGATAATTAGACAGGTTATTTGTATCCCCACTTTTAAAAATAGGGATAATGAGGCTCTGAGTCCAAGGTTTAGGGAACCCTTGCTTGACCACTTGGTTGAAAATCTTGTGGATGTGGGATATGAGGATGTAGAAATTTGCTGAATAATGAAGATTTATCCACTGAGTTTATCCTGGTCACACACTAATTTGAATTCATGCATAACACATAACCTCTTCTACAATTGATCATCAATTTGCGGAAATAGAAACAGTCGCATGCGCACATAAACACAATATGTAATGGGGAAAGCTTATAGCTGAAAACCCCCAGCTATTTTGTATATTATAATAGAAGAGAACATGTAACAATCTCAGTACAATACTCCTCACAAGTACTCAGTACTGTCTCCGAAAGTTACACACAAACTAGCTCAGTTTTGAACAAGTCACAGGTTCAAAACTCATCCACTAATTGCCTGCCTCTATTGCGCAATCCAAGTTGGTCTAATGAGAGATCCAAGCTCGAATCTCCTCGCTTCAACTACAAGAATCCTCATGGGCAGACCTAATGTTTGTGCCATCTCATGTATCACTGATGCTGTAACCACAGCAACCTACCTCACTACCTCTTCCACTGTCTTTCACTGAATCAGTCTATTTAGCTCCTTAAAACCGATGTGTTTCTTGAGTTGAATAAATGAGTTACTTTCAATTAGTGAATTAAATACATTTGAATTAATCTAATTCATTCTTCATAATAGCTGCTTAAACTAAATACAACTAGTTCAACTAAGTTAAGCAGAACACAACTCCACCAACTGTCTCATCAACTCCACCAAACTCCTCCACTTGAGTTCTAACTGAATTCAACCATGCATGAGTTCTCCAAACCCCTAGGAATAGCGTAATTCCTTCTGTCAGATGCATGGGCCACATCCGTAGCTCCAATTGAAGTGCTGCAAGAGGATAAACTGAAGTTTATAGTCCAAATATTATTAAGGGCTAATAATATTTGACTGACCTATTTTTAGACAGGCAGTCTAAAAATAGACTTCGACTTGTATGTCTAAAAATAGAGGTCCATCTATTTTTACCAACTCGACCAATCATCCAAGAATAGCATACTGCAACTCTTAGACCATGCTCCATATGTCTAAAAATAGACATAGTCTAAAAATAGACTTTGCGCCAAAAATAGCCTGCGGGCCCACTTAGTGAAGGCGACTTCATTTCACTAAGCTCCATCATCTGTTAGGCATTTTCTTTTCAACAGAGTGGACAGACCTCCAATTTTTTAAGATTACTCAGAATCCCCAATGCTTTTAGCTTATATCTTTCAGAGTTTAATCTAAAAATAATGTCTCTAATGAGAAACTTCTTTCATTGTGAGGATATCATTTAAAATCCTGGCATTCGAGATTCATAAAGCTTTTTAAGATAAGAATTACAATCGTGTAAAGTAATTTTATTATTATCTTTAGTTTTCCTAGTTAGAATCTGTCTCCAGAATTTCTTAGGAGCCACCTTAGAGAGGTGTAAGAGATTCTCTTGTCTTTTACGAATATATTGCCTTTTTTTCCTTTTAGTTAGGGCTTTGTAGATTTTTATCTTGTTAATTTTGAGAGATTCATCAACAACTTCCTTCATTTCTCTCCTCGCACTTTTACAATCTTTGTCATACCATGGGTTGGTTTTTCTATTTCTTTTATTACTTGAGACTTCAATTGAGAACTTGTTAATAGAATATGAGAGGGTTGTAGTAAAATTATGATAGAGGTCATCTATGTTGTCTATACAAGATAAAGGAAGCAAATTGGTTTTTAATTCATTTAGAAAGAGATTGTTTTTATTTCTATCAAAGATTAAGTTCTTTTGACTATAAGGATTATCTTCTATGGGATCTCTATGCATGAAAAAATTGAGAGTTATGAGTAAAGGCCTATGATCAGAGTCAAGCTCGTGGTCGTCTAAGATGTCAAAATTTATTATTTCGTTGTATAAAGGGAGATCGGAAATAACATAGTCTACTACGCTCCTGCCAAGCCCATGGATGCAGGTCATCTTGCTAGAATTGGGCCACTTCTTTAGACTATTGCAAATTATGAGATCCTGAGCACTACAGAGCTTGACTAGCTCCGACCCAAACAAATTATCTCCGAGGTCTTCAGAGCTCCTTTTGTACCGGCTAGCCAGAGTAAGGTCTTCGTCTAACCAAAGAGGATTGGGGTTGGAATGATTTCTTAGAAGAATAGCTTGGTTGCTTGAAGTTCGAGCATTAAAGTCACCCATTAAAAGGATATTACCTTCATTCCTTAGGCTAGAAATATCATTCTCTAAACCATTGTAAGGACTATTTTTATCTAGATTCTTTTTCTTATAGAAGTTAGAATTAATGGGGGGGAAATAACAGATTGCTATGTAGGTCTTTTTATCATTAATGTCAGTAATCTCAATCCAACTATATTGGTTGTAAGGGTCGTTTTTATAAATCCTGGCATGGGGGGAGATGTTCTTCTTAATGTAGCAAGCTATGCCCCCAATGCCTCTACGGGAGGATCGCTTGTTCTAGGTAGACCATAGTGCAAAGTCATCTATGTTAGGGACCTTAGATTCTTCGTGCTCCCAAGTTTCAACAAGCAATATAATATCAACATCATTTGAGATCCAACTTAGCTTGGGGCCTTTGTTCCATGGAAAGCCCCGATAGTTCCAAGAAAGAATTCGAAGCATGTTGAATTGCTATTTATTACTATCTTTTTGGTTTCTATCTCGAATCACTGCTTTTCTATTTCTGATTATTGCCCATTTTCCTTCCTTCCTAGCTTCTTTTACCTTTTGAACCTCCTTTCTTAATTCTGCTTGATCTTCTGGAATGAGATCTTCGTTTATAAATATTCTCGTTCCTTTTAGACTTGATTTTTTACTAAGTATGTCATATTTATGGTCAGTAGAGCTCACCTTTATTCGAATCAACCTTCCTTTATTCTCAGTTAATTTCCCTAACCTTGTTGCTTCTGTGAGACAAGTGGTTTCAATTTGTAATTTGTTATGTAAGTCTGTTTGGGCTATGGCTAAAGTATCCTCATCTTTCTCCTCTTTCAAACCAAAGATTATAAGGTTCAAGGCCCTTTTATTATGCTCATGGTCTAATTCGATCAATTTTTTCATTTCATCTTTAATTGATTTGATATCTGTTGGAACACCTAATCCTCTATGGGTAGGTGTGGAATGTGAAAAGTCACAATGGAGTCCAAGTGACCTTGGAATGTGAAACCAAGAGTCACACCATTGTACTATAAATGTACATCATGTATAATGGAAAAATAATAGAGCTACACACTTATCCTTCTATTGTGTGTTGAGTCTCTTGTTGTGTGTGTTTATCTTTCTAATACACCTTGTGTGTGGTTAACATGGTGTTTAACATGATATCAGAGTTGTAGGTATATTCCTAGAGTATTTTAATTTGAGCCATTATCCTTCCATCTATGACACACCATTCCTGTGCGTGACAGTTAATTCAAGTGGCCCTGACATCTCTGAGGTCCGCCATTTCCAAATTCAGATCTGGCTCTCTGAAATTATTAGCTCTGCTACTTTATAGTGAACCTATTCTTTTTCCTTGTTGAGTATCTAACCATCTTCAAACTTTGCGCCTTAGACTCATTTATTGTGCGTTTGAATGTGTTTGAAGGCTCCCCTACTCTCACCACTCACAATCGACCATGCCGCTCACTCTCATATCAGATTCCATGCCTATTTTAGCTTCCTTGAATAACGCTGGTCCATGAAAGATCTGCGCACTTGATTGCTCTCAGCGTACTAGTTCCTGCGTTAAGCTTCGTTCCTATTGGCATAATTTGTAACACATATTCTACTGGCACCATTTTTGTAACGCATATTCTGCTCCTACATGTGTTACCCCTGTAACGAATACCCATAGGAGAACCCTTCGGCCAACGTCTAGATGATCGTCATGTCTTCCCGAGTTCCCTTCAGTTTCTATTCAATTCATCTGCTAGCGAACCGAACAAAATGGTAGTCTATTAGGATTCATTTATGTGACCTTTTGCTGCTAATGAATGCGAGGAAGGGGATTGTCATGGAAGAGCGGCCTCACAGGTCTCAAGAAGGATCTTCAACTTAGGAAGTAATCGGAGTTTGTGCAGACTCTGATCTCCATGCTTTTTTCTGTTTTTCTATCCACAACATATGACCTTTCCATGTGTGTATTAATTAAATATTCACATTCATCCTTGGTCAAAAAAATTGTGATATAGAAAGGCTCGTGGCTCCCATGATAGAACCTCCACCCGCTGCCTTGATTCTTCCTTTCCATAATTGTGTCTATTGGTATCTGTACTCTCAATAAATTTTGTATACTTCATGACTTTTTCTTCTTGGGGTACAGAAAAAATTCCCAGTGCGAGCATAAGCAGTAAAAAAATCGACAGAAGGACAAACAGAGAGCGTTCCAAAGACCTGTTTGATTTTTTAAATAGGCATGCTTTTGCCATTCTGTATCAATTGAAGGCTAATGGCTATGTCTGCAATAATTTTGATATGCAAGAATTTTCGTTAAAAGATATGCGAGCATTTGTAACATGAAGAGATTCTAGAGCAAGTTTGCAGGCACTCATTAGTATGTTTCCACCCGCAAATTCATCAACAAGATACATAGAATCCTACCAGTCATAAGCGGAGGTCATACGCATGGAGACAGCGAAAGTGTGATTTGTACATCCACAACGCTGAAAGATACTCATCATTTGGTTTTGATTCAATGATCTGAATGTCATTTTCATCTCCAACCTGTTTATAACCATGATGATGCTCCTATTCCCATATTGTTCATCATATACATGTTTTCTTCTTTTGCGTCAAGTTCCCTAGATCGATCTGGTAATGGTTGGCTTCTTCAGCTACAACAACCATCATACTAGGGTTTTGATTTGAGTACAATGGTGGCTCTGTACCTGAAAATGGCAGCTATATATTGAGTATTTTTCTTCTTATGAAATTATTTTTACAACGTCTACAGAGAAAATAGTGGCCTTCTCCCCTTGTTTGAACTTGGCAACAATCAAAGGAATGTCAAAGGCCAATAGATGAGTTGTAGTAGTAAACGCCTGGCTAAAATATGAGAAACATGTGCAACAAAGTGAACCTGAAATATGAAAACAGTTCTTATTGAAGGAGAAAAATAATTAGTATTTTTTGCCTTAAAGGGCTATTTGATGCACATTTACAAAAGTATTTTGTTGTGACAATGTATTGATAGTGGGTTTTGTTTGTTTCTTCTCTACATGTTGTGAACATTTATTGAAGTGTAAGCTTGAGTAGTTGAGGAAAATGGCTAAAATTGATGATATATTATGTCTATTAACCATTCTCACTCATTCAGTTGTTGATGAGGTGGTGAAAATCAGCAAGAAGACTCTTATGGACATTAAAAATTGTCTACAAAATGCACATGAAAAGATTGAGTTTTTTGCAGTTGGAATCTCAGCTTCAGCAAGATGAACTTCAGCAAAAGAGTCACCATTATAAACCTATTTCCGTTCAGAAGATTGTGAAGGACTCTCATCAGAATAAAGAAGGTAAAGTTGCAGTTGATTCACATTTAGTTCCTTGTACTAGAGCAGATTTACATGCAGATGCAACAGTTCAACCTGCACTTCTCAAGCCCATCATTAGACCTTGGGAAGATCTTGTCCACAATAAGCAAAGAACTAGTCTTGGATATGACAAGGATGTGTCCTTTCATATTCCAGACTACACCAAGCCCATCATATTTCAGAGTGCCGGATTCTTGTATGACAATTCACCTGCAGCTGTTTCAGATCCGCTCCACTTCCACAACAACAACAACAAAAAATTGTAAAATGCCAGCACTGTAAATGAGTTGGCCATATGAAAGATCACTGTTTTGATCTTCATCATGCAAGCACTGTGGTCGGCACACCCATTCTTCACACAGATGCCTCAGAAACAAGCCTCCTAGAAGAACAAAGATTCATCTTGGATGGATCGCTTCTTGGCAATGGGCATCAACAGCCAAGAAGATGTTTAAGTCACATGTCAGAACATGTTCTAGAATATTGAGCAAAATTGCAGTTGAGTTTTCGCCGTCATCTCACCTTGTCCTTGACAGGTGGGAAATGGTGGTCATCTACAAGCTTCGACGTCAGATCAAGCGAGCCTGAGCCACAATCTCTCATTCCATATTCAAATTTGTAGTCAGAAACATAGCAGTTCAAGTGAGCCTAAGCCACAATTCGTCATTCCAGATTCAGAGTTGTAGCCAGAGACACGGATGCCCATGAGTATGCCTTCTGTTGGTGGATAGCCTTAAACCATCATCTTTGGTTGGTGGATAGCCTTAAACCATCACAGGTTGTAGACCTCCCTTCTTTTAGGTTGAAGGTCTCCCTTTCATATATGAGGGACACTTCCTCTAGCAGAAGCCTTCAACTTCTTGCCAGATTGGTTGAGTTCCAGGAAATGCTTCAAGCATTCCAGTGTTGTTGGTCATCCTTAAACCATCACAAGTTGTAGCCCTCCCTTCTTTTAGGTCGAAGGTCTCCCTTTTTTATAAGGGACAATTCCTCTAGTAGAAGCTTTCAGCTTCTTGCTAGTTTTGGAAGAGTTCCGGGAATTGAAACAAGTATTGTGTTCTAGTGTTGGTGTTCATCCTTAAACCACCTCTTTTTGCCAACATTTCAGAGAGTTGATTCAACCCAAGTGTTGCCATGTATACTTTGTAGATTTGTATTACAACTCTCTTCTTGGACTCACACATACCCCTTCAGATTAGGGGGGGAATGTTGGAACACCTAATCCTCTATGGGTAGGTGTGGAATGCGAAAAGTCACAATGGAGTCCAAGTGACCCCCGAATGTGAAACCAAGAGTCACACCATTGTACTATAAATGTACATCATGTATAATGGAAAAATAATAGAGCTACACGCTTGTCCTTCTATTGTGTGTTCAGTCTTTTGTTGTGTGTGTTTATCTTTCTCATACACCATGTGCGTGGTTAACATGGTGTTTAACAATATCTAATTTACCTGCCCCACTATTTAGGGTGAGATTGTTGTTAAATTTTTCTTCTAGTTATTTAATCATGTCCTTCATTTTAAGACTCTCTATATTTTCAGCATTTCCTTGCTGAGATGTTTGGTTCGTATCTTGGTTTTTTTTTCTATAAATTACAACCTATTTTATTTTTATCTTATTTTATTTTATTTCTAAATAAGTCTAAGTTCTATTAATGTAACAAAAGAGTACAAGGAGGCCCATGCCTCTACAGTGCTAACCATGTTCTTGTCATAATTCAGCATGAAATTCAAGAAAATTGACTGCCTAGAAGTGGGAAACCAGTTTGTTCAAGAGTGTAGTCGCTGCCCACGCAGGGGAAACCAGCAAAACATAGAGTGAAAGTGCATCTTTTACAATATTCAAAGCGAAAACACAACTGCCTAGAAACTTAGACGCAGGCCTTGAAATTGGCACTTGAAAGTTAGACGCCGACCTTGCAATAGTCAAAGCAAAAACACAACACTTGGAACTTGAAATTGAACAACTAACAGAACCTGATTGCCTAAATATCATGGGGAAGGTGGGTGTTCTTCGACAATCAGACATCTGTATTTGTCGATATCATCCTCCTCAGCATGCTTTACCGCGGTGTCTTCATCAACTTTCATTGAAGTGTTGAGGTGGCCGCGTTCCTGTTCGTCACTGTTGTTGTTGTCCTTGTTCATGCTTCAGCTTCTTGAAAGGGGCACGCCCTGACCATCAACATTCTTCAGCAACTCAGTGCTGGGTGGTTCCTCTTTGAAGGAGACCGTGATGGTTGCAATGATACAAGGGTGGTCCATATTACATGAGAAATGAAACTAAGCTGACTGATTGAGCATGACCGGAGTGGCATAGAAGGTGGGCTGCGAAGGGGAAGATTCAATTGGATGGTGCAGCATCTGGAGGTTCACTGGGGGAAGAGCATGAGCGAGCTGGAAATTGGATTGGCCAACATTCCTGGCGCGACCGTGACCACTATGAGTAGCCGAGTAACTTCCCAGAGAATTGTCGAGCGATGGAGAGGAGGAGTCAGAGTAGGATGAGGGCGACGACCGCACAATTTTGCCGCAGCTGTTGCCTCTGTGGCATCGCATTCATTGGCGAAGATGAGGCATGCTGACTCTGTGAGAATTGGACACTGATGCAGATAGGGTTGAGGTAACAGAGGCGCAAGGGTTTGAGGCAAAGTGCAGATTGTAGAGCGGTCCAGGCAAGAAATGGAGCCCAGACACCAGTTCAATACAGCAAAGGAGATGGCATCGTCTTCCCGTCGTCGTGCGCGAGCTCGGCTCTGCAACACTGGGAGGACAAATGCAGGTTAACGGCATAGGGGTGAAGGAGGAATTTCTTGGAGTGACCATGGTGAGGAGCGGCATTAAAACATCAACAGGGGAGCATCGACTAGAGAGCAGCGTTAATGCGCTGCAAAGAATGACGGTGGAGGCAATCAATACAAGCTGTGTGAGTTTATGGGCGGCCATGTGGCTATGCCACTTGTCGACCCATAACTCCATCAACTTGCCTGGCTCATTAAACCTCATTGACATCTGCATCCGGATTTATTTTTATCTTATTACCAATAACATTAATTTTTTTATGTAAAAAATATTTTATTTTTCTTTTAAAAAAAATATGTGTTAACTTGAACATTAAAAAAAAATATACATCTCTTTGTCTTTAATATTGATTTCTCTTTCATATCGAGTGTAGAATAATAAAACAAGAAAGAAAAATGTTAAAATCATGGATTTCTTGACAAAATGACAGAACAATAAGTGGCAGCGAGTTCGATGAATAGATTGAATGCTAGCAATCATCTGTTTTGCCAACTAACTTACCAACGAAAAAGGTTAGAAGAATATGGTCCAATTTATCGTCCAATCCCCAACAAAAGGAGTAGTCTACCGGGGCCGCGTTTTAGCCAAGAAACCTTGCTCGTCGGAAAACTTCGCTACCTGAAGTTGAAGCCATTTTCACGTCACCGAGTTCCTCGGGATCTACCAAATGACCATCACATAGCCATACATGGAAGGCATTCCCGAAAATTTAAAATTTGGAATTTGAATTTTATTTCGCGCCATCACATAGCCATGGACCACATTTCTGCAAATTTAAAATTTGAATTTTATTTTGCGCCCTCGGTGAATACTCAACCAGAGTCACCAGCTACGATATTCAAGAAGCAATATACCATCGCAATGCAGAACTCATCCCCGTCTTTCACAATGTAGGAAGCACCAAAGCAGACCAAGGTTGCCTTCTGGTGTATTCAGGACAATCCCAACCACAGGCTGTGCATGAGCGTTTCCCTGAAGCTGTTGGAGGGTAAGTGGGAAGTTCCTGATGAGCCGATGTGGTTTTTGCAGAGAGGGCTCGAGTGCTTGGAAGGGTATGCGTATGAGGTCATGAAGGATGGCGACGGAGATGAAAAATAACAGGAGGAGATGCTCAATAATCGGGAACAACCATACATCACCTGCACACTTGCTCTTCGTCACCATAGACTGGGTTTTGAAGAACTATTGCTATGGCTTCTTTCAAGCAATATTTCTTGTTCTTTCCACTGCCCTTAGTGTTTTTACTCATGTATGTTCTATGTTCAGCCGACCATAGCGAGGAACCCGTTTCTTTTACGCTCCCATTGTTGCAGAAAGATTATCCTTTTTCTCATATCTACAATGCCTCTCTAAGTGATCTGCAACGGTTAGAGAATGCAAAGAAAAAGAGTCTTCATCGTGCAGTATCCATGTTCTCAAAGAACTTCTGAACTGTTGTCGAATCAGAGACAAAATATGGCAGAAGCAACTCAGGTTCCTCTGGTCTCACTGCAGTGGACGACCTAAGCATGAAAAAGTCAGCATGGGCATCAAAAAAATTGAGGAGTTAAAAATTTGGTTGTGCATTTTAAGCATGGCGGGTATTAGGAGCTAGAAAAATAGGTCTTGATAGGGATTAATTTTCATTGTTTCCCAAGTTAGCCCCCATGATAGGTCACATATTTTCTTATTTCCTCACTACCGCAGAGAACAATGATTCCAGCTCAATATTCTTAGGCATATCTGCAGCTCTCGAAGGTAAGCATGTGGTACATATGCCTCATAAACTTTGATAGTGGTCTGTTATTATTTAGATGAAGAGAATCACCTAGGAGGGGTGTTTTTGCTAATTTATTCAAAGGCTTTCTTTTCAAGTTGAGCAAACATGGATCCGAATAACCGTAATTGTTTCAGCTCCAACTCATATTTTTCTTTTTGCCCTCGCTACTTAGCTCTCGCGGTAAATGAAATCTGATTGTACTCATTCCACTATTCAATGGTCACAGATGTGCCCTTTGTTTTAATGTTTCTCTGGGTGGAGGGAGTTCAACTGAAGTTTCCTAATCTTATTTTTCATTTCGTAAGGTTGTGTGAAACTGGAGTATCCCAGTAGTAGTCTCCTCTCTGGTAGTCACCAATGATGACGCCTCGATGGATGTAGTAACAAACACCGGTGCCACCATCATCTAACAAGGCCTAATCAGATTTTAATTTTTCATTTGACTTGAAGAACAATATAATGAACTTTGTCAAAACCTAATGTCTAAGGTTCCATTGAATCCAAAGGTACATCACATGTTTATACACATATATGTATGCAAAGTAAGTGTTTAAGAGATGTAAAGGTCGCAAAATTCTCACTTTTGTATGCCATGAACAGGTTACCATTTTCTTATATTAATACGTTGTTTTGCTAAGTTTGTGTGACCTGAGATAAAATGCAACACCATCTGAATGGTTCTTGATTTATAAGAGAGGACATGGTAAGGAGGATCCTTGAAATGGTAAGAAGATTTTATGGCGTTGTCTGTAATTATTTTTTCATAAGCTGAGATGCTTGCACTCATGGATTTTAATAATCAAATTTAAGTGGAGTTTGCCTGAAGTAATCGGTTAATTCAAATAAAATGAAAAAAAAAAACAATGGGTCGATACAATGGAGCGAAGCTAGGTGATTGGGGTGACATTTTATATTTTTTTATTAATAAAAATGAATTTTATTTAAAAATTATATTTTTCAAGATTATTGATTTCGTGTAAGGTCATCTCCACATTTTCGTTTTCCATAGTAATATGATTTTTTTTTATCTCATTGCTGAAGCTTATCAACCAAACGCCTGAAGAAGTTTGAGAGTTTTCCATCTCACACAAAGGCTTGATTCCATTGAAGAAGAAACATTGTAGAAGTGTTTTTTATGAATTTTAGTATCGCAACTATTTTCTTGTGTTGTTTACATTTACAAATTACATCATTTAGCATATTGTAAATGATACCGTAGTAGAATAAGTTGAATTTATAGTCTTGGGTAGAATTATCATCTTAAGTGCACATTGACAAACATTATTTTCATTTTGCAGGATGCCATTTTGAAAGTTGTGAATTGAAACTTGTTAATGTTGACATAGATTTGTTTTTTTTTCCTTTTCATCATTGAATTAGCTATAAGGATATGGGATCTATTTACAAATTAGTTTAGAAAAATGTTTTTTGTTAAGGGTTTTTTTAATTAAAACAAAATTTTACAAAAAAAAAATCTATATATTTGGTTAGTTTAATTAAGTTATAAATCAATAATAATTTTACTTTCATTATGTCTATTTGGTTTGTTGTTGATATTATAACAACAAAATTTTTAGACGTCCATTTTAAGTAATACCAACTTAAATCCATCTTAAATCTAGATAATATGGATCTAAGCTACTACAATTGCATCATCATAACAAATATAGTAGACAAATACCATGAGCTTGTAAAACACTACTCATAAACCCATCAAATGACTATGAGCTAAAAATTTAATTTTAACTTTAATAATTTAAGTGATTCAACATAACATTACATTACATAATGCATTACACAATTTTTTACAACATTGCTACCATATGGGACTATAGAAGCCTCTAGATGGAATAATTTTATATGAACTTTATGTAGAAAGAGATAAAGTAATTGAGAGTGTGTATATATATATATATATCCACCTCGATGGGGTCTTATGACATCAGTTCAATCCACCTAGGATTTAACGTTCCCTTTGTTGCCACCCTCTATGTGTGCCAACATTGTAAGGCACATTTATGAGACCTCTCCTTCCATGGAGGGAGGTTGAGCCCCCTTGGCACTATTATTGTATACATGTCTGTGTGAATTGAGGTTGCTTTAGTGTGTTCCTTGTCCTTGTATGTTAGATCAAGCTCTATCTCATCCTTCATCATATCAGACTCCTATTGCTTCCCTTGGCTGTCATGCACTTGGATTCTCATTTGGTTGCTTTGGTGGGTTTCCTCTCATCTGCTTCACTAAGTTCCCCTCTCCCCTATTGACATTTTTCAAAGGAGAAGACCTAGTCTCAAGAACGTTATCAATGCAATGTGCCTGACAAGTTATCACGGTCTCTTTCATGTAAATTTTATGCAACTCCCATCCCACCCCTATCTTGATCCCTTTTATGCCTTGCTACCGTTAGTAGTCATGACTTATCAGTTAGCTTGTTTTTAGCATGGCCACCCTCAAAATGAACCTCCACCAGGAGCCATGCAATTCTCTTGTCACAGGCACCCACTATACTAGGGTCAATATATTTTGTATTTCCAATGGAGTCACCAATGGCCCTCAAGGCCTTCAATGTCCAAAATTCAAGTGGCAGTACAGGGAGCTTTACCCAAATAACCCGACTCCGAGGGGCTTCCATAACAGGGTTGAAACCAAGGTACTAAGGGACTAATTGCATGAAGTTGCGACCCTGAACCCAGGTACGATGAATGATCTTATATATATCCTTTTCATCCATGAAATGGATGCTAAACCACTGTTCAACAACTTACTCACCTTGGGAGAATATCCGATGAGAGGGTTCCAGAATTGTTTGACCCATACTGCCATGTCCACCTCAGACCCATCAGCAAACATCCACCTCCCAATCAATGCACGCTTCTGTAACCTAGCAACTCTTCCACACAGATCCTCATATTCCAAGTTGATCTCCTTGATATCCATGGCTCGCTTATAACAGGAGGCCTTTCGTCTCCCACGACCCCTCCTATTTATCTTGCTTTGATCCCCTGGCCATTTCTCTTTTGATCCTCCACTCGAGCCAGGGGGGGAGGGGGGGCGGGGGGAAACAAACTGTGTAATGACCTGAGCGTCAATCTCATCCTCTCTGTTCCACCTCAATTGTTGTCGCAATGAAAGCTTCGTGAGCAGAAGTATCGGAAGTCAAACTCTCATTTAGGTCCCCCATGTTGAAAAAGTGAAAAAAAACTGCGTGACGACAACAAGTCAGAACACATCAAGTGACAAGGGATGTGGAAGACCAACCCCCCAATTGGAATGCGAGTATTCCGCCATCAAAGAAGAGGATGGGAGATACAAAATATACTAAAAGAATGTATGTCGAGGGGGAATAAAATCCTAAGACACCCTGACAATACAGAGAATTGTCAGCCCCTTGATCCACTTTTCATGCATAGTATAGGAAAGCCTTATTTATAAGTCTATACGCCCATTAATACATCTCATTAGGACAGTATTGGGAGAAGGAATCTAACATTTGCATTGACTGTGAACTATGTACATAATTTTTTCCGACAAACACTTTCTCTGACCAAAACACATACATGAGGTTGATATCTATGTTGTGTCCATCACATAATCATCCATAAAACACATCATCAAATACATAACCGCAAATTTGAAATTTGAAATTTAGTTCACGCCCGATGTTGATGGCTCCCACCCTGTTGTTGTTACATTGATTCCCACACTTATCATGGGCTGTAAATATAAATGTACATCATCTGTTCTCACGCTCCATAATATACATTTCATAGTTGTCGACGTTCAAAATTTTCTAAGGATATTTTATTATATTATATTATGCAATAAAATAACATGGCTTATACAATAACGAGTTGTGTGATAGGCACAATATTATTGGGAGGAGCTAAAAGATTAAAAAGATTGAGTTTTTTATTTTATTTTTTTATTATAGTATTATGTGGTTGTTATTTTATTAATTTATTTATGTTTTATTGAAATGTATATGTTGAAATTCCATATATGTCAAGTGGGTTATAATTTTAATTTTGAATGAAATTTTATATAAATAAATTACAATATTTATTTTATTTATTTGTTAAAGATTATATATGTATATATTTTATAAATAAAAATTATTTATATGTTTATTAGAAGTGTATCTTTTTGTATTTTATAATTTATAATTTATAATTTGGAAGTTTATATATATTTTTTCAAAATTTGTTGTTATTTAATTATAATTGTTAATTGGTTATTTTGATGTAAAGTTTTAATGAAAATATAAATCTTAAGTTTTGATTAAAAAACAATAGTTTTGATTTATTTTTATGAATGTAAAATAAACATAATTTAAATAACATACAATAAATATAGAATATACAAAGTTCATGACAAATAAATTATTGTTGTATATGAAATATTTTAAAATATGTTTCTTCATTTATTTGTTTTGGATAATTGTACAAAATTGTCCTATAACTATTTGATCTTAGTAGGGAGTTTCGTTTACTTTTGGCATCATTTTTGGGTTCATGAATAGGTTGTAAGAGCTAATGAATTCTTCTATGGAATATAGAGGTTGATTCGTAGACCTTTTGGCATCACTTACAATATATAGGAATTAATACTCTCTATACAGTCTCCTCTCTGGACCTCCAATAACAATATGGTTGCATAGGATAAATCCATGTGCAAGGTTATGCCTAATTTTCTGGCCTAAGATCTAGAAGGTAACATTGTATAGACCACTTGAATGTTAGCCACAACGATTTCCATGACCATGCTCTTCGTGGGGATTTGGGTGAGAGACATTGTAGAAAATCCACGTAGAATGAACTGATCTTGTAATATGATTAAAAAAATACTTGAATCTATTCTACAAATTGCGGAAATTAATTACAATTGTAAAATCACATGAACAATAAAGAGAAAGAATTTCAATCACACGACACAAAGATTTATCTGGGGAAAGCCTCAGTTAAAAACCCCGCTCTTTCTCCTCTAAGTCACTTAAGAGATCTCTATTACCCGTCATATGGAACGAGACACCGATGTCAAGATACAACATGCTTCCCATTACTGTGCTTTCCATGCATGCAATGCAAGTAAAATTAAGCTTAAATTGTGAAGCTAGAGCTTCATATGTTGTTGCAACTGCAGGTTCCTTCTTGCTTGCCTTCTTCTATGGACATTTCATGGCCTAGTGCCCGAACTCGTGACAGTGAAAAGACTTGATGTTGGACAAGTCTTTCTTCTTTCCCTCTTCACCTTGGGATTTATTTCCCTTGGCTTTCTTTCCTTTGTTGATTAAAGAAAAGTCTTCTTCCATTTCTTTGGAAGAGGTATCGTCTTTAGTGTTTCACCTTATCTCCTCTTGCACCAAATTGAAACATATTTTCTCCCACTCCAATAACTTCTCTCTCCCATTTACTGAATCCTAGTAGTTATGCCAGCGCTTGGGAAGGCATAGAAGCGCTAGGCTCACGAGATCATCCTTAACAACGGTAACACCAACACTTCCAAGCTCATCCTGACATTGGGTTAAATTGGTCAAGTACTTTGGTATTGTGTTGCCCTCCTCCATCTTGATATTTCTGAGTTTTTCCTTCAGCGCCAACTTCCTATGGTCATTTTTTTTATGAAACAAACCGGTTAAGGCCTTCCACGTAGCATATAGAGTTGACTTTCCATGGAGGTTAGAGACAATATGAGCTTGAACTCCTTCTAATGGAATCCTTCTTGCCTTCGCTACGTTCTTCTTCCATGCTGCCAAATCTTAAGCATATGTTGTTGTGCGCCCCCAAAATTTAGGGAACACTCTACATGCCTCCCATTAGACTCTCAACTCGAATTAACTGAACTAACTAAGTCTTCTTGACTTCGTTAACTCGTATAAGTTGTCATGTGATGTGGAATTAAAATTTACTTCTAAATTAATTAAGGGAAAATTAAATTAAAATCCTTCTTGATGCGATTTTCAGGATTTCTTGTTGCCATTTTCAACATATATCACTAAGTGTTTGATGAGACCTAGGCACCTGACACTTCTAGAATCAAATGAATAAAGGTCATGGTAAGGTTTGGTGATGTTTAAGCCAATTCCAACATGACTAATTTAGGCATGAGGTTGTGAGACACTCTTGATTCTAACATAAAATTGTGAATAATTTTATCTTAACATTGAGGGTGATGTAGAAAGGAGGGATATCCTCATGTTGTTCCTCTACATGTGGGCCACATACCATGGTAGGGTGGTCTTATTGAATGTTCAAGGTATCATTTTGAAAGGATAATTCAATGTGTTTCATGAACTTCTGTATGTGAGACTAATAGGTTGGATTCTGAGCTAGTTCTCACAAAGGGACTAGGACCCTTATCCTCCTCAAGTCTTGTTCTAGGTTGAACAATGAGACTGTGGTTTTTTCACTTTCTCTAGCTAGTTCAAGTCGTGATTTAGGTGGCAAGGTCTCTTGTGATTTCCTTACTACTAGTTCGGGAAGGGATTGGAATTATGATTGGGCTTACTCCTCCAATGTGAAGGTCCTTGTGAGTATTTCAGAACATTGAGAGGATTTTTGCTGGCACAAGGGAATTATTTTGAGTCATGTGAGGTCTGAGGTAGTTGAGGGCTTGGACTGAGTTTCTACAAGTTGTTACATGCATTGACCATGTTATGACAAGTTGTGGACTAACATGTTATAGTTGGTTATAAGTTGTTGAGTTGGTTATTACCTTCATACTTTTTTGAGATGACACTTGGGATTTCTAATTCAAGAGATGTTGATTTAACTTTGTAGCTATACTTTGGTTGACTACACCTCATTGCCCCTATTGGTGTTGTGGAGCTGAGTATACAAGAGATGTTGTAAAACTCTTCCATGTGATCTTTTTGACTAGGTAGAAATAAAATAAATAAATAAATAAAAATATCTTTATGTTAAAACAAAACTTATAGTTATTATTTATTTTATTCAATTTTTGTTGGGTAGTTAATGTAAACTAGAAATAAAAATAAAAATAAAAATAACCATATATTAAAATTCTAATTTATTATTTTTTTAAATTAATTTTCTTCCGTTAGTTAAGGTAAAGTGGACTTGGTCAAGTGACTAGTGGTTTTAAAGTGATCTTGGTCAAGTTACTAGTGGTTTTCTTTAGCTCCAAGTTTATGAGAACACATGGTATTTCCAATGGTATTCATGTGGAATATAACATATTTAAAAAAAGAATTAAACTAGTCAAGATGCATCTTAAGTCCAGATCTACCAAATCTCCAGAGGGATCAAATATGTTGAGATGAAAATATCTTAAGATGCAAAGAGATTTGATCCCTCTCATCACTTGGTAGAGAAACATTGAGGAACGTGTAGGAACATGGAAGGAAGAGGTCAGTTTCTAGAGGAACATTGAGAGGATAAAATGTTACTTATTTTCCCATGATGTATGGGAGGTTGAAAACAACATCATCAACCTCCATGGGGGTCACTCTCACTCTCATTCACACTGAATATCTATTTTCATGGGTACATGCAACACTTTCAACTGGGGGAAGATGATAGGTGCGCAAATTGGAATCCTTTCACCACTGACTCACCACATTTTTTATGCTTATTTCCCATGTCCATGCCAACTTATAACCCGTTTTTGTCACAACGATGCATTTTTTTTTCCAACGTACAATATTTTTGTAGTTATATCACTTTTAATGTTTATTCTTATGTATTAAGGAAAGAATATGCCTTTAAAGTTAACTAATGAGAACTCATGAGAAATAATTTAGAAAAACTCCTAGAAGTACCCTTGGAGGCAATGACAAAATATTTGGAGAAATTTAATTGTTGCAACACCTTAGTGTTCCTACAACATCTTTATGTTTAAGCCAACTCTCGTTGCTCCAACACCACACATTCAATTGCTACAACACCTCTAACACATTGTTGCTAGAACACCTCTAGCATAATGTTACTACAACACAATTATGAGCATCGATGTCATACCACATTGGAGTATTAATGCTACAACACAATTAAATACCAATTTTGTAAAAAATCCAGGAGTATCAATGGTAAAAAAAATTGAGAACTAATGTTGCAACACCTTAACACATCGACCATTGAAGCAACTACTACAATTTTGTGGAAAATTTTAGCAACACAACGAAATCAACTACTATATGCATAATTGCCACTACTAGCTACTCAATTAAGGGATTAACCACTTAATTACGCAATGGAGAAAATGAAAAGGGTGGGTAGTCATCTAACACGGAGAGCTTAACTATAACTAATTTGACCCAACCTCCATTCCTGTCGTAGTGGTTGAGTGAATCAACAGATGCCCAAGTTTTCCATATTTTGACTATGTTATTGTAATGAAGGGAGAACACCTTTAATATCATATATTCTCATGTTTGTCTCTTGATGTCATGATCAAATTGAGAGATTAAAGCATTGTATAACTTCGTTTACTCAAGCAAAGGGGAATGCATAAGTGAATGAAGAGAAGATTGATGTAATTATAAATGATATTAATTAATAAGCATCCTAGTGCTTTCTCCATTTCCATTTTGTGCATGTAATCAACTCCGCCACCTCAGGATAAATATTTCATTAAGTTCACCATGCTACAAGATGGTTTTTCAAATAAAATTGCAGGAGGGGAGCTAAAACTATGTTTTTTAGGCCCTCGAGAGTTCGATTGAACACTTAAAAAGCTCGATCGAGTGCTTAGGGTAAATTTTGAAATAACTCGAATGAGGGTTTAACAAACCCTTGAGTTAGCTTTTGAAATAGTTAATCAAGGGCTTGATTGATCCCTTCCAATCATAAACTCCATGTTGTGTTTTTGGCGATTTAAAAAAAATAGCTTAATCGAGCATGTAGCTCGATCGAGGGTTTATTTTTTAAGCCCTCAAATAGCTTAATCAAGGGCTAAAATATTGCTCGACTGAGATATATTTCCCCCCCTCCCAACCCATGTGCTTGTAAAAAAGTGTAAATGAGCTTCATGCATTCACTGTGATTTACTATATTTTTTAATGTTATGTGTTGATTGAATCAAACAATGATTCATTCTCTTTCCAATTTTATGTTATTAGTCTTAATTCAGCTTGTGAGTTAGGATTTCTTTATCACAATTTGCTAGTATCTCATCAATTTATGAGCATTTGTATTGCAAATTTTAGGAATGAGCTGTTAACTTGATCAAGACACCCATTTACTTTATTGTTTGTGTGTTCACTTTCCAAGAAGAGTGTTTTAATTTCGTTCCTATGTGTTTTCTTTTCAGCATAGTGATTTACTTTCTTGAATATCTGATTACCTATCTAACAAAGAATTATATACATTTTTGTATGAGTGTCGCAGTAGTCTTTGAATTCCTGCTAGCGTGAAGTGTGACTTTTCAATTCCTACAAGTGTGAATGGGGATATTTCGATTCATGCAAGTGCGAACCTTTCATTTCCTGCTAGTGTGAAGTGTGACGTTTTAATTCCCACAAGGTTGCACGTAGGTAATTGGTCTATCCATGTGCAGACATCATCAACTGGACACTGTCACATACAGATAACAAGACCATGACTCTTACCTGTGCCAGTGGATAAAGGTTTGCCTCTTTTATGGCACACGAATACCACCTTATGTATCATTACCAATGCCAGAATCGCACATGGATTCCCACTTTTACGTAGTCAACAGCTAATTGAGCACAAAGGATGTCGTCAAAGGTTGGGTGAAAGAGCCTTCAAAATTTCATTAAACACCCAACAATACTTTCAAGACAAAATATATTAGGAATGCCTACCAGTACTTGATAATATTATGAGGTTGAATCTATGGTAAAAGCAATATCGAGACCTTCCGATAAGGCTAGGAATTCTTACTTAATCAGGTTGTGAATGAAGGAAAATCGTTCAATTGATTAGACTTGTTAGCTCAAGAATTGAGAATTCATGTAATGAAAGCTAAGAACCCTCCCAAGGGTGAACATGCCAGATTGTGACAAGGTGATTATGACAGAGACTGGGAGAAATACAGTAACCATTGTTGCATCCAACTTGGCCTTTAAAGGTGTTTCCAAGTCAAACACGAAGTATCTCATGGACGAGAATAGAAAAATGGTGAATAAATTATAGGTTGCAAGGCAAGAAGTTGAATAACTCCAAGAAGCGTTGTAGAAAGCAATTTTTGCATAGGCATGTCTCGAAGAACTTAAGGCATCCATACTTGGAGAAGTATCGACATGTAGAGCCTTTATGAGGAGCTTGTCACTGTGCATAAAGTAGTTTTTTGCTTGCGTGACATGTAACAAAAGTGCAATTATATTTCTAAAGACCTCAAGGTTTTTCACGCAACCATTGTTGCCATGCATGAGTGGTCAATGCAATACAAAGGAGCACCGTCCGAATTGGGAAATAAAACAAGACAACAGGAAGGGCTGGAGAAATCACAGGTTTGGATGATCATCTAGAGTAACAAACAACTCACCTCGTTCATTTTTAACATTCAAGCCTTATATGCATGATTATACAATACCATGGATTTCATGGTGAAATCACCCAAGAACCCTTTAGTTGGCTCACTCACTGAGGCTAAACGTGAAAACCAAGTGAGGAAGGAGGTAGAATAATACTTGGACCAACTCATACATATCGCCACCAAGGAATATCTGGAGGTGAACAAGAACAATATGCAAAAGTACATTGGTGGCCCTATCTATATCAACATTATGTTGCTCATGCTAAAGAAGGAAATTCAGACTGGCTCCAAATCAGTCTACCCATATGCAATGGAGGCTAGAGTATGCTTCCAACCTGATCCTATTGCACAATTTGGCCAGGAAATCCCTTCCTTAACTATAGCACAATTTACTATTTTTGGTAGTTTTTCGGGTCCTGAACTTCCAGAGTCATTTTGAGGCCCTAAATGACGATTTTTTTTTTTTTTTTTAAATCAACTATGGAAAATGTGATTTTTCAACTTGAAATTCATTGTCAGCAGTTGTAGTCATTAGATAGATCTTTCTAATGAGGTATCATACGCGCCAAACAGAGATAATACGACCAAGTCCTCGACTCAATTCCGATATCAAAGGATGCTAAATTTTAAAGTTACATATTTTTATGGGAACATGATAATATTTATTCTATTCATATGCATTTTGTAGATTTTGGTTTTTAAAGGCATAGAGTCTTATTTTAAATCAATTTGATTTTCCTCGAAATGTAATTTTTTATTTTATTTTTTATGTTTCAATTATTTATGAAATTTATGGTTGATTTATTCTCTTATTTTTTTGTGATTTTCATTTTTAAAAAAGAATATTATTAAGAAATAAAATATACATTGTTTTTTCTTATTTTTATTCTTTTTCATGTTCTAAGTGGAGATTTTCTTTACGATATTTTTAACATATAAGTATATATTGTTTCTTGTTTATGTTAAATAATATGTATGTCAGAAATGGAAATGTTGAAGGGTATTGGGATTGTATGAAATTTTTATTTTTTTCATGTATGTAATGAGTTTCCTTCAAATTATATAATATTTTTTTTTTCATATCAAATGTGGTAAAAATTCACATTCAATATGGCATTTCTGTACATCTATATTGACATAGTTATGAATCCAACATACCCAAAGTGATTGGTTGTAGAAAAAAATTCTCTATAGTCTGAGTCTGATTTATTAAAGGAGCTGAAAATTTTGTATGTTAGGATTCCACTACTACAAGCTATCAGAGATTTTCCGATTCTTACATAAATAGTAAGGTATCTCCACATTAAAATACTTGTTATGAAACCTCAATATCCTCACATTATTGTTGTTGTGGGAAAATTTTCATAATCAATGTTTGGAAAGACCCCACCTACAAAATATGACGATCCTAGGAATTAGGCAATAACTATTCAGATTGGAAAAATGACTATTTCAAACACATTAGTTGATTTGAGGGGTGAGCAACTGCGTATGGGCCAGTCCATCCTATATCAAGGTGTACCTATGTCATTTCAAATTGTTAGTGTTTATAGAGTATATAGGAGACGTTGGATTTAGTGCAGTATTACTCATGAAAGCTCTCATAACATAGCAGTCTCTTATGACAATTTTTATGTTTACCAAGATAGTTCATGGTTCCCAAAGTAAAATGGTATAGTTTGTCAATAAATAAACCTAATTTCAAATTGCACATCATGATTAGAGGATTGCATGTCATGTGAAAATTTTCTAATCATCACATTTAATGAAAATTTATGGCTTGGTCAAACTTGGGTAGTAGGATAGGGGGAATAATCTAGGTGGATTTTCAAGAAGGGAATTGGGAAAAGTATTGCAAACATTACATCCAAAGTGATAAGCACAATGAGATAAAGAATATATAGATAATAGAATTTGGAGATCATGAAGGGTAATAGAGATCAGGCATAAGGGAAAGATGAAATGTTAGTCAAGATGATGATGTGGCAATGCCCTAGATGGTTGAAGGTTAGATCCCTACCATCCACCTAATAGTTATTGAAAATTAAATTAAAATTTTGGAAGTGTTATTCCAACATAGACATGTCTATAAGTGTAATTAGGTGAGTGGTATAGATTTAACTTCATGAAATATTCTGAAACATTTTTAATAATAATCACAGATCAATGATTGTGATTTATCTCCAAAGTAGTTATGTTTTTTCTATTGTTTTCATTAAATTGACTAATTAAAAGGAAACATGTCATATGAACATGAGTTATGTTTTTTTGGGCATGTAGTATTAGTAAGGCATGGTGTTGTAACATAGCCTAATTACAAATTAAAAATCTCCATGGTAAAGGGGAGTGAATCTCCATTGTTAAAATTCTTCTTAATAACAATTTAAAATAAAGTTATATTTTTTTTTTGAGGAATATGAGATGTATCATGCGATAAATGTTTTGATGTCTATACATATTTACCAACCATTTAATTTATATGTCTTCCTTAGGATATTAGGTTGTTTTTTCATGGAGTTAAAAAATTAAAAAAACTAACTTTAACAGACTGTTCAAAACTAGAAAATGCCAAAAAAAAAATTGCCCCACCATGAAGAAAACCAACAGCTAGAAACAAAATGGGCAACCTTTGGTGATTGCATAGTTTGAGTCAACAAGAAAAGTAAACAAAATAGAGACTAAAAGAAAAACATATAACAACAGTCAACAGTCCTAGGGGAAAAGCTAAAAGAGAAATACCAAACCTCAACATGAGGATGAAGGTGAAAATCAAGGTTAATAGGTTTTTCATCAACCATGCATGGTGGAGGAATTGGAGAACTAGGTGGCAAACCCAACTAAAGCGTAGCTAATTGTCCTTCCACAACTAGCATAAGATCTCTAAGCTCATCGAGCCTATGCATGAGATTGACTTAGGACCATATCCTATCAACTAAAATTTGTCCTAGTAGTAGCTTTACGTTCCAGTACAAATCAAATGTATGAAAATATTGATTTTGGTGACCTCGTGAATTACTTGTGTCTCGAACCTAAGATACAATGGAAGCCATGGCATTTGAATCCAATGTGGCCTATCTTTCATAATGAATTTCTTGCTCCACGAGATAGATTTCCTCCTAAATGTTTGGTGGCATGCTAGCTTAGAATTTATGGGTTGAAGACTCTTCCTGTAAGAATGACTAGGATTCCCCATAAGCGCCATAATTTCTACTGCCATGCTAAAAACAAGCTAACTGATAAGTCATGACTACTGACGGTAGCAAGGCATCAAAGGGATCAAGATAGGGGTGGGATGGAAGTTGCATAAAATTTACATGAAAGAGACCATGATAACTTGTCAGGCACATTGCATTGATAATGTGCTTGAGACCAGGCCTTCTCCTTTGAAAAATGTCAATAGGGGAGAGGGGAACTTAGTGAAGCAGATGAGAGGAAACCCACCCAAGCAACCAGATGAGAATCCAAGTGCATGACAGCCAAGGGAAGCAATAGGAGCCTGAGATGATGAAGGATGAGATAGAGCTTGATCTAACATACAAGGACAAGGAACACACTGAAGCGACCTCAATTCACATGGACATGTATACAATAATAGTGCCAAGGGGGCTCAACCTCCCTCCATGGAAGGAGAGGTCTCATAAATGTGCCTTACAGTGTTGGCACACATAGAGAGTGGCAACAAAGGGAACATTAAATCCTAGGTGGATTGAACTGATGTCATAAGTCCCCATCGAGGTGGATATATATATATATATATATATATATACACACACACTCTCAATTACTTTATCTCTTTCTACATAAAGTTCATATAAAATTATTCCATCTAGAGGCTTCTGTAGTCCCATATGGTAGCAATGTTGTAAAAAATTGTGTAATGCATTATGTAATGTAATGTTATGTTGAATCACTTAAATTATTAAAGTTAAAATTAAATTTTTAGCTCATAGTCATTTGATGGGTTTATGAGTAGTGTTTTACAAGCTCATGGTATTTGTCTACTATATTTGTTATGATGATGCAAGTGTAGTAGCTTAGATCCATATTATCTAGATTTAAGATGGATTTAAGTTGGTGTTACTTAAAATGGACATCTAAAATTTTTGTTGTTATAATATCAACAACAAACCAAATAGACATATAATGAAAGTAAAATTATTATTGATTTATAACTTAATTAAACTAACCAAATATATAGATTTTTTTTTTGTAAAATTTTGTTTTAATTAAAAAAACCCTTAACAAAAAACATTTTTCTAAACTAATTTGTAAATAGATCCCATATCCTTGTAGCTAATTCAATGATGAAAAGAAAAGAAAAAAACAAATCTATCTCAACATTAAACAAGTTTCAATTCAAAACTTTCAAAATGGCATCCTGCAAAATGAAAATAATGTTTGTCAATGTGCACTTAAGATGATAATTCTACCCAAGACTATAAATTCAGTTTTAGAATATAAAATATCATTTACAATATCCTAAATGATATGACTGTAAATATGAAACAACACAAAAATAATTGCAATACTAAAATTCATAAAACACTTCTACAATGTTTCTTCTTCAATGGAATCAAAGCCTTTGTGTGAGATGGAAAACTCTGAAACTTCTTCACGTATTGGTTGATAAGCTTCAACCCAATAGATAAAAAAGAAATCATCGTTACTATGGAGAAGCCAAAAGCAATGTGGGAGATGAAGGTGCTGCCAACGAAATCAATAATCTTGAAAAATATAACTTTTAAATAAAATTCATTTTTATTAATAAAAAAAATATAAAATGTCACCCCAATCACCTAGCTTCGCTCCACTGTATCGACCCATTTTTTTTTTTTTTTTTTCATTTTATTTGAATTAACCAATTACTTCAACCAAACTCCACTTAAATTTCATTATTAAAATCCATGAGTGCAAGCATCTCAGCTTAAGAAAAAATAATTACAGACAACGCCATAAAATCTTCTTAGCATTTCAAGGATCCTCCTTACCATGTCCTCTCTTATAAATCAAGAACCATTCAGATGGTGTTGCATTTTATCTCACACAACCTTAACCAAAACACTGTATTAATATAAGAAAATAGACGACCTGTTCATGGCATACAAAAGTGAAATTTCATGACCTTCATACTACTGGCTTACTTGCTTTGCATACATATAAGCTTTGCATACATATATGTGTATAAACTGTAACTGATGTACGTCCGGATTCAATGGAACCTTGAACATTAGGTTTTGACAAAGTTCATTTTATTGTTCTTCAAGTCAAACGAAAAATTAAAATCCCATTGAGCCTTGTTGCCGATGATGGAGGCACCAAGTGTTTGCTGCACATACATGCAAAGGGCGTCATCATCGACTGCAGGGAAGAGACTCTGCCATGAGATGTCGAGTTTCGCACAACCTCTGAAATGAAAAATAAGATTAGGAAACTCAAGTTGACCTCCCCTCCACCAGAAACATTAAAACAAGGGAGCCCATCAAACGGCCCATTGAATAGTGGAGGATAAGGTACAGTCCAGATTTCATTTACCGCGACCGCGAGAGCTAAGTAGCAGGGGCAAAAAGAAAAATATAGGTTGAGCCTGAAACAATTACAGTTATTCCGGATCCATCTGCTCCAACTTGAAAAGCCTTTGAATAAATTAGCAGAATTCGACCTCCTAGAGTGATTCTCTTCATCTAAATAATATGAGCCACTATCAAAGTTTATGAGGCGTGTGTACCACATGCTTACCTTCGAGAGCTGCAGATATGCCTAAGAATATTGAGCTGGAATCATTGTTCTCTGCGGTAGTGAGGAAATAAGAAAACATGTGACCTATCATGGGGACTAACTCGGGAAACAATGAAAATTAATCCCTATCAAGACCTATTATTCTAGCTCCTAATACCCGCCATGCTTAAAATGCACAACCAAATTTTTGACTCCTCAATTTTTTTGATGCCCATGTTGACTTTTTCATGCTTAGGTCGTCCACTGCAGTGAAACCAGAGGAACCTGAGTTGCTTCAGCCATATTTTGTCTCTGATTCGACAACAGTTCAGAAGTTCTTTGAGAACATGGATACTGCACGATGAAGACTCTTTTTCTTTGCATTCTCTAACCGTTGCAGATCACTTAGAGAGGCATAGTAGATATGAGAAAAAGGATAATCTTTCTGCAACAATGGGAGCGTAAAAGAAACGGGTTCCTCGCTATGGTCGGCTGAACATAGAACATACAGGAGTAAAAACATTAAGGGCAGTGGACAGAACAAGAAATATTGCTTGAAAGAAGCCATAGCAACAGTTCTTCAAAACCCAGTCTATGGTGACGAAGAGCAAGTGTGCAGGTGATGTATGGTTGTTCCCGATTATTGAGCATCTCCTCCTGTTCTTTGTCATCTCCGTCGCCATCCTTCATGACCTCATACGCATACCCTTCCAAGCACTCGAGCCCTCTCTGCAACAACCACATCGGCTCATCAGGAACTTCCCACTCACCCTCCAACAGCTTCAGGGCAACGCTCATGCACAACCTGTGGTTGGGATTGTCCTGAATACACCAGAAGGCAACCTTGGTCTGCTTTGGTGCTTCCTACATTGTGAAAGGCGGGGATGAGTTCTGCATTGCGATGGTATATTGCTTCTTGAATATCGTAGCTGGTGACTCTGGTTGAGTATTCACCGAGGGCGCAAAATAAAATTCAAATTTTAAATTTGCAGAAATGCGGTCCATGGCTATGTGATGGCGCGAAATAAAATTCAAATTCCAAATTTTAAATTTTCGGGAATGCCTTCCATGTATGGCTATGTGATGGTCATTTGGCAGATCCCGAGGCACTCGGCGACGTGAAAATGGCTTCGACTTCGGGCAGCGAAGTTTTCCGACGGGCAAGGTTTCCGGGCTAAAACGCAGCCCCGGTAGACTACTCCCCAACAAAACTATGTAGGCCGGAAAGCTATTCAAGCCTTATAACTTAACAACCAAAAAAAAGTAAGAATATTTAAATTCTCGACTTTAACAAATTTCCTGACGATACCTTGGCGGTGGACCAGAGGTGAATATTGACAGCTTACACGTGTCCAGTTTCCCCGCTGTTTGATTCAAAATGTAGGGCGAATAAAGGATCGCATCGCTGGCTGACCGACATTTTTGCCGACAAGGCAGAGACAGGTTGGCGTAACGGACTTTGCTTGTATTGTAGTTCAGGTAATTTGCCGTGTTCTCTGGATCCTACCTTAATTTCCCGGTCCTTGCATTCTTTCATATGGATTACTAATTCTATTTAAAATCCTGTTAACGTGCGTTGACGATTTCTAGCCTTCTCTTGGCTCCCATAGGTTAACTTCGCTTTGTGTGCCGGAATACTCCTCTAAAAATTAGTCTAAGACGTACTATAATTCTGTAAAAAAATGGCTAATACACAAATCGATCTGGGGAATTTCTTGCGTCACATGAGACATGGATAAGTAGAATACAACAGTGTCTTTTTATCTAGCATGCACTATGGTGGGAGCCTCTTGAACATATTGAATTGAAAATTATAATGTAAAATTAGTAACCAGACAAATGGAATAGGAAAATAATGTTTGATAAGAAGCATTCAAATTTTTATTTTTATTTTAGTGGTTTTTTTAATAAAATAAAGTTCTAATAATAAAGTGGAATCTAATTGAGCATGGGGTAAAATTGCTTCGGTTGGGTTGGGTTAACAGTATTTTGGGATCAAGAAAACAGGTTAATTATTCAGATTTAGAGGTAAGTAGTTAAAACCTGTCCCCTCCATATTGTTAGCCAGGTAATTCTAGATAATGTGTTTTTCATTTGAAAATTTAGTTGTGATAATTTTTTTAAAATAGAAAAGAAAAATCTAACTTCTGTACCAATTCGATAACAATAATTCCATAGTAAAAAAAAGGCACTATCAAAACTTCTGGTCACACTAACACATTAGAGAAAACAGAAAAACAGATTGAGTATTACAGCTGGTAATGGATATCGTAAAACAGCAAAGAAATAGTTACTGGTCTCGCAAAAAAGCCTTTTAAAGTCACCGTCCCTGTTGAGGAAAATGGCGAAGAGGGTACTGAGTTAAATCGACCTAAGTCCGCTCGTAGGCTGTTGCAATTACTCATTAAAACCCATTACATACCCAAAAATATATATAAATTAAAAAAGGAAAAATGAATCACAGTAGATTTAGTACTAAATGTAAATGTGGGTAATTGAGAATTCACCCTTGAAGTTGTCTTTGCTCGATTTTACATAAATTAAATTAAATAATTAAACCTCAATTTTTTTTGAAAATCATATTAAAGAATTGTTTAAAGGTATAAAAATTGTTCTTGAAAATCAATCCCAATCTTTTTTTAACAGAAAAGTACAAAAATTGTTCTTAAGAATCAAAGCCAAACAATTTTGTACAGAAAAATCAGTTTACAATTGTAGAAACTCTGAGAGATGGGCTCAACAAGCGAAGCCGGTTTCCTTGATGGTATCCAGAGCAGGTCTCCACGACCTGCTCTTGGAGATCAAGTGCTCCCTAAATGCCATCTTCAGCTCCGGGTCGTCGCAGCTCCGCAAAAACTTTTCATTCATCGAACTACAGGCATCACCGGGCGGATCGCAAGTCGAATCCACGCTCCTCCGCTGGTGTGCCGCCCTGGACGCTTCCTTTCTGGCGGCGGCGTACAGCTTCGCCGCCAAGGCCACCAAATTCTCGACTGACAAGTCGGAGTCGAGGATTGAGAGCGGCAGGAGAAAATAGAGCTCGCCCAGCAGGAGATCCTCTTCCGGCTGCAGCGGGCGGCATTTGACGGCGAAGAGATCACGCGACCAGCATATGAATTGGCTAGGGTGGTTCTGCAACACTCGCTTGACGGTAACCGGTGCCGGAAACTCGTCCAACTGGCCGTTCAAGTGGACGATCCTGACAGCGTCGGGACTCACCGCGTCCGTCCGCCTGGAACATGAAAGCATCGTTCCCATAATTGTTCTTCTAATTGTTGTATGCAAAAACCAGGTGCAAATTCGATCAGTGGCCAATACAGAATTGTGATAATAGAACTCTGGAGAGAAACTTTGGCTAACCCAACTGCCTGATAAAGAATTTAGGGCGTAGACCGTGGGCGAAGGTTCGGGATTATGGAGCCGCTGGATTGATCGAGAAAATAAAGGCCGGCTAAACGTTGGGCGGCCGCGGAATTTGTACTGGCGGATTTCGTTTGGGCACTAAAGACAAGAGAATGCTGAGTCAGGCATGATGGTTTTAATGACACGTCACGTATGACGACGCGTTAAATAAGGATAATTATTAATTACTACTACCGTGGAAAACACTCATCAGCATCACTGCTAACGTGGAAATCAGTTTTACAAAATTTCATCATTAAAATTTTTTGGTCTTCAATTTATTTATTTAATATAAAATTATATAAATGAATACGCTGATTTAGAAAACATTTATTATAAAAGAATTTTAATAAATCAAGTAGTGGAATTGTTTGAATTGCATTTTTACAGTTGAAATGGATATTTTATAATCTTATCAAAATTTCTAAACTATTATATGAGTTATTTTTTTAATACAGCCACCATAAACACTGCTAACGTGGAAAACACTTGATATACAATTATTGCAGAATCTTTTTATTAATTTTTTTATCCTTGTTCAGTCTATTTATTTATTTAATATAAAATTATATTAATGTATCCCTAACTTTATACTCCACATCTTTTTAGGTTTTGGATTTAGAGTCGTCTACCTAGGCAACGTTTTAACCCATAAATCCTGCCCATCGGAAAGCCTTTGTTACCGTACACGGAAACCTGATGTCTTTTCACCTGGCCGATTGCTCTTGGGATCACCACATGACGCTGTCAGAGTTGAACGTACATTGTCAGGCTGCGGCCACCATTAACCCTCAGCGCCAAAATGAATACATCGCGGGCTCCCACCTAAAATTCAAATTTTTATCGCTCCAAAAGTCGCATGCCCCCAGTTGAAATTCAAATCTAAACAGAACAGGGCTTCTGTTACAACCATTTCCCCTGTTTTTGATCATTTGGTTTTGCACAGAGCCGGACGAGATCTCGCATGGTGCCCACGCGGACATTCTACATGACAATTGAGGTCTGTTTCTCTGTTAAGGGTATTGATGTGAGGGACATTGTTGTGTTATTTGGTAATTAATCTCCAATATTTTCGATACTCACCTCTATTCTTTTCTCATTTGTTTATTATTGAGATTGACTTATATACAACAGGCACAGGTGCCCACACTATCGGGAAGTCCCACTGCAACTCCTTTAGCAACAGGCTTTACAATTTTATAGGAAAAGGGGATACGGATCCATCCATGGACAAATATTATGCTGCTCAATTGAAGATAAAATGCAAGCCTGGGACAATAAAATAAAACGATAGTAGAGATGGATCCAGGTAGCTTTAGAACATTTGACACACATTATTACGTGAATGTATTCAGTGCGATGCTGCCCTTCTAAGCAAAAACGAGGCAGAAGCATATGTCAACAAAGAATTACAAGGTACGTTGTTCTTTTCAGATCTTGCAACTTTGATGGAAAAGATGGGCAAAATCGGTCTGCTCACAGGCACTGCAGGCCAAATCCGAGGACACTGCCCTTTTATAAACTAATTTGACCTCGACTTTCTTCGAATTTATTGGCAATCCCCTTGCCCAACGTATACACTCGTTATTCTCTTTGAAAATGTTTACGAATTTTCAGGCTCAACTGTAACGTGCTTCTTAAATTCTTAAATTTCATTGTGTTATGATATCGTGAACGTGTATGGTCTATTGTGACATCGAAAAGCTGTATTGTCTATTTTCTCACTACGTCACACACCATTTAGATTTTTATAAAAAATTAACCTGTGTATTGTCTATTTTCTCACTGCATCAAGTACTTAGATTTTTTTTTAAATAAATGGGTAACGCAACTTAATATTGGTTGATTGAGGTTGATATTTAAATCTTTTAACATTAATTATTTTATATATATATATGTTGATTTTAATTTTAGATTAAAGTAAAATTATTTTAATGATGTATTATTTGATTTAAAAGATTTTATAATTATTTTAATAATGTATTATTTGATTTAAAAGAATTTATAATTTCTTTTATGTATGTAAAATTGTATTTTATTTTCATTATTTATTTATTTATATAAGTTATATAAATAATGAATAAAATAGTTTATGGAATATTCCCAATTTTTCATTATTCAAGCGTGTAAATAATTGGAATTGTTTACAGGTTTGAATTGTAAAGGCAACTCAACAAATATCCAGCGACCTAAAATATTGGAGAGGAGTAAAAATTTGGAGAGAATGCTGAAATTTCGGAATATAAATTAATACAATAAGTAATAAGTAGATGACCAGAGTTACAACAAACTCTCAAGTGGTAGGAGTTAAAATCAACCCTTTTATTCCATTAAGATTTAGAAAGCAACTTCCTACATAGTAGGAGTTTCATTTTTTCCAAATATCAACCTAGCAGGCTATCCATGGCACCATTCACTCCTGAGAAAAACAAATCCAAATGGGCTTCATAAAGTTTCCATGTTAGCTTAAATTCTTCACATTTTACAGAGTAGGAGAGTAGAAAATATCTTTAGCACTTGGGCAGTTAATTGTTACATATGAGTAATCAAGGATAGCTTTTGACATTGTCCTATGAGATGCAATATGAGGAGATGCTTTGTTTAGCCACTCAAGATGCTCCTTTGTGCAAATTTATCCTAGGGTTGTGCAGAATTATTTCAATCAAGCACTGTTTGGAAAATTGTTTTTCTTTGTAATTTAGTGCATAGACTTAAGTTTAGAATGAAATTAAAATTATTGCAGCAAGCTATACAAATAACAGCTCGAGCACAAGCACTAAAAACAAATAAATAGTCAACAAAGTATATTTTCTCAAATCACTACGTACCCAAGCACATAGAAAAATGGCAACCATCTACTTGCTAGTTCGCAAATTGTAGTTCTCCTTGAATTAAACTTGTAATTTATCCACCCTGGGTCAACCCGATCTCATAATGGACTAAACATTCGAAAGGGGAAACAATAGAGGGAGACTCTTCTTCACTCAAAACGTACTCATCCTCTGATGAAACTAACGCCAAAGAGGCATTGGAACCTACTCCAATATATATCTAATTGGAAGTTTGATACATGCAATATCTTGAGCCTGCCAAACTTCAGCTCATGCTCATATTGGAAGGTCTAAAACCCATATTTTCATGTGCCCAAACTAGGGTGAGAACATGTTCTGAGCTTACTATACAACAAATAATATATGATTCACCTTAAGCCCATATATCTTATCTTAAAGGGATTGATCTTTCAGGGATTGATGTAGTGTATGTACTTTTCAACAGCCAACAAGGTCTTCTATTAATTAGATATATACATTAAATATTTCCTTACACCCACCCTTACTTTACAGATGCCACTAACTTATCCTACCTCTCGAGGCAAGACTTATTCATAGCTATAACTTATTCATAGCTATAAACAAAGAAGCCATACCCACTAATGGCAAATTCCTCCACTGAACAGAAAGGTATCTATCAATAATGTTCACAATGAGATACATGCAATTTCTTTGGCATTACTTCAAATTTCAGATGCACCTCAAAATTTTAAAATTTTAAATCAATATGTTTATTTATAATTTGAAATTTATAATAATCCTAAATTGAATTATTATTATTATTTAAAGTAAATTGATTTTCGCTAATTGTTTTTAAAAGTATAGATAATTTCACCATAAAATGTATTGTTAAGGCATTTCTTTTAATATTGTTGGTTCCTAGTTTATGTTTATGTGTTATGTTTGGAGATGTGTGATATGGTTTTTGGAACCGATGAAACTAGTAAATTATTAATGATTTTGACCAAGACTATAATTCAAAATTTAATTATTGCACAGAAGGTACTGAGTTGTAAAGTATGGGAGACCAATACACCCACCCTTACTTTACAGATGCCACTAACCTATCCTACCTCTGGAGCCTAGACTTCTTCATATTTGCTAGCTATAAACAATGCAATGATACCCACTAATGGAAAATTATTTCCTTGAAACACACTAAACAGAAAGGTATCTATAAATGATGTTCACACTGAGATACATACAACATCTGTGGCATTAGTTCAAATTTCAGATGCACCTGAAAATTTTAAAATTTTGACACCAGGCCTAAGAGATGGTCCAAATAAACCTCTTTTCCACCTATGTTTGATAGCAAATGGAACTAGCATATGAAAAATTTTATACCTCCATCAACCAATTAATCATGTCTTCCCTCTTCTTTGCGTTGGTTTTATCCTGATTTCTCATATAATCTAGAGGTACGCAACTCAATTTTGGTCAAGAAAAATCTTTTTTTTTTTCATTAAAATATATATATATATATATATATATATAATTCCAATAAACATCCCTTTTCACTACAAATGAATTTATTTCTAACATCATCCTGTCTTCTTCAGACTTCTAGACTTCTGACATAAACATAAAGATTTCAACATACTCTACATGTTATACATATGCTTGCAACACATTTGTCTACTTGTTATGTATTTATGATAAGCCTCAGAAGAAAGACCCAAGAGGGCTTTTATAAGTTGAATCTAAAATTCATTGATCGCTGAGACTGCTTTAGTAAACTGAACCCAAAATTGGTAGATCGTCATAGATGCACTCTTCATATGGAAACAATCCACAACTTCTATTAATTCATCCATGGTTGCTTTAATATTAGGACTCTCTGAAAATTCCAATGCAGACAATTCTTTTGAAAATTCAAGTTGCACAATGCTATACTCCATTCTGTGGATGCATTCGAAATGGAGCACTGGGTTTTAGGAACTGAGAGCAACCCTATGATAAGTCAGGCTTTGGTGAATATAAAGGTTTTACCTTAATTTTTATATTCAGACCCAATAATAAATCAAGGTTTTATGTACATGAATTTGCTTTCTTCCCTAACATTTTCTTACTACTGTCCATTTTTATAGAACACGAGCTATCGGAAATGTTAAGAAGCTTGACGTTCTGAGCCAAACAATAGTGCCCTTTCAGGGATCTCGAATCTCTGTAGCCCATTTTCCCTATGGATGCCGCCTGATACCTTTGTACAAATTCACCCTCTTCCTCCCGCTGCTTTTGGCTGAGGACTTTTCGAAATCCTTCAAAGGAGGAATTGCCTCATTTTCACCGCCTCAAGAAAATTCATGCTTGAAGTTGAAAATATTCTTGCTGGGCTCAATTTTTTGCTTGTATTCATCGTCGCAACTGCCCGATTTATTGAATGATTCTGACACAGCTCCACCATTGCTGAACAAGTCAGCGAACCTATGGAAATCCCTTGGAGTCATACACAGAGATTAGTTGAGGGGAATGAAATCCACTGCGCCTTCTTTGTATTCTAATTTGTTGCTTTTGTTTATCACTGACATATGCTCTGCAGGATGACTTAAGTTTTGATATTATCATGTCATGGGTATTTCCTTGAAGACTTTTTGCAGGTATTATATATTCATCAAGATAAGACTCAATGCATGATCTAATGTTCTGAAGAGTGAGAAAGGGTAGCATGACAAGAGCAGAAATCAAGTTGCAAAACAACAATAAGAAGTTCACCACATGAAGTCTTCAAGTGGGCAGCACTGCATACAGTCATTGTAAATGTATCATTGTACTGAGTCATTGTAAAAGCATCATTGTAAAAATTGTACAAGTGTCTATCTGACAAGAGTTGAAGAGGCAGTGTCGGGACGTCTAAGATCATCATTAGGTGGTTGTGTCATAGTTGAGGTTATGGTCTAGTGTGTCTTCTTCTTCTACATAATTTTATATCATTGTAAAGTGGACCATTTTCCCTGGTACGAGATTCCATTCTTCTTTTATTATTCTATAGGGTGGTGCTAGGGTGACTTGTAGCTCATTAGGTGTTGGGGAATCCATTCAGTTGACTATTGAAGAATCTCAGGCATTGGAGCGTCCATCCAGTGGGAGCTGGAGAAGAATGCTTTTCTAGATTCTAGGAATTTGGAGCTTTCTTTTCAATTGGAGTTGAAGATTAAAGAATTATTAGAAAAACATTCAGGTGGTTTTTGTCCTGGAGGGGGTTTCCACCTTAAGAACTGTGTGCGTTTGTGTTCATTTTGTTTATTGCTATCATCGTACAAACACTAATAATAATTTAAGCTTAACCAATGCTCTGAAAAATTAATCTTCAATCTTCAATCTTCAATCTCCAACCTACCCAGATCTTAGGTCATACCACATAAATATTTTATGTATACCTTGAAAGGAGTATATATGCCAACTGACCAGCGGAGTGTAATAAAGACATATGTTCAATCTATGTACCTAGTAGAAACTGGTAGTTAGAAAATTCAAAATAGCTGATGCCAAAAAAAACGACATCTCAAAGAAACATTGGAGAAAGATCCACCACCCCAGAACAATGGAAGCCACAACTAGAGAAACAAAAACTGAAAGACCAACCTTCCAATGGATGAAAATATTATGTCAGCCTTCACAACATCACAAAACCAACATCCCAAACATTTCCACCATCTATGGTGATCCACTTCTACCACAACCCCAGAATAATGGAAGCCACAACGCAATAAACAAAAACTGTAAGTCTAGCCTTCCGAAGTATGAAAAAAACCGGCAGCCTTCACAGCAGCAAAAACATCAACATCCACAACATTTCCACCATCAATGACAACATCGAAAACTGAGGTCTTTGTATTGAAGGAGGTGATCCACTTCTTCCACAAAAGAGAGAAACTCTTTGTTTCCACGCATGGACCAGTATCAGTGTCAGAGCCAAAGAAAAATATCGTAAAATAGTTTGTCCAAAAGGACATTAGTCCTCCGACGATATACCCAAAAAAGTGCAACAGTAATGAGATACAAAATGTATAGTGCACAAAGGAAAATGATGACAATCTGAAAAATATTTGAGACAAAGAATAGTGTCATCGTAGAAAGGAATGAAACCAAAAACATGTCCAATTTCCGTCCAGAAATGAGACAAACCCCCCCAAAAAACTTGATCGAGTGGCCCCAAAATACTAACAACAAACCAACAAACTCGACAGGAGCTAGTACATCCCGGATAGTCTCGAGCCGCCACGTCAAAGTGAGGAAAACAATCCTATGAAAGCCTCAACTGGATATAAAGTCATTGAAGGAAACATGGACGCATAACATACATGCCACAATAAAAACTGAGAAGTCGCGTCTCGTAAATGTGTTTGAGCATGCATCTTATGAACCTGGGCCTTTATAGGACTCCATAACCGTATTATGAGTTCCCCCATAGCTCACAAAATTCAAACTGCTATGTTCTTCCAACTTCCGTGCGAGAATCAAGAACATTTCTAGGAGACTGAAGAGATTATTAGATATATGGTGTTGTGACCATGGCATGCAAGAAACCAAAAATCAAACCACCTCCTCGAACTAGATTTGTGATGCGAAGAATAAATAATCTTAAAGTGTAACAAAATCCCAACAAACGTGACTTCATGCCGTACATGTGGGACATCGTAGATGAGATTCCAAGGCAAGGTGGCATGTGTGGCTCATCACAAAGTCACAATTGAATAAAATAGTGTGCTTAATGCCATAACAACATATAACTATTGTAACAATTTTCTACCAAGTGTAACATCCTCCTTAAAGTCTTCAACATCCAAAAATTATTATTATTATCTTAATTTTTTTATTCATTAATTTTTTTTGTAAATTTGGCAAGACTGCATCTTCATCATGTCAAATATATCACCTCTATTGGGAATTGAACTAGTGACTTCACGTCAAAGAGCCTGATCACATTGTCTATCTAAAACATCCTTAGACTATTTTATTCATTAATTATATAACTTGTATAAAAAAATAAATAATGAAAATAAAAACTACATATATGAAAAAAATTACAAATTCTTTTCCTCACGACATCACACCATTTAGATTTTTATAAAAAATTAACCTGTGTATTGTCTATTTCCTCACGACATCACTGAGTATTTAGAAACATCTCTCCCATACTTTACTACTCAGTACCTTTTGTGCAATAATTAAATTTTTTATTATAGTCTTGGTCAAAATCATTAATAATCTCTTACTTTCATCGGGTCCAAAAACCATACCACACATGTCCAAACATAACACATAAACATAAACTAGGAACCAACAATATTAAAAGAAATGCCTTAACAATACATTTTATGGTGAACTTATCTATACTTTTTTTAAAAATTAACAAAAATCAAATTACTTTAAATAATAATAATAATTCAATTTAGGATTATTATAAATTTCAAATTATAAATAAACATATTGATTTAAAATTTTAAAATTTTGAGGTGCATCTGAAATTTGAAGTAATGCCAGAGAAATTGCATGTATCTCATTGTGAACATCATTGATAGATACCTTTCTGTTTAGTGGAGGAATTTGCCATTAGTGGGTATGGCTGCATTGTTTATAACTAGAAAATATGTTTATAACTAGAAAATATGAATAAGTCTTGCCTCTAGAGGTAGGATAAGTTAGTGGCATCTGTAAAGTAAGGGTGGGTGTAAGGAAATCTTTAATGTATATATCTAATTAATAAAAGACTTTATTGGCTGTTGAAAAGTACATACACTACATCAATATTTATAAAATAGGAATGACTGGAACTTTGATCACTTGCCCTGAAAGATCAATCCCTTTAAGATAAGATATATGGGCTTAAGGTGAATCATATATTATTTGTTGTATAGTAAGCCCATAACATGTTCTCACCCTAGTTTGGGCACATGAAAATACGGGTTTGAGACCTTCCAATATGAACACGAGCTGAAGTTTGGCAGGCTCAAGATATTGCATGTATCAAACTTCCAACTAGATATATATTGGCGTAGGTTCCAATGCCTCTTTGGCATTAGTTGTTTCATCAGAGGATGAGTATGTTTTGAGTGAAGAAGAGTCTCCCTCTATTGTTTCCCCTCTCAAATGTTTAGTCCATTATGAGATAGGGTTGACCCAGGGTGGATAAATTACAAGTTTGATTCAAGGAGAACTACTATTTGCCAACTAGCAAGTATATGGTTGCCATTTTTCTATGTGCTTGGGTACGTAGTGATTTGAGAAAATATACTTTGTTGACTATTTATTTGTTTTTAGTACTTGTGCTCCAACTGTTACTTTCATTCTAAAATTAAGTCTATGCACTAAATTACAAAGAAAAACAAAATTCTATGCACTAAATTACAAAGAAAAACAATTTTCCAAACAGTTCTTGATTGAAATAATTCTACACAACCCTAGGATAAATTTGTACAAAAGAGCAACTTGAGGGGCTAAACAAAGCATCTCCTCAGATTGCATCTCATAGGACAATGTCAAAAGCTATCCTTGATTACTCATATGTAACAATTAACTGCCCAAGTGCCAAAGATATTTTCTACTCTCCTACTCTGTAAAATGTGAAGAACTTAAGCTAACATGGAAACTTTATGAAGCCCATTAGGATTTGTTTTTTTTAGGAGTGAATGGTGCCATGGATAGCCTGCTAGGTTGATATGGGAAAAATGAAACCTTTACTATGTAGGAAGTTGCTTTCTAAATCTTAATGGGATAAAAGGGCTGATTTGAACTCCTGCTACTTAAGAGTTTGTTGTAACTCTAGTCATCTACTTATTACTTATTGTATTAATTTATATTCCGAAATTTCAGCATTCTCTCCAAATTTTCACTCCTCTCTAATATTTTAGGTCGCTGCATATTTGTTGAGTTGCCTTTACAATTCAAACCTGTAAATAATTCCAATTATTTACACGCTTGAATAATGAAAAATTGGGAAAATTCCATAAACTATTTTATTTATTAATTATATAACTTATATAAATAAATAAATAATAAAAATAAAAACAATTTTACATACATAAAAGAAATTACAAATTCTTTTAAATCAAATAATACATTATTAAAATAGTTATAAAATCTTTTAAATCAAATAATACATCATTAAAATAATTTTACTTTAATCTAAAATTAAAATCAATATATATAAAATAATTAATGTTAAAAGATTTAAATATCAACCTCAATCACCTGAAAATTCGTAAACATTTTCAAAGAGAATAACGAGTGCATACGTTGGGCAAGGGGATTGCCAATAAATTCGAAGAAAATCGAGGTCAAGTTAGTTTATAAAAGCGCTGTGTCCTCGGATTTGGCCTGCAGTGCCTGTGAGCAGACCGATTTTGCTCGTCTTTTCCATCAACGTTGTTAAATCTGAGAAGAACGACGTACCTTGTAATTCTTTGTTGACATATGCTTCTGCCTCGTTTTTGCTTAGAAGGGTAGCATCGCACTGAAAGAGGACTCTATTCTTCTTTACATTCACGTAATAATGTGTGTCAAATGTTTGAAAGCTACCCGGATCCATCTCTACTATCGTTTTATTTTCTTGTCCCCAGGCTTGCATTTTATCTTCAATTGAGCAGCATAATATTTTTCCATGGAAGGATCCGTATCCCCTTTTCCTGTAAAATTGTAATGCAAGCCTGTTGCTAAAGGAGCTGCAGTGGGACTTCCCGATAGTGTGGGCACCTGTGCCTATTGTATATAAGTCAATCCCAATAATAAACAAATGAGAAAAGAATAGAGGTGAGTATCGAAAATATTGGAGATTAATTACCAGATAACACAACAATGTCCCTCACATCAAGACCTTTGACAGAGAAACAGACCTTAATTGTCATGTAGAATGTCTGCGTGGGCACCATGCCGGATCTCGTCCCGCTCTGTGCAAAACCAAATGATCGAAAACAGGGGAAATGGGTGCAACAGAAGCCATGTTCTGTTTAGATTTGAATTTCAACTGGGCGCGCGCGAATTTTGTAGCGATAAAAATTTGAATTTTAGGTGGGAGCCCGCGATGTATCCATATTTTGGAGCTGAGAGTTAATGGTGGCCGCTGCCTGACAATGTACGTTCAACTCTGACAGGGTCATGTGGTGATCTCAAGAACAATCGGCCAGGTGATGGGCAGGATTTCCGAGTTAAAACGTTGCCTAGATAGACTACTCTTTTGGATTTTTTTCATTGACCCCGACATCAAATCAAGAAAATTTGACCATATAGAAACGAATCAGGAAAATTTGACCATATAGAAACGTTTACTGTAAAAACCTTTTTATTATATTTCTAAGTTTTCGTTTTTTTATTTAACTTTATATGAAATAATCATTTATTAAATATTGGTGACTTTGACGATTTTTAAAGTTTTTTGTTTTTAGCTTATTTATTCTAAATTAGAAACCGAGAAAATTTTAATTTTAATTTTAATTAATTAAATTTTTTAAAAATGCTGAATTCATTTTTATATTTAAAAATTAATTTAAATTAGATAATATTATAATTTTAACTATTGTAATGATATAGATATTTTATTAAAGAGTAGTATAAACATATTACATTTTTTATAAAATATTTATAAATAAATTATATTTAAAATCCAATTATAAATTGTGGAAATGCTAATTTTAAATTGTTAAATCTATAAAGACGAAATGACATAAAACTTATATATATATATATATATATATAGATATAGATATATATTAAATAAAAAATATTAAATTTTTTTTGTTAAATAATTTTATTAAATATTTAAAAAAATAAATCTCTTATAATGGTTTGATGCAGCCCGGCTTATTTTCAAACATAATTTCTCTCCAATGTTGTAATAAATGGTGTAAATAGTTAAGACTAGGCTTATTTTCTAACAAAATTTCTCTACAATGCTGTAATAAATGGTGTATATAGTTAATACTTTACATTCAATGATATATATTTAAATAATAATGAATATCTCTTGAATTGCATTGAGCATTTTATTTTATATTTTTAACTTTTTAGTACAAATACATGTATTCTTATTTATTTTTTTAAATCAAATTATTTTATTTTATGTTTATCTTAATTTAATTTGATATACAAATACATGTGTTTTTATTTAAGTTTCTAAATCAATTAAAAACCATATTTTTGTGTTAATATAATTGGACAAAGATTTAAATATTTTCATCTAATTCTTATTCCCAATTGTGTTTTTATTCCATTTTAAAATTAAATTTATATTTTTTTTGTTTTAATTTTGATAATTTCATTCTCTTTTTTCTTTTTCTTTCTCTTTTTCTTTTTTTTTTAAATTTTGGGGTAAAATTTATAATTTTATTTAACTAATTGGAATTTTGATTGTAAATAAAAAACAAACAAGCCAAAATTATTTAAAAAATAATTAAATTTTATCGTATCAATAAAAAACAAAAACAACACAGGATTTCTATGTTGGAGAAGTTTATTAATGGGTCCCCACAGACTTTCCTCCTTTGACTATGTAGTTATAGAGCACGTCAGTTGTGAAGGGAATTAGGTAGCTGATAGGTTAGCCAATTGGGGCAGTGATCACCAAGGTCATGAATTTCTCAATCACTGACCTTTCAACTCACAAAATTCCCACCTTAAGGAGTTGAGCAGGATAGGGGCTTCATAAAAGGCTTCCCCGATGAGGGTGAGGATACCCCAATGCGTGTGTTATGATGACGAAAATTTGGTAGATGGTGTGGAGGTCAGTTACCTCATCCTCCTTGTTATCACAAAATTGGACCTGATAAGTTGCTTGATCAGTCAACTTCATGTAACTATTTCAAACCAATCTCTTGATTGAGGCTTAGCCTCCTCAACCTGAGAGGGCTCTCTCAAAGGGTTAATGATTTTTGATAAAAATATAGATGGCTAACTCTATGTGGGGTAATAATTAGATAGATGATAAATGTAGGTTGAAAATCACATCAGTAACTACACATTGGGCTTATGGAGTCAAAATAGTTTCAGTAAAACAATAAATCTACTTAACGTGGAAGTTGAGGCATATCAGAGTTTTAGTCAAGAGATACATGTGAAACTGTAAAAAACACAGTCAGTTTATCTATATAGGAATTCAGAGCATCAAAGATGAATTGTGTGTAACATAGACAAACACCATTGCAATAGGATAGTAAAAGATGCAATTAGAACAAGAACACACTAGAAATCCTTCTAAATCTCAAGTTGCCTAAGTAGAAATCTTTGTATTAGCTAAAAACCAATCCATTACAATAAGCACAGTCTTTTGCTAAAAATGTCCAACCCCATGCTAATTCGACCCAATGGCCTTTAATAGACCATTTACAACATGATATTATCTCATCTTAGGCTAGATACATCGAATTTCTAACTCTTGACACCTTGCATAACTATAAAACATCAAATTTATGACAAACAGACACCTATCCTACTTGATAGTCCTATTTCAACTTGGACTCAAACTCTTCATTACTATCTTTAACAACCTCATCCTAACAATCTTATCTATTTGAAATTACACCATTTTCCAAATGTATCATCACATGGTCGAATTTGGATGATGGGCTTTAGTTCTTCATGACCACTTTGTTGACCTCCACAAAAGCAGGAAACCAAACCCTGTTTTTTAGGCATAAGATTCTTTTCCTTCTTTGAACATCCTGACCATCATTTTAACTTTATTTCGTGGTCCTTGGCTGTTGGATATTATCTTAACATGTCTCATCACTCATCCCTAGCCTCCAGCTGTCCAAAAACTGTTGAAAAACTTGCTCAAAAGGCTGTAATTTATTGCACTACGAAAACATAACAGTTTCACAATGCCCTTTGTAGCGCTACCATTTCAACCTTTTTTTCTTCAAAAACTTGGTTTTTTCCTTATGCAACATTTTAATCATCCTTCAATACATCTTCCATAACAATTTCAGCTCTTAACTCATCCTTTAAACCCTTTAAAACTGATCAAAAGGAGCAAAAAAGGAAGCTACAACAGTTTCGTAGCACTTTTCTGTTTTTTTACACTAGATGCGCTACGAAACTTCTGAGTATGCAGTTTTGTCAAAAAAATTTCCAAGTGAAAAGTATTATTGCCCCAAAACTCAAAATATTACTTATCTCATCACCTAAAAACCACAACAACCATATACTAACTTCATTTTAGCTTTTTTGAGGCATTTCTTCTTCATTTGGAATAGGTTGGCCTATTGGTTTTCCTGTTTTTTCCTGAAAAATGGGTCTTGGGACAGAGCCTATATCTCCTACTCCATGATGTATTTTTAGAACTTGAAGGAGGTTTTTGTAGGCTATTATGTCTTGAATAAAAACCTCTCTTGGGTTTTTGAAACATATCTCCTATTGTCTAGAAACTTCCTTTGTAAAACATGTGTAAAACAGGAAAACTATGTTTCTGAAAATAGGGCTTCAAAGAAAGCCTTGTATCTCCCAACTGATAACACCTATGAGAAAAGTGAGAGAGGTTATTGTTATTTGATATGTTTTTGAAAATGACCTCTCTCAGTTTCTTACATACCTTTCTGTTTGCTCAGAAACCTCCCTTGAAGTTGACTGCTCAAAACCAGAAAATAGACTTTTGCTTCATATTGCGTTACGAAAAGACAACGTTTTCGTAGTGCAAAACGACTTTTTTGAACTAGTGGCGCTACGAAAGTAAGGTTTATTAGCTAATTGGACAGTTTTGAAGAAAAAACTTAGGGAAATGAAATGAATGATGAAATGATGAATGACTTGACATAAAAAACCTTTAAAATGAATTTATTTAACACTAAGGAAGGTTCAAACTTAAAAATCTAATACTCCCTTTTGGTCAAATTCAATAAATGACTCCTAAGACCCTATTTTGACCCATGATCATAAAAAAACTTGACACAATGATGTTTGAAAATTTTTTGGGTGATAACAATGGCTCCACTTGGGATAGTGTGCCCCTGTGGTACACTAAGAACCAGTAGTTCCAGTGTTGCTATCCATCTTCTTGGAATAAAAACTTTGAAATTTTACCAAGTCTTCTTCGAACTCTTATAGCTTTCACCTCGGGCTCAAGCTTGATGATGACTGCAGAAGAACCAAATCTGCACCTACTGAAAAGATGCTCAGTCAACTTTAAGCTTATTCACACACTCCTACCTACCCTATCAGCTGTAATATCCATTTTTAACTCAAGCAACATGAAACTTCCAGTGAAGCCAGTTATTGATCTGATCTGACGCTTGAACCTCTTGACTGCGTTTGAACCAAAAGTAAACATGATACTGAAATGACCAAGGCAACATAAAATGTATCTGATCCTCATAATGAAAACATAACTGTAAATCTGGACTGTAGAACTCTTCCATGAAATCATCTATAGGATCAAAGAAGACATGATCTGTTTGATGCTTCTCATGACATTCTGCAGCTTTGGACAACTTATATATGCTTTTCTCAACCACACAAGATTTCAATTATGTACTCTCAAACTGTTGTTCAAACTGATTTTCAAAAACATTGTATTCTTTCTCAATCTCAAAAGAGAAAGGAAGAAAGACCCTCTCTTTGTGTTCTAGCATGGAAAGCTTTTTAAAAGACTGAAATTGATCTTGAAGATAATAAGATTGAATTTGACCTTCAAAAAATTCAATGTCTTTCCCAATATTCTTAGCAGCTTCATCCACAAACTGAATCTTATCTTCTAACTTGCACTCAAATGACTTCAGATTAGAAGACAAGGATAAAGAAAAAATTTCACCCACTTCTTCATTAGTGTGATCATTATTTGATGTAGGCTGATGCAACAAATGATATGAATAATAAACTTCGTCCTTTACTTGAGGATTGTAGCAATTATCTTCCAATATTTCCTCTTGCTATTTGAAATGATTCTCATAATCCTGATGATCAAAGGATTGACAAGTCTGCTGCAAAATTTCCTCAATCTCAGAGGATGTAACATAATTTTCATAAATAAACTCCTGCTGGGTTTCATTTTCATCTAAGAAAGAGGCTATGCTTTCTTCTCGGTGATGAAAGGGATTGTCATGAAGGGCTTCTAAGATTTCCTCATCCATGAACTCATCATCCTCATAACAATTCTCCAAATATTCAATAAAACTCACACAATGTTTACATCAGTCTTTGACCAACAATAAGGAGGGATGATACTCTTCATACATCTCATAAAATGAAACATGGAAATCATCAAGGGAACATAATGAACTATTTGGAAAGATTTCACACCAAAACCGTGCTTTTCCTTCCAAAGTGGCCATAAACATCTTCATGAGACAATCCTCAGGGAACTGAACCTTAATTCCATGTACATGCATATGGAATCTAAACAAATGAAGAGGAACGTTGTCTTTCTTTCTTTTCATCTTTAAATATAGGAAGATCAATTAACCATTCAACCTTTGGCATAAGATTTGGAAAACCAGGGATATGAGACCGATTCATAGGGGCGTGCCTGACATTTATTCTTACAATGGAACTCATCTTGAAACTTCATCAAGCTACTAATCTTAAAGCAGTGGAGTCACCTTCCAATTTTTTATTTGATGTGTGGAGTCACCAGAGCAGAAATACAACCAATATGTGCCTAAGTGTCTACTTCTCTCAAACCTTAGAACTGAAACTTTGTCGTTCTTCCCAGGGAAAATATACACCTTCGGTCCTCGACAACAGCGCCAAAATGTTATCACAAAATTGGACCTGATAGGCTGCTTGATCAGTCAACTTCATGTAACTATTTCAAACCAATATTTTGATTGAGGCTTAGCCTTCTCAACTTGAGAGGGCTCTCTCAAAGGGTTAATGATTTTTTATAAAAATATATATGGCTAACTATATGTGGGATAATAATAAGATAGATGATAAATGTAGGTTGAAAATCACATCAGCAAGTACACATTGGGCTTATGTAGTCAAAATAGTTTCAGTAAAACAATAAATCTACTTAACATGGAATTTGAGGCATATTAGAGTTTTAGTCAAGAGATACACATGTGAAACTGTAAAAAACACAGTCGATTTATCTATATAGGAAGTCAGAGCATCAAAGATGAAATCTGAGTAACATAGACAAACACCACTGCAATAGGATAATAAAAGATGCAATTAGAACAAGAACACACTAGAACTCCTTCTGAATCTCAAGTTGCCTAAGTAGAAATCTCTGTATTAGCTGAAAACCAGTCCATTACAATAAGCATAGTCTTTTGCTAAAAATGTCCAACTCCATGCTAATTCGACCCAATGGCCTTTAATAGACCATTTACAACATGAGATGATCTCATATTAGGCTAGATACGTCGAATTTCTAACTCTTGACACCTTGCATAACCATAAAACATCAAATTTATGACAAACAAACACCTATTCTACTTGACAGTCCTATTTCAACTAGGACTCAAACTCTTCATTACTATCTTTAACAACCTTATCTATTTGAAATTACATCATTTTCCAAATGTATCATCACATGATCTAATTTGGATGATGGGCTTCAGTTATTCATGACCACTTTGCCGACCTCCATAAAAGCAGGAAACCAAACCCTGTTTTTTAGGCATAAGATTATTTTCCTTCTTTGAACATTTTGACCATCATTTTAACTTTATTTCATGGTCCTTGGTTATTGGAGATTATATTAACATGTCTCATCACTCATCCCTAGCCTCCAACTGTCCAAAAACCGCTGCAAAACTTGCTCAAAAGGCTGTAATTTATGGCGCTACGAAAACATAGTAGTTTCGTAGTGCCCTTTGTAGCGCTACCATTTCAAGCTTTTTTTCTTCAAAAACTTGGTTCTTTCCTTATGAAACATTTTAATAGTACTTCAATACATCTTCCATAACAATTACAACTCTTAACTCATCCTTTAACCCCTTGAAAACTGATCAAAAGGAGCAGAAAAGGCAGCTACAACAGTTTCATAGCGCTTTTCTGCTTTTTTACACTAGATGCACTACAAAACTGCTGAGTATGTAGTTTTGTAAAAAAAATTGCTAAGTGAGAAGTATTATTTCCCCAAAACTCAAAATATTACTTATCTCAAATCTAAAAACCACAACAACCATATACTAATTTAATTTTAGCTTTTTTGAGGCATTTCTTCTTCATTTGCAATAGGTTGGCCTATTGGTTTTCTTGTTTTTTTCCTGAAAAATAGGTCTTGGGACAGAGCCAATATCTCCTACTCCATGATGTATTTTTAGAAACTGAAGGAGATTTTTGTAGGCCATTATGTCTTGAATAAAAAATCTCTTGGGTTTTTGAAACATATCTCCTATTGTCCAAAAACTGCCTTTGAAAAACATGTGTAAAACAAGAAAACTTTGTTTCTGAAAATAGGGCTTCAAAGAAAGCCTTGTATCTCCCAACTGATAACACCTGTGAGAAAAGTGAGAGAGATTATTGTTATTTGATATGTTTTTGAAAATAACCTCTCTCGGTTTCTTAAAATACCTTTCTATTTGCTCAAAAACCTCCTTTGAAGTTGATTGCTCAAAACCAAAAAACTAAGTTTTGCTTCATATTGCGCTATGAAAAGACAGCGCTTTCGTAGTGCAAAATGAATTTTTTGAACTAGTGGCGCTATGAAAGTAAGGTTTCTTGGCTAAATGGACAGTTTTGATGAAAAAAATTATGGAAATGAAATGAATGATGAAATGATGAATGACTTGACATGAAAAACCTTTAAAATGAATTTATTTAACACTAAGGAACATTCAAACCTAAAAATCTAATACTGCCTTTTGGTCAAATTCAAGAAATGACTCCTAAGACCCTATTTTGACCCATGATCATAAACAAACTTAACACAATGATGTTTGAAATTTTTTTGGGTGATAACACTCCCATTGCGTTTGTAGTACGAGGGAATTAACGGTGCAACATGTGACTTTTCAATCAGTCTCTTCAGGATTGAAAGCAAGTGAGGGACGAAGGTATATGAAAATTTTCGATCTCAAAGTTTGGCATTAAGCTACAACAATTTGGTCGTTAGTTTTTCAAGGATTGAGCTCGGGTGGTCTCACAGGTTTCTCTATCCGGTGGCTTGTCTAGGAATGGTGGCGATTTCATAGTCATCGTCTCCTCCTCAGCCTCCGGGTTATAAAAATGATAAGTTCCATTCCCTGTGTGTGGTTTCCTATTTTTTCAGAGGTTTAAGTGAACTGAGTTTGGTTATAAGGTCGACCCTCAAGCCCTTCTGTGTGTTTTTAGTTAATTCTCCTCCCAGATCCCTTTTGTGTTTACGGGGGCGTCTTTGTTTTTTTCCAACCAGTCTTCTTCTAGGTTCTCTTATTCTCGTGGATTTTTTGTGGACTCCCGCGACCCAATGCTGGGTGAACAAATATTGGGGTTGACCGGGGGGGGATTTTCCTAAGGTGTCTATGAAAATTGGTTATCAGGTGCGGTTTGTGCCTCGTGTATTGGTGGTTGGATGTCTTGTTGCCTGGCTTGCATCTCTATTTCCCGTCGCTTCCTCTGATAGAGGCATCGGTAATCCTTTGGTCTTCCTGGTTTGTTTCTTAGCTTTTTTCTCATTTGTAATTCCCCTAGTTGGAGATAGTGGCTTGGATGTTCCTCTTCATTGAAGTCTCTAGGATAATTCTGCATTGTTCCTCTTCATTACAATAAGCACAGTCTTTTGCTAAAAATGTCCAACCCCATGCTAATTCGACCCAATGGCCTTTAATAGACCATTTACAACATGATATTATCTCATCTTAGGCTAGATACATCGAATTTATAACTCTTGACACCTTGCATAACTATAAAACATCAAATTTATGACAAACAAACACCTATCCTACTTGACAGTCCTATTTCAACTTGGACTCAAACTCTTCATTACTATCTTTAATAACCTCATCCTAACAATATTATCTATTTGAAATTACACCATTTTCCAAATGTATCATCACATGGTTGAATTTGGATGACGGGCTTCAGTTCTTCATGACCACTTTGTTGACCTCCACAAAAGCAGGAAACCAAACCTTGTTTTTTAGGCATAAGATTCTTTTCCTTCTTTGAACATTATGACAATCATTTTAACTTTATTTCGTGGTCCTTGGCTGTTGGATATTATCTTAACATGTCTCATCACTCATCCCTAGCCTCCAGCTATCCAAAAACCGTTGAAAAACTTGTTCAAAAGGCTGTAATTTATTGCACTATGAAAACATAACAGTTTCACAATGCCCTTTGTAGCGCTGTCATTTCAACCTTTTTTTCTTCAAAAACTTGGTTTTTTCCTTATGCAAAATTTTAATCATCCTTCAATACATCTTACATAAAAATTGCAGCTCTTAACTCATCCTTTAAACCCTTTAAAACTGATCAAAAGGAGCAGAAAAGGAACCTACAACAGTTTCATAGCGCTTTTTTGTTTTTTTACACTAGATGCGCTACGAAACTGCTGCATGCTTTGGTGCATTGGTCGATGATGTTTTTTTTTGGTGTTCATGTCTCTGTATATTTTCCCTGGGCTTTCATAATGCGACCCATGCCGCGTAGCTCCTGCTCCAAACCCGAGAAGAAGGGAATTTTGGCCATCCAGGGAGGCTGCAGTAAAAATTTGAAGGTGGCTATGGCAAACCATTTTCCTCAGCATTATGTGCGGGGAGGTAGAACCACTGGTAGCATGGGTCGGGCAGTGTTGGGGTCCCGTGGTGGAAGGGGTGGCTCGAGAGAAGTTCGAGGTGGGCAAGCAATGGGGATTGGGAAGCAGGCCAGTGTGTCGCATGGGGAAGGAACTGGTGGTCGAGGCAGGTCACGTTCGTATGGGTGTGTAGGGGTTGTTGGTCGACAATGTTGCTCTGAGGATTGTCGGGACTTGGTCCAGTCTATTATAAATCAATTGGAAATTCATGATAAGGCTAGGAAGGAAGAACATGAATTTTCCTTTACTACACTCAACCAGTTACATTACTTCCAATGCCATGTCTGGGAGATGATCGTGGTGGTATGGCACGGTCATAATTTTCTATCTAAAAAGGTGGAAAATTTGGAAACATGGATGGCTCATTTCGAGTAGCATGTCTAGTGCACTTACTCTCCCCTTTCTCCTCCAAGGACTAGATAGGTTAATCCTGCCTTTATTACGTCTGATGATTGAGCATGGTTACGAGTGTTGTACTCATTTTATTTGTATTTTGGTGTTTTTGGCCTAGTAAATTGTGGATTGTGTCTCTAGTTGTACTTTTTTTTATCTACCCTATGCTGCTAGTAGTAGTCAACAAACTTGGCCGAGATGAGACCACCTGCATTTTGATATCGATGTACTTCTTTTGATGATTAAATAGAGCCTTGATCTAAAAAAATAAACAACACAAAACAACAAGCTCCTCATCCACTCATTCCGTTATTGTTTTTGTAATCTTTAAACATAAATATTTGTAATAATTTTGAATTTTCTAAAATTTATTTTAACCATATTTTCACCTTCTAAGTTCTTTCAACCCCAACCCACTCATGCTTAACACATACATATATCACATTAACATGGCATATTTTTTTTAGTTTTCCAAATGCTTAAATTTTACTTTTTATTAAATTGTTTTGATAATTTTGTTTGAGTTTTCCACATGCTTAAAATTTACCTTTTTATTAAATTATTTTGATCATTTTAAATAAAAAAGCATTAAATTTTATATTTTAATTATTTTTATACATAAAATTTAATAAGTTTTAATAAAATAACTATCATATGGTGATTTTGAAACACCCTAGTTGTCACGAATATTTTATTATTTAGTGTTGTTTACTTTACCTTTTACTTTACAAAAACTTAATGAATCATGGCTTAGTGAAGAGGCCTAGTAGAAATTTGTGTAATTTGAAGTAAATGATGACATGTTTTGGAACTTTGAATAATAGGCTTGAACCCATTGCTTAATCCTACTCATGAAAATATGGAGATTTTTACTTATGAAGAAACAAACTAGATTTCCCTTTCATAATTTTCCCTCCCCAAATACTTCCAAGAAATCTTATCATATCTCTGGTCCAATTTTCAAAACTTTCTTTCAAATTCATCGACCCGGATATGTTCATGATTCACTAATTGTCTAGCTCCAAGAATGGTGGCTAAATGTATTGGGGTTGGTTGAATATATTTACCAAAATAACCTAACCCCTTCTTTGCAAGACCTGCACAGAAATATGCAACTAATGCACATACACCCTAGCACATACTCCTCTATGCTGAGGACATCCTCGAAGAGCAGGAGAATTTTTTCTATTCTGAACTAAAAAATGAATTTTCAAACCTCCAGATAGTTAGAGACAGTTAGAGACAAACATCTCTTTCTCTCACCCTAGAGATGGAAAAATATGTGAGGATGGAAGAGGAAGTATTGGGGATAGAGAGAAAAGAAGATTGGGATTGATACCTTGTAGGACGTTGTGAAGGTTGGCAAGATGCTGTCAGGATAAGATGTTCTTGAGCTAGGCATCGAGGTAGTGGAACCCTTGGAAATATCCTTGAGTATAGAGTTATGGACTGGACTGGTGTAGTCTTGAGGTCCAAGAAAAAGCTAACTCAAAGATTGATTTATAAACTATCTGGAATGGAGGAAGCTCAGGGGATACTAGACATCATATCCAGTCTCGTGGTTGGGTGATGTGATCTTCTTGGTTGACTCTCCTTACAGTATAGACATAGGACATATAAGTATCTCTACAAGGTTTCAATAGAAATGTATATAGAAGAAAAATTTGTGTTACTGTGTATTATTGTAAGATCTTGAAAACAAGAAATGAGTATTCATAGGAAAGTTTGTGTATTATTGTAAGACCTTGAAAACAAGAAATGAGTATTCTTAGAAAAGTTAAGAATCTTGTAGATAGTACAAATTTGAGAATATAAGAATGAATTAGTTGTTCTATGGAACAATGGAATTTCCTTAATTCTAAGATAAATACTTTTGTTCATATTATGAAGTCATCAAGAGAAAGATTGTTAGTATTAAAAGAAGGGAATCGGGAATGCATATTCTTATATAAAGAAACATATAATTGTTGAGGGAAATAGTTTTGAGTGAAATCATAATATATATATATATATATATATATATATATATATATATATATTAAAGGTAACATGAATAAACCTAATCATAATTCGTGAAGAAAAGTTTAGGAAAACAACAAAACTTGGGTTCTAGTTAAGACCGAGAAAAAAAAAAGCTAGAGCTCATGAGAGTGCGTCCAAAACCATAAAGGAAACTTTAGTTAACCACCTTGAGGGTGGCGAGCAGGTCTTGGATAATTGGCCTCTTGTCATTTTAAAGGTGTTGAAACTAGAAAAAAAAAAAACAAGATAGCTTGGAAAAATATTCACTAAAATGAAAAACCCTAAGCTTAGTTTCATATAAACTGCAAATACATGAATCATGCACACCATTAAGAGTAATGCAATAAGTTTGAATTATACAAGAAAATTTTCCATGTTGGTGATTAAGTAGTATCTCATTAGGGAACACCTAATATAAAATGGGCCTCATAAGAAAAATGTACAAAAAAAATAAACTTTATAACAACAAATAGGATTCAAGATGATGATGTCATCCATAATGGATGATTCACCATTTTTGGAGTTAAAAAGTAAAAATATTAAAAAATAATAAAATAATAAAACTACTTTTTCAATTCGTATTTTAAGCTTATCTCCCAAAATTTTTACTCAAATTTCGAGCGGGAGTACTCGTTGGATGCGGAATTTAATTCCTCATCCAAGGAGTACCCATGTTGCATACTTTCGATGAACTCTACTACACGAAAAATGAGAAATACATAAAAAAACGTGATTGTAATCACGTTTTTTAATGTATTTCTCATTTTTCGTGTAGTAGGACCCATCGAAAGTATGCAACATGGGTACTCCTTCGATGGGGAATTAAATTCCACATCCAACGAGTACTCCCGCTCGAAATTTGAGTAAAAACTTTTGGAGATAAGTTGAAAATATGAATTGAAAAAGTAGTTTTTTCATTTTTCCCTCTAAAATTTGATGATGTCATCAAATCTTATTAGATTTTTTCCACTATTATTTTATAATTTCCTTAGGAGGCCCATTTTAGACCTCAAAATTCCCCTAATGTTTATATGAAAAATAAACCTTCTGAAGAATCTTTCTAATGTAACCAAAGGTAAGGCAGAGCGAAAAGTGACAACTAATCTCTATTTTTTTATAGTGAACATTTTATTAAGCTGTTTCCAATAAAATAAGAAAATATGTAGTACCATAACAAATATTTAACCAAGACTCAATCTTTTTGTAACCATAAGTACTGAAAAATTGAAAACAGAGTTAACAGACTAGTAAACAACCATGAGACGGGTATATGATTTCAGAATTAATTCGGAGTTACAATAGTTTTCTAAAAAAAATACTCTAACCGACATAGAATCTTCATATTATAACTGTAACCACGCCAAAATATGGCACTCAGAACCAGCTATCACATCAGAAATAAATAATATTGTTCAACTCACTAAGAAGCTACAATACAGAAGGATTCCCCCACGGTTAATGTACATTAGGTACATATTTACGAAAGATTAAGAAAATATCCCATTTTAGGCAAAATCCAGAAAACCCTCATCCAGGTTGGAAGAGAGAATTAAAAACTTGGAAGAGGAATAACGTAATAAGTATCCGAGTGTAGCCTTTTTTCAACATTTGTAGCCAAGAAAAACTCAAGGGAAGGCTAACCTAAAAAAAAACAAAAGAGACTTTGTCAGTCCAGAACGAGGGTTTCCAAAGTTAACAAAAAAATTGTAATTAATTGTGCCGACCAGAAATTGTTACTTGTATGGTAATACGAGGTCGGGCATCCATCTCCAAAACTTGCATGGGAAAACTCATTAGAACAGAGTAATGATGGAATGAAAATAATCTTGGAAGGATAATAATTTCACTGATAATACCTAGAGGAAACACACTTGGCCCAGTTTCGCTCCTTGTTGGGAGATGGTCACTGTTGCATTTCAAAACCCCTGCAAAGTTCGAGCCCAAATTAGAAGAGTAAACCTCCTAGTAACACAAAACAACGAGGTAAGGAAGAAATTACAGAGCCATGGCAACTGTCATTATTACCTGCTGGTATGAGATGGAATATTGAGTGACCATTATCCACGTAGGGGATGGTTGCAAAGCTAGAAACCCTAGTGCAAAATGATAGAATGAATGACTGCCACGAAGCCCGGGATGGAGATGGTTACCTCAACCAAACCCCAAACACCATCATCGTAGGATTAAATGCAACAAAGATGGGCAGTGGATGTGAGACCAAGTGTCCTGAGTGGGTGACACATTGAATACTTTGTACATTGAATCAAATAAAATTTGAATATGTAATTAACATGTAATTATACAGGTCAATGGCATGTCCTATGTTAATAAAAGTTACATATGGTATGTTGGGTATGTATTAATGGAACTTACTTTAAATTAACTAATAAACAAACAATTCAATCAACCTCAATGAATGATGTTCGAAATGTATAGTGAACTTAACCCCAAACCAAATCTGCTTCTAGTAAATTTATTATGGGTATAGTAAATTAGCACTTTTTTTTGGGGGGGTTGTTGTGGTGCATGTTACAAGTGGTATTAGAGCCATGGTTTCAACACTATGGCCAATTGGCTATGTTAGGGTCCTATAATAATATGATTCATAATTTTGAATTGACTTTTATTAGTTTTGTAATATGTAATGATGTTCGAAATGTATAGTGAAATTAACCCCAAACCAAATCCGCCTCTAGTAAATTTATTATGGGTATAGTAAATTAGTAATTTTTTTTTAGGGGTTGTTGTGGTGCATGTTACAAGTGGTATTAGAGCCATGGTTTCAACACTGTGGCCAATTGGCTATGTTAGGGTCCTATAATAATATGATTCATAATTTTGAATTGACTTTTATTAGTCTTGTAATATGTACATACTTTTCTTTCTGCAAAATTGTTTTCCCATATTAGAAAAATAAAAAAATGTAAAGAGGGTAAAAGTATTAAAAGAAAAATCAAAGGACTGAAAGAAAAAAGATAAAAAAAAAAATATAAAAAATGAACCCCAAACAAAAAAGAGATAAAAATAGATCATGAAAGTGATGCAAATTCAAATGCCACTACTTTTTACTTTTTACTGTAAAATAAGATTGTGTGTAGCTTGTTAAAAATGCCACAATCGATGAAGGTCAAACTGCTTAATCTTGACCTTTCATGCTTTAAATTTCATGGTGATAGATAGAGAATAAAGATCTAGCCAAACTGTTTAATATTGGCAGATCAGAAGTTAGGTAGAGAATAATAAGGAGCTCAATAGTTTAATCTGAGCCCTTAGAAGTAATAAGGTTAGAATTATAGTTTGCTATTAAAAGAAAAATGAATAAGGGTCTGCAAGCTCAAGTGCACCCAAAGAAATGAAGAAAAAATGTTAGGATAGATGATGGGTAGGTAAAAGCAGCTTTCATAAGGAATGGGTAGCAGAAATTTATCAAATCATACTTACCAATTTCCCTTCAAAATCATTTCCCTTGTGAAAATACCCTTTCCCATTCATTTTTATTCTTTTCTCCTTACTCCACTATTTACCCCTGCAAAAAATCCCTTTTCATAAGTTAAAATGCATATTTTCCTTTGGAAAAGTAAAAATCCTTTATTAATTTCCATTTCATTCATAAATACCCCCTAAATACACTTATCCTAAGTTTTCAAGTTTAAAATATTAATATTGGGTCCCATTATGAAAATACCACCCCGATATTAAGTTTTAACACTATCCTTAGAGTATTTTTAATCCTGCACTTATTAACATTTTAAATCATTTAACTAACTTTATTTATTAATTCCCATTAAATACCTTTTAAACCCGTATTATATTAATTCTCACATAAATATATTTCCAAACCCTTATTTTATTTTAACCTATAGTTTCCCTGCATTTGGTTTATTTTGGGCCCACCCTATAAACTCCGCTATATATTAACCCTTTTTATTATCCCATTGCATGACATTATTTCTCAGGCCCCGCCTATTAGAAACCCAGACCAACCCCTACTATTTTCCAATCGTCAGCTCTTAAGTGATTAGATCCAATGGCCCATATCTTTTATCGCATGCCCAATAGTCAAAACTTTAACTACTTCAAGACCTTGCAAAATGCGTGGTTTTCGGAGCCCCGCTCTTGGCTACGTGGTGCTATTCTATTCGATCGCATCCTTAGGAATTATACTGCTCAACCACTTTAGCTCATGCGAAAACCATTTAGTTGTATTATGGCCCGTTGTGGAAACCACTGTGCCATTTGAAATGACTTGCACATTAATGTTTTAAAACAATGTTGGTTAAAAAACCCATATAATTGCCCTTTCCAAAAAAATTTACCATTTATGTTACAAACTCATGCAAACATAGCCATTGCCGACCTAAAGAATTTCTATTGACCATGTTTTAAACCAAATTTCAAACATAATTCAACTATTTGCTGCTACAACCAGTGCAGAACCTGATTTGAAGCACTATAAAGACCAGAAGAGCTTCAGAGAACCTCTGTTGCCTCAGAAACCCTCTGCAAACTTTAAAATCTTCATTTTTTCCAAGTATTCTTCAAAGAAAATACTTTTACTTAATCTAAAGAGAAATTAATAAGTAATTGAATCATTTAGGAGCCTCTACATACCTGAAGAAAGCCCTGTTGCTTCCTAAGTTTTTTCTACAGACCCTACTTATCCTTTCACAAGAATTCCCAAAGCCTGATATTGTTTTTAATCACAGAGATTGAATATTGGATCAATTGAACCATTGCAGACCATATAAAAGCCCCTGTTTCATCCTAAATCAGTCTGAAAATTGTAATTATCTTTCTAAGGTGCTCCTAAAGGCCTAAATATATTTCTTGAGTCAAAAGATTAATCAATTGAGTAAAATTAACAAAACAATGGCTTCCAAAGGTATTGTAACTATAAATCCTCTGCAACCTCTAGTTATAGATGTGGAACATACTCCTTTTGCAAATAGAGACTTTAAAATTAATGACACAGTCATTGAGTTTAATCTTCTTGAGCTCCACTTCTGGAGCCATGACAAATCCATAGACCAAGCAAATGAAGCTTTCATTTGGGAATCTAATTTGCCAAAGTATGTTCTGCCACAGACTTTCCAATGCCTAGAAGTGATTAGACTATGTCAATCCTACTATTTCCCTGATTAGAGAGCCCTAATTACCCCTGAAAAATAAATTATGCTCACCATCAGAGCTGAGTCAATCAACCAAATGTTGCAGATCCAACCTAGGCCAGATGAAATCCCTTTGTCCATTGAGAACCTTACCCAATTGTATCTGAATCTGGACTTCCCCTAGAGGTTCTAGATATTTCAAACTTTCATGCCTTCATCAGTAGAGACTCCCAAGACAAATCCTCCTTACCCATCTGCAATATTTGATGAGAGAACCTGACACATCATCACAATGT